>OY759261.1:59615246-59760246 GCA_963662155.1 Lamellibrachia columna | reverse complement strand
CCAATACCTAAGGAAGGAGATACTTAGAGAATAGACCATGGAATGGAGGCTCTCGGGTATCGTACCAATACCTAAGGAAGGAGATACTTAGAGAATAGACCATGGAATGGAGGCTCTCGGGTATCGTACCAATACCTAAGGAAGGAGATACTTAGAGAATAGACCATGGAATGGAGGCTCTCGGGTATCGTACCAATACCTAAGGAAGGAGATACTTAGAGAATAGACCATGGAATGGAGGCTCTCGGGTATCGTACCAATACCTAAGGAAGGAGATACTTAGAGAATAGACCATGGAATGGAGGCTCTCGGGTATCGTACCAATACCTAAGGAAGGAGATACTTAGAGAATAGACCACTGGAATGGAGGCTCTCGGGTATCGTACCAATACCTAAGGAAGGAGATACTTAGAGAATAGACCACTGGAATGGAGGCTCTCGGGTATCGTACCAATACCTAAGGAAGGAGATCTGACTCTTCCTAAAAACTATAACAGTTTGTCGCGGACCACGAAATTCAAATGTGTGTTTTCCTAGTAATCCACTGGCGTGATATGCTCAATTGTAGTTACAAATGGTTATGTTTTAGTATCTCGTATATGTGCATAAGCCCAAACAAGTATTTTTGTTTTCCTTTATATCAATCAATTGTGTGGTGCTCTCAATTTACGATTGATTACGCTTCTCGTGAACCTGTTGATCTTATTTATCTACCATGATTTGCTAACTTACTGACTGATCTACCATTATTTGACTGACTATTTACTGATCTACCATTATTTGATCATTTAATTACTGATCTACCATTATTTGATTATTTACTAACTGATCTACCATTATTTGATTACTGACTTACTGATCTACTATTAACTGTTTCTCCTTATACATGATAGTTCTCCTAATTAGCCCTAGAATTTGATTTCCTTTCGAAACAGCAATCCCACATTGCTCTGAAATTTATGTGTGTACCTATAATCAGAGCGTGTACATAATTTCCATCACAATGAGAACCCCACTCTGCATCCAGGCGAACATGTGTGCGATAAACGGTGGTGCCACAGCGCGGAGCCTGGATAATCGAGATTACCTATTACCGAGGTGTGCCAGTGGCGGCGCGTTGCGGACAGTACGAGAACAAAGAGCCCAATCTCACAGAGCAACGGCATTGTTTATAATCACAAAATCGAAGAAGAATATCTCTACTTTCGGTAATGCATTATTATTGGGGAATATCTTATATAGCTCGAAACGCGCGTTTTTTAAACAAGTTACACAAGTGTTTCGTTGACGTCGCTATACCAACATGCATTGCCTGGTGTTGATGTTTTGCGAACATTTCCGGGATAATACCATATTATCGCCCTACCTGTAAAAACAGGTATTTAATCGTGACATAGACCTACTGCTTTGGTTGACATCTTGCTATTTCGTATGCTTCCCTGGCTTTGACTGTGACATCCATTACGTTTTAAAATGCTATGTGAGCGTTATATTTGATATTGGCTAAGTCTAAGAGTTAGAAATATATGGGCTGCCAATGGCAATGCCAGGCATGGCAGAAGCCATAAGTTCATAACCATATCTGCATCCACCGTAGACACTTTTAAAGTTAGGTTGAGCAGGCAGATCTAAAGCAGAGCTTCTGCACACAATCATCACATCCCCCATTGGCATAATGATCTTCGGGTTCTTGCCATTTACTATATAGACATAATATAATAATACTTTTATTGGTCCAAAAACATGGATATACATTTAATAAAACTACGGCAAGGAGTTAAAAATACAAACTACATAGACAAACTTGGAATTCCCTCCCTGAATCAGTCATACAGGCAAAATTCATAAACACTTTTAAAAACCGCCTGGACCAATTCTGGTCCCATCAGGCAATTGTATATAATTTATAAGCACCTTTAAAAATAGGAATTCTTAAAGTACTAATAGATGATGATGAAGATCTGCTCAATGAGGAGTCACAATAATCCTGCGATCAGAACCATCTTAAGTTAATATGCCGGATATTTTCGATCACATGGATGAAAAGTGTTTTTCTGACATACCGTCGACTGAGAGGAGACATTATGTAAAAGTATATAAGAATCATAAGATCCTAACATTGACATAAATTCTGACAGGTTTCTGTTGTCAGAAACTGCCAGTATCTAAAGGTTTTGTGTATGATATTACTAATTATTTCGCATATTATTCTTGCATAAAAAGAAAAACAAATTCATGAATAATGTTTTATAAAATTGTGTATCTCTGTGTGAAGGTGTTAGTAACCATGTGGTGTCTGGCCAAGCCAGGGTTGCGTTTTTCCCGGGAAAAACCTGTTTTGGGCAGGGCAGTTGGAAAAACCTGGAAAAAACCAGCAAATGCTTGGAAAAACCTGTCATAAACCAGAAAGAACTGCTATAAACTGTATGTAACAATTCATACTCCCTTTTAACTGGCCCACCCTGCATGTAACAATGGGTACTCCCTTTTAACTTGCCCACCCTGCCTTAACGTGTCCACCCTGTCTTAACTGGCCCACCCTGCCAGTAACTGGATCATCCTGCCTATAATTGTTTAAAGTCTGAATTCCATGATCTTAACTGCAAGAAGTGTTCAAATAAATAATTTTCTTAGCCTTTTATTGCCTTCCCAATTGTCACTGACACCTGTCCACAGTCCTAACTCAGTTAATTGATGTCCTCTCCAATGCTATTGTATGCACTTACACCTCAGCCAGTTTCCTTCATGCTTTCCCAGTTGTGATTGACACCTGTCCTTTTGTTTTATAAGATAGCTGTCTATTCTAACTATAGTACCACAATCATTTCTGTTATCATAATTATGTATTAATGTATCAAGCAAATCCAAACATTATATGCTACACAGAGTAAAAGTTGCAATTATTGGGCACTTTTTGGTGACAGGATAATAATGCATTATTATATTGATTTGAAATTACAGTCTACGCATTAAATAAAAAATGGCATATCTTTTTTTAGCTGTTGACAGTTTCTGATGGTTTATGACAGTTTATGACGTAGACAGGACTGTAAGAAACATGATTTATATCATCCTGTCAGAAACCTTCCAGCCCTGTTCACATTGATACCTTGATCTCAGGTCACTTAAATAAGTAATGGTTGTTTATACCCCTTGTGAAGACTTTTTGTACTCCTCTTGTGAAGACATTTTAATTATTGATATGTCAGCTGGTTGTGCGTTATATATGCCATTACTGAGTCTCAACAAGACAGATAATTTTTTATTACTCCATCTTATGCCATTTAGTCACGACTTGAATTCGTTAATTCAGCGTGCCATTACTACATCGTCTGGCAAACTATTCCACATACCTACAGTGGTTAGTAAAGCTGTGCAGTTCAGTGTCTCTCTGGAAGTACTGTCTGTGTAGCATGTTTTACTGATAGAAGATAGATAAACTTACTGTCCCAGTATGACCCATTCTTGAATTTTCACGACTTGTAATATGTAGCAATTCAAAAACTCTTATTGCAACTAAATCCTCTGAAACCTATGTTATGAGCTGCATCAAAACAAAAGGGTTGTATGCAATCTGACAATTGGTATACACTTTGTATACATTGTTGAATTTGTTGTATACATGTACAATGTTGTATGCAATGTTGTATGCAATGTCACATACAATGTTGTATGCAATGTCACATACAATGTTGTATGCAATGTTACATACAATGTTGCATATAATGTTGTATACAATGTTGTATACAATGTTGCATACAATGTTATATACAATGTTGTATGCAATGTTGTACACAATGTTGTATATAATGTTACAGTTGTCCAAATCGTGTGTGTAAACTGATTTGTTTACATATTTTTTATGGACAGTCGGTGTGATCAGAAGATGTGTTGTCATCACACCTGCTTTGATCATCTGAGCATCACATTGATGGCATCATGACAGGACGGGACATGCGATCATTTGTCACAAACCATCGAGCCTATGAAGCAGGTGAGGATCTCAACATTTGGGAGAGATAAAGGGGACCATGGACAGAGAGCAAGGACCATAGACCAAGAGTCAGGACCATGGACCAAGAGTCAGGACCATTGACCGAGAGCCGGGACCATGGACCGAGAGCTATGTTCTTCTCATTTCAGTCATTTATTTCTCCAGATAGTGCTTACAGTATAGAAATGTTTCGTTCTGTTAAAGCAAAACAAAAGTCATGGGTTTTGAGGCTATTCACCTAATGTGTGTGTGTGTGTGTGTGTGTGTGTGTGTGTGTGTGTGTGTGTGTGTGTGTGTGTGCGTGCGTGCGTGCGTGCGTGCGTGCGTGCGTGCGTGCGTGCGTGCGTGCGTGCGTGCGTGCACGCGTGCACGCGCGCGAGTGTATATATACTGGAACTGGAATTTCTGTATTCAATAAGAATAAATACATACAGTATTTTTCGTTAACATACAAAAACTGCCAGGACACTCTCACTAAGGCTAACATGAGAACTACCTACAATGGTTGTTTTCCATGAGTATACATGACCTACATGTTTTACATCATTGTCAAATGTATTGTCACAGTTTATTGGAAGACAGGACATGATGATCATTCGTAGCCTAAGTGCATATGTAGCAGTTAGCGTTTGTGCAGGAATTTTTGTAAAGTGTTAGTAGGTATTACTTGGTGTACGTAAAAAACCGTAAAGACAATGCATATAAATTTTATCCACAATGCATGATAGCATTTTTCTAAGTAAAGCTGGTAAGTGGTAGCTAATACATTTTTCGGCTCTCGAAGTACGACTGTATGGGATAGTGATTTGATGACACTGCCTTGATTGATTATGTTACCTTTTCTTGTGATTTGTCTGTGATTTTAACACTGGTTACATTGAATGCCGTTGATAAACAGAGAGACTGGTCAGACGGATGAAGGATGGATTGGTTGGAACAACGTACAGAGCCGTCGACTACAACAAGATGAAGACCATGCTCATCAACAAGCGGTTCAAAGGTCACGAGAACCTAATCAAGGTGACTCCAGACCTGAGAGACTTTCTTCTTCTAGTTAACTATCACCGTCGACTTACTGAAGCTTCTATAGTGATGTCTGCAATCAGTCTCAACAGAGCTCACATGCATACATCGTACTGTCATGTCAGTTCCATGAGGTAACATTAGTCAATGATCCGTGTATATTGGATATAAGGAAGTACTTGTTCTCACAGAGGACAATAAATGAATGGAACAAATTTTCTACAGATTGTGTAGTTACACGTAGATGAACAGTCTTAACAGAGCTCACATGTATACATCATATTTTGATGTCAGTTCTATGTGTTCTTGCACACAGCAAAAGCAGATATTAAGATAATACATAGTAATGTTCTGCAGTAAACATTTATTTACAGTTATTTATGTCACAGGTAATAGCTTTTTACGCTGTTTACATATTCTGGATGAAAAATGCAAGCTTGTAGTTAGTACATCCATTATAATATAATTAGATGATTTATCAAGAGAGTCCATGACATGATGCACTTTTAACAAGAGATTTAACAACATTTGCCATCCAAACCAAAGTCCCAGATTACAAGAGGACAAGGAAGCCATTGGCTTATCGAGAGTCCATCAGTGTTCATCTAGTTATTAGTTACGACTGAATGAATGTGGTTTAACAACCCTAGAGACAAGGTGGTTAAGACAAGGCGGTTAAGAGGAGATCAAATTGAAGTTTTTAAGATATTGAATGGGTATGAAAATATTGATAGAAATATTTTGTTCTCACTCAAGAAAGATAATAGAACTAGAGGACATGAGGTAAAGTTAGTAAAGGATCAGTGTGGATTGGATATCCGGAAGTACTCATTCTCATAGAGGACAATAAATGAATGGAACACATTATCTACAGATTGGGTAACTGCTAACAGCATGAATATGTTTAAAAACAAGGTTGACACATATCTCAGGTGGGTGGATTACATATAGATTAAAAATGTTGAACTCTCGATAAGCCAATGGCATCCTTGTCCACTTGCCATCTGGGCCTTTGCCTTGGATGGCAGTCTTGTTAAATCTACATGTAACCTGCCCTCCTGATATATGTGTCAACCTTGTTTTTAAACATATTCATGCTGCTAGCAGTTACACAATCCGTAGGCAATTTGTTCATTCATTTATTGTCCTCTGGGAGAATGAGTACTTCCTGATATCCAGTCTACACTGATCTTACTCCCTGTGTGAGATCTTTAATTCCTGTGCCACAGACACCACATAGGAAGAACCAACAATGTTTAATGTCTCTTCCAAAAGACACAGGCAATGTAGGATGAACAAAAGACACAGGCAATGTGGGATGAACAAAAGACACAGGCAATGTGGGATGAACAAAAGACACAGGCAATGGGGGATGAACAAAAGACACAGGCAATGTGGGATGAACAAAAGACACAGGCAATGTGGGATGAACAAAAGACACAGGCAATGTGGGATGAACAAAACACACAGGCAATGGGGGATGAACAAAAGACACAGGCAATGTGGGATGAACAAAAGACACAGGCAATGTGGGATGAACAAAACACACAGGCAATGGGGGATGAACAAAACACACAGGCAATGTGGGATGAACAAAAGACACAGGCAATGTGGGATGAACAAAAGACACAGGCAATGTTGGATGAACAAAACACACAGGCAATGGGGGATGAACAAAAGACACAGGCAATGTGGGATGAACAAAAGACACAGGCAATGTGGGATGAACAAAAGACACAGGCAATGTGGAATGAACAAAAGACACAGGAAATGAGGGATGAACAAAAGACACATGCAATGGGAGATGAACAAAAGACACAGGCAATGGGAGATGAACAAAAGACACAGGCAATGGGAGATGAACAAAAGACACATGCAATGGGAGATGAACAAAAGACACAGGCAATGTGGGATGAACAAAATACACAGGCAATGTGGGATGAACAAAAGACACAGGCAATGTGGGATGAACAAAAGACACAGGCAATGTGGGATGAACAAAAGACACAGGCAATGTTGGATGAACAAAACACACAGGCAATGGGGGATGAACAAAAGACACAGGCAATGTGGGATGAACAAAAGACACAGGCAATGTGGGATGAACAAAAGACACAGGCAATGAGGGATGAACAAAAGACACATGCAATGGGAGATGAACAAAAGACACAGGCAATGGGAGATGAACAAAAGACACAGGCAATGGGAGATGAACAAAAGACACATGCAATGGGAGATGAACAAAAGACACAGGCAATGGGAGATGAACAAAAGACACAGGCAATGTGGGATGAACAAAAGACACAAGCAATGTGGGATGAACAAAAGACACAGGCAATGTGGGATGAACAAAAGACACAGGCAATGTGGGATGAACAAAAGACACAGGCAATGTTGGATGAACAAAAGACACAGGCAATGGGGGGATGAACAAAAGACACAGGCAATGAGGGATGAACAAAAGACACAGGCAATGAGGGATGAACAAAAGACACATGCAATGGGAGATGAACAAAAGACACAGGCAATGTGGGATGAGCAAAAGACACAGGCAATGGGGGATGAACAAAAGACACATGCAATGGGAGATGAACAAAAGACACAGGCAATGGGAGATGAACAAAAGACACAGGCAATGGGAGATGAACAAAAGACACATGCAATGGGAGATGAACAAAAGACACATGCAGTGTGGGATGAACAAAATTTAGGAAGTTTTGAAACGGCAGCAGGTGGGCTGTATCCCAGGTCCTGTCGAATAATATACAGCCTGGCGCTCTAACTGCTTGACCTCTGCACACCCACACTTTAATTATAACAACACTAAAGACCAGGAGACTATGAGGAGACCAAATAGAAGTATTTGCGGTACTGAATGGTTATGAACATATTGATAGAATTATTTCCTTCAAATTTGAAGTGGGCAGGAGACCTAGAAGGCAGAAAGTAGCACTAGGTAAGGAGCAGTGTTCTCACACAGTACAATAAATTGCATAAATGCTAGCAGCTTGACTGTGTTTAAAAACAAGACTGACAGATACCTGGAGCGGACTGCACAGTGTTCATCAATGAAACGTGTTGGGCGCTCACCTTTCTGGTCTAGTGGCTTATCACTTATCATATGATTACATATTGTTAAATATCGCTAAATAGTGTGTGTGTTACATATAATTAAATATTGTTAAATTTCGTTAAACCTTATTAAACCTCATTAAGTCTGGTTGCAGGTGAAAAAGTTGCAACACGTGTCTAAGCTGGGACGAGAACAGAACCTGCTGAAGCAGCACAAGAAAGCGTGGCAGAGAGAGTGGCTCAGACTGAACACTCAGCGCAGGAAACTACAGGTGGAGACAGTAGTAGTTACTCACCTTTACATTGGCTTGGTAATCTCAGACAACTCTTGTTTGTCTCAGAGCCACAGAGCAATCTTTCACTTGTCTCATCTGCTACTTGTATTTTCTTCCAGTTTGCAATAAACTGTTGCACTCTCTCACCAAGTAGTATGTCCAACAGTGTAAACGTTTTTTTTAATACATTTTTAAAGGGAAACAAAAGTCATGGTTTGGGGCCTATACATGAGAGTTACTAAAACATAACCAATTGCAGCAACAATTAAGAATATTACACCATCATCATCTGGTCGAAAGACTTCGGGATTTGATGGCTCGCTATTCAGCTCTCTCCTTCATGCATGCAGTTAACTCCTCTGTATCTGTCACACCAGCATCTGATTTTAGGACCTCGATATAGCTAAAAGTGGGCCGTCCCCTTGAAGCGCATCCGTGCGTCGGCTCCCAGTGTATTAGTTTTGACAATGTTGTCCCCACTTGCCTTATGTTATGCCCAGCAAACCACATCCTGTGCTCCTGAATCTTGTCTGTTACCCTTATCATTGTTCCATACAGCTCTTCATTTGTCATGTGCTCTTTCTAGTGAATATTGAACACCATTCACAGTAGTCTAGTGTAGTAGCCATTCAGCTGTTTTTCCAGAGATTTGGTCAGTGTCCAGGCTTCTGATCCATACAGGAGAACTGATTCCACAGTTGCCACGAACAGACATTCCTTGAGGTTCATTAAGATATTTGATTTCCACTTTTTCTTCATCTTGTTTGCTGCAGCCCACACAAGGCCTTTTCTGATTCGTATGTCCTCCTCAGTGGAATCTACCCATGAACCTAGGTATTTGAAGTCATTAACCTCCTTCAGCTTTGTGCCATCCAACAGTTTCAGCTCTAGCTCTTCTTCTATGTTGTATGCCATGAATTTGGTCTTCTTGGCATTACTGCCTAGGCCGACTTATTGTCATTCTTTTTCGACTCAGTTCAGTATCTCCTGTGCTTGCTTTATTTGGTCAGACAGTAAGACGATGTCATCCGCAAAGTGAAGGTCTGTTACTTAGGTGTGGGTCAATTACAGGGCATATTCTATTGAGAATCATTCTGTTGTATAGTTTGGCAACTGTTGAACCTAAACTTATACCTCTGTAGTTTCCAGTATCGCTCAGGTCCCCAGACTTTGGTATGGGCACTATGTTAATAATTGGCTATTGATCCAGCTTGAAATGCTTCATGTGTGCTTCATTGCAGAAATCAAGGACTATTTTATCAAGATTACACCGCTTTAGAGCTTCTGCAGTGATACCATCCTCTCCACTAGCTTTTCCTTCAGTTAGTGACTGTTTATCCCTGTGATACTCTTCCTGGGTAAACGGTCCATCATCTATAGCTATATCTAAAAGTACTTCGTCAACTTTTTCAACTTCACCCTCAATGTTTGGTGCTTCAACCAGCAGACTGCTGAAATGATTGTTCCAACCTTTTCGCCGCTCTTTCTCAGTGTTTCCCTTATGTTTGTCTGTTGCTGTTGACTTTCTGCCAGTCGCCTCATTTACCAGATTTCATTGTAGACTATGCTGTTGACTGCAGTGTGCTCTCTCAATCAGAATCAACCAATTTCTCAGCTAGATCTTCTTCCATCAGATGGTCATGCACTGCAAATAATGATTCCTTTGAAGAATTACGACTATTCTGTTTTCTTCAGTTGGACTGTTATTGGACTGATTACTTGCTTTCTGTAGTTTTTTTTCGAGTTGCAATTACATCTGGATGTGTAGTCTTCTGAGCTCTCCTTACCCTTTGTTTGACTAGTAGGAGCTTAGTAATTGCTGAGTTGTTTGCGTTTTTATATCTGTCAGTTGGGGATTCGTCTTCATTTTGGAGTGTCTGAAGTTTGTTTCTGACTTCAATAGTGTACTGGTCTTACAGTTCTGTACTCAACTTCAATGCTTGCCAGTCATGTTTTTTATGTTTCTTCATGGGGCTTGACTTTGGGGCACTGAGATTGAGTCTGATATGCAACGACACCACCCTGTGGTCTGATCCTACACTGGAGAAGGTACTGTATGCCTCACAAGTCACAATTCATTATGCTGTTCTTCCACTTCCTGTTGACTAGGATATAGTTCAGTTGATGTTTGTTTCCACAGGGGCCCATATTGCTTCCCCTTTGTTTCTTGAACCGGGTGTTTGCAATTACAAGTTCCATTTCTTGTGCTACTTCTGATAGAAATTTACCATTCCTGTAGGTTTTATCATGGTATGAGTACACATCATTGCTTCATCCCAGTTTTGCGTTAAAGTCACCCAGAATGACAAGTATGTTGTGCACTGGTAACGAATCTATAGCTCTTCTGAGGTCAGCATAGTAACCTTCAACAGTTTCCATTTTACTTGCATTTGTAGAAGCATATGCTCCTATTGACACGTGTTTGCTGGCCATTGGGATTTTCTCCTCATGTGCTCTTCACCGAAGGAGGAACCAGGCCTTAGGATCCTCGCATATGCACAGGCTGCAATCCTCCTGACTATTTGCCCATAGCTGGGACATGGGTTAGTGATAGAGGCAGAGCATGTCTACCCTCATGTGGGTCATTTGCAGTGCACCTCTGGGGGCCCGTGCTGCTCCGAGATCCCTCGTCTGATTAGCCTGGCGCCTCACAGTGACCAGTATCCATTGGTTACCTCGAGGAGGTTACGACAAGAGTCTTGTTTTAAGAGAGGCTATTGTACTGGCAGACAAGGCTTATCCACATGGTACTTGTTGTTTCACGGAAGCTAGCTGGTGGTGGTAGTTCAAAGCAGAGGTGACAAGCACACATGTCAGAGGTGACAAGCACACATGTCAGAGGTGACAAGCACACATGTCAGAGGTGACAAGCACACTTGTCAGAGGTGACAAGCACACTTGTCAGAGGTGATAAGCACACTTGTCAGAGGTGACAAGCACACTACCACACTTGATGCGTCACTAAAACCTGCACCATAAGCAGCACCAGCCAACACAAGTGGTTTACTAGGAAAACCTTTTTTGAGCACACAACATCTTAATTTCATGGGCTGCGGCATACTGTCAGATAACCCTACATCATGAGTGTCAAGGACTACCAACATTTGCTTGCCAAATGAGCGAAATATTTGTATGCAGCTATTCCTATGCTTGTGTCCAAACTTATGTAACATATTTTGACCTTTGTTTGCTAAACTTGCCCTCTTTCTGAGAAAATACCATGTTTGTTTGAGAATTTGTGTTGGTTGTGTGTCTGCCATCCTGACTTAATATGACCAGAATCTCTCATTTTTTAGAACGCATCCTGACTAAGCCACTGACGTGATATTTTTTATTTTAGTTGCACATGGTTAGTTTTTATTATCTCTTGAACAGCCCCAAACCATGACTTTTTATTCACTTTAATTAATAGTATTTTAACCTCTGTTAAATGCCAAGGTCAACAGACAGAAACAAATATCTACATTGACCTTGACCTGGTTTGCATAACTTATTGTGTATCACATGATCTATACAGGCTGACTTTGACCTCCATATGAGACATAGCCTGAACATGGATGACACAAGTGAGAGTTTTGAGGAGTTGGAAGGTTCAACAGCGCAACTTGACAGTGATTTCGTCAACTTCAAGCGCGACACGGTTCAACCCGTCTGGTCATTGAGGTCAGTGCCACATTGACCATACCTACTGCACATTGTTGTTGAATTTTGTGTTTCACTTGAAATTCTGTATAAAGCTGTATATATCCATATAGCATTTTCTTTGTTTAATTGGCCTATATATATATATATATATATATATATATAATATATATATATATATATATATATATATATATATATATACATATATATATCATCATCATCATCTAAGTTATTGTCAGCCCCCTGCAGGGTGAAGGCCTTCCCAAGCTGGTACCAATTACTTCTGTCTAGTGCCGTTCTCATCCATGTCCTGCCAGCAAACTTTATAATTTCATCTCTCCTTCTAGTTTTTTGTAATCCCTGACTTTGAGAACCTGTCATTGGTCTCCATTCTGTTGTTATCTTTGTCCACCTGTTGTCCTTAGTTCTGGCAACGTGTCCCGCCCATCTCTATTTCTTGATTTTAACTTGTTTTGTGATATCCTAGATTATAGTTTACTCTCTGATCCATTTGCTAGTTTTTCTATCTCTCTTGGTAATTCCTAGCATACATCTTTCCATGCTTCTTTGTGTTGTTCTAATTTTCTTTTTTTTTCATTGCCCAAGCCTCTGCACCATATGTCATAGATGGTAATATACATTGGTTAAAGACTACGTTTCAGGCATATTGGCATCTTACTCTTCATAATGTTGTTCATATATATATATATATATATATATATATATATATATATATATATATATATATATATATATATATATATATATATACTTTGCTGGCTGACGAGGGTGACCACAAACAACACTCCCAACTGCCCTTAACAAAGACCTGCAAGTCAGCAAGCATCTACAAAACAAGCAAGATGTAGACTTGCTGAGATCGCAAGACCGAAATCAATGGAAAAACATAAGTCAGAACATCTTGAAAGCGGTACAAGCAAAACTTTCCCCAGTGTTGCAGTGTGAAACTGTCCCCACTGTTGCAGTGCGAAACTGTCCCCACTGTTGCAGTGCAAAACTGTCCCCGCTGTTGCAGTGCAAAAGTGCAATCACGCATATCAGGTTACAAAATATGCCTACATCAAATGAAACTCACTGGGTTTTGCCTGAAATCTGCCTCGCATCAACAATATTTTTGCTTTGTTAGTTTGTTGTTTGATTTTATGCACAAGAAAATATGTACTTTATAAAAAAAAACATTTTAATCAAACCTGTATAAATGTGATATGGTTGTATATATCCCAGAATGCCAACAATCCATATCCCCCAGCGATTGTCTGGATTAATGAGTTATACAGATGAATCATGTACACTTCTTTCAACATGAACATCAAGGTGCATCTAACACCGATGTACATATAACATATACTGTTCTTATTTTATCACTGTCAGAATCAATATGAACAAATTTTAATAGCGTTCTCTTTATATCATTTATAATATCCACAAACAAGGAAATAATTGTTGATTGCGTCAACATTTCTGGATTGTTGAGTTAAAGATTTTGACAACAAACAGTCAGTGATAAGTTAACTTTCTCATATTTTTTACCTGAACTATTAATAAATTATAGCCAGAACAGTGGCGCCACATGGTGGGTTAGAATCCATTTAAAAGCAGGAGTGGAGCATATATTGCTGGGAGATGATCATCACAATATGAAAAGCATGAGTTATTGCATTTCTGAGCCTTTGACATGTTAGATCAATATTGGCATGAGGAAATATCATGTTGAGTACACTATATATACTGTTTTAGTAAATGAAGGAAATTAACGTACTAGTATAGTGTTATGATAAATTATTATAACCTCCTAACATGTCACTTTGGAAGAATAAAAATATACATGTATATTGCCCAGGGAGGATCTTCAGTACTGGGTGCTCCAACACGAGAAAGCAAAACACGCGGAGGGGTCTGATGACCCAGGGGCCATCCTGAAGGTTATCGACTCAGTGAAAGACCAACAGGAGAGGATTCTGGGATCACTGCAAGAACAACAACAGGCCCTGGAAAAGGAGTTAACCGGTGGGTTAATTGTGTTCTCCCTGTCTTACATTGTCTCTGTCTTATATTGTCCCTGTCTTACATTGTCCCTGTCTTACACTGTCCCTGTCTTACATTGTCTCTGTCTTAAATTGTCCCTGTCTTACATTGTCCCTGTCTTACACTGTCCCTGTCTTACATTGTCCCTAACTTACACTGTCCCTGTCTTACATTGTCCCTGTCTGACATTGTCCCTGTCTTACATTATCCCTGTCTTACATTGTCCCTGTCTTACATTGTCTCTGTCTTAAATTGTCCCTGTCTTACATTGTCCCTGTCTTACACTGTCCCTGTAGTACATTGTCCCTGTCTTACATTATCCCTGTCTGACATTATCCCTGTCTTACATTGTCTCTGTCTTACATTTTCCCTGTCTTACATTGTCCCTGTCTGACATTACCCCTGTCTTACATTGTCTCTGTCTTACATTTTCCCTGTCTTACATTTTCCATGCATTACATTGTCCCTGTCTTACATTGTCCCTGTATTATAATGTCCCTGTATTACGTTATCCCTGTCATACATTGTCTCTGTCTTACATTTTCCCTGTCTTACATTGTCCATGCATTACATTGTCCATGTATTATATTGTCCATGTCTTACATTGTCCCTGTATTATATTGTCCATGTCTTACATTGTCCCTGTTTTACATTGTCCCTGTATTACATTGTCCCTGTCTTACAGTGTCCCTGTCTTACATTGCCCCTGCCTTACATTGTCCCTGTATTACATTGTCCCTGTCTTACATTGTCCCTGTCTTACATTGTCCCTGTCTTACATTGTCCCTGTAGTACATTGTCCCTGTCTTACATTATCCATGTCTTACATTGTCCCTGTATTACATTGTCCCTGTATTACATTGTTCCTGTCTTACATTGTCCCTGTATTACATTGTCCCTGTCTTATATTCTCCCTGTCTTACATTGTCCCTGTCTTACATTGTCCCTGTCTTATATTGTCCATGTCTTACATTGTCCCTGTCTTATATTCTCCCTGTCTTACATTGTCCCTGTTTTACATTGTCCCTGTATTACATTGTCCCTGTCTTACAGTGTCCCTGTCTTACATTGTCCCTGTATTACATTGTCCCTGCCTTACATTGTCCCTGTATTACATTGTCCCTGTCTTACATTGTCCCTGTAGTACATTGTCCCTGTCTTACATTATCCATGTCTTACATTGTCCCTGTATTACATTGTCCCTGTATTACATTGTTCCTGTCTTACATTGTCCCTGTATTACATTGTCCCTGTCTTATATTCTCCATGTCTTACATTGTCCCTGTCTTACATTGTCCCTGTCTTATATTCTCCCTGTCTTACATTGTCCCTGTCTTATATTCTCCCTGTCTTACATTGTCCCTGTATTACATTGTCCCTGTCTTATAATCTCCCTGTCTTATATTCTCCCTGTCTTACATTATTCCTGTCTTACATTGTCCCTGTATTACATTGTCCCTGTATTACATTGTCCCTGTATTACATTGTCCCTGTCTTATATTCTCCCTGTCTTACATTGTCCCTGTCTTATATTGTCCCTGTATTACATTGTCCCTGTCTTACATTGTCCCTGTATTACATTGTCCCTGTCTTATATTCTCCCTGTCTTATATTCTCCCTGTCTTACATTGTCCCTGTCTTACATTGTCCCTGTATTACATTGTCCCTGTCTTACATTGTCCCTGTATTACATTGTCCCTGTCTTATATTCTCCCTGTCTTACATTGTCCTTGTCTTACATTGTCCCTGTAGTGTAGTGGTTAGAACATCCACTTTATATGCCACAGTTCTCGGTTCAAGACCCTTGCTAAGTGGCACATTTGACCAGGTGCGGGTATGCTTGGTGTAAAAACCTGGCTCTCAAAATTGGGGACTGGGTATCTCTCGTGACTCATTTGATCTTGCCTAGTAACTTTTAAAAGACTCCTAAAAATGCATCTCTTCCAGGCTGCATACGCATCATAAGCATCACCTATTTATATTTTTATTATTTTGCTTGTTTAACTTAATTATATTTAATATTTTATTATTTTTTATTATTATCTTTATGTTTTTTTATATAAATTTTACACAATGTTTTTACTTATTTATTACTTATTAATCATATATCTTTAATAATTATCTTCTATTTCACGTATTCTTTTAATATAATATATTATCTTCTATCTGAATTAATTTATCATCATTTACATAACTTATCAGTGTTTTGCATATAAATGTATTTTAAGCGCCTCTGAATGGATTTATCTAGATTTATGGCGCTGTACAAATGTTCTTCTTATCTTATCACGTTAATGTCAGTCCCATCTCATTTCATTGACTACATAGAAGAACTATTGAGGACAACATGCACCCTGGCAGTGACCACCCTCAATGCCACCATATAAAAGTCGGCTTGGCGATAATATTCTGTTAAAGACTGACTAGTTGAATAAGACTTCGTAGCACCATCAAATTGTAGTTGCCACAACATACAGATTAGTCAGTTAATAAAACATTGCTCGAGTGCTGGAAACAACTAAAGAAGAACCTGGTTGTTAATCTGATCCATCATTCATTGAGAGTTCCAGCAAAATCTCCATTTATTTCCTTTTGCTTGTACCTTTGTTAATGTAATGTTTATTAATCTATGTAGCACCACATTTAGACAATGATTGTTTGTGGTGCTGTTGACAAATAATAACAAATGACACGATTATGATCACAAATTAATAAAATTAATAGAATTAATAACTATAAACAATTTTGGTGCAGGAATTTTACTTAAAAGCTCATAGTTTTGCTTTTTGTCCGCATTTTATGTGATAATTATGAAGCCCTGGTATCTTCTTTCATGATGCAGGAATTCTGCCAGAACTGATGCAGTCGTCAGACAACAAAGTCGAGATGGGGATTCCTCCTGAGGCATACGACCTTGACTGCAGTGATGATGACCTTCGAGCCTCAGTCCTGCAGGAGTTCATCATCATCGATTGCAAATACAACGAGAAACTGAATGATTTGGAAGATGAACATGAACCTGCCTTGAGGTGATTCATGGACAATTTATGTCGTGTGATGTATTATTTTGTCTTTTTGACAAAGTCAACTTGACATAGCATGACATAATTGATTCAGTTCAGGATTGTGTCTATAGGAAGAGACACTAAAAGTTGTTGGTCCCTTCTATCAGGTGTCTATGTCAGTGGAAGTAAAAGACCCCACACAGGGGGTAGATCAAAACCTCTCTCATGAGCCACTGCAGAAGCATCCATGATGCAGCACAGTCAATTCTGATAACTACATCACAAGAGGACACCATTGAATGAATGAACTGATGTGTGACATGTTTCAGGTCAGAGACAGGTGGCTGGTCAGCCGAGGATGACTTCATCTATCAGATGGTGGTTGACCAGTACGGCTACGATGTCCCTCACAGACGTACGCTCTACCTTGACCGCTTACGGCGCCATCTGCCGGGCAAAACACGTGCTCAACTTGTGAGTAACAATGGCTTCATTTCGCTCTCACATGAATGTAGGTGCCTGGTAACAGAAATCCGTAAGACCCACAAATGATCCTGATCACAACCTGTATGTGATATACTTCTCTACGCCCACTGGATGTCCATGCACTCTCAAAGGGAGCTTGCCATGCAACATGTCATATATTGATTGGATCTCACGTAGCCATGATTATTCAGGTTCCGTGACCTGGTGTCACTGTTCTTGAAAGAGACTGTGCCGTGGTGCAACTGATTGCGCATAGATAAAATATTTGTGACAGTTGCTCTGCAGATGTCTTGAGCTGATCTGTTGTCACAATGCCATTGCAAAAAAAGCCTATCTACGGGACCATCAAATTTAAGAAAATCTGTATGTGAGACTTATGGGAAACCGTTAAAGTTGGCAGCTGTGCTTTTCTTATTCTTACTGTGTGGCCAACCAGCTTTGGCTGATTTTCTCACTCTCCACATGAATTCTGAAACATATTGATATCATTAATATTTTAACGTTGAAGTGGTTTCGGATCTTTATAAACATTGCCATTGGGCGATAATATAGTTCGGTTTGGTCTTCGCACCCACTGAGTTATCAACAACACAGATAGGCAGGGGCAGTCCCCTTATCAACTGTATACTAACAAGGCCTTTCAACAAGACATGCTTTTATACCCAGAGTAGTCGTGGGGTGAAAACCTGTAACTTTTTGTTGCACGTGCACAACACGTCACATAATGCCCATTCCAAGCTCAAAAGATTAAACATACTATATCTTTTATTTTATCTTGGATGTCAAACTTTTATTTCTTTTTATTATCTATATCTAACATTCTTTTTGCAATAATACAGATACGTTTACTGATACATTTAGAACACTTTTAGAACATTTTAGTCTGGTGTGGCTAGTCTAACCATCATTGACAGGAATCCTAACACATCAACACGCAGTTCTTGTATATGGCTATCTCACTGTTTATTGTCATCAAAGTTGTATGTTTTGGTTGTCAACACCCACCCCCGAGGGCCCACCCTGGTAATCCTCATGACTCTGAAGAAAGCCTGAGCCTAGGTACTGATGTCCCGATCTCGAAATTATCCAAGAGTACCATCGCATTCTTTGGGGTGATAATAATAGGTTTTTACACTGAGCATTATACACAATATGCTTGAATGGATAGATGATCCGATTTCTTGGTTATTAATATTAAGCATAATTACCTCTGAAGAAGATGCGGGATGCAGTTGAAATATACAGAATGAACATTAAGTTTCTTGAGAGGTAATTATGCTTAATACACAATATGCTTGTTCACAAACATGGCACTCAATGGCATACAGATATAGCTCAGTTTAATTTATACTTACAAGAGAAAATATACTGACTAGAAGACGTATAATCAGCGTAGGTTTATACAAAGTTATCGTTCCAAACCCTAATACCAAGCTAACACTGTCCTACTTATGTATTCTACTAATTGTTACTGCTCACCACACATAAGTAAACCCTGGTCCTTGCAGGCCTAGGCATCCCTGTCAGTTGTGAACCCTGGTCCTTGCAGGCCTAGGCATCCCTGTCAGTTGTGAACCCTGGTCCTTGCAGGCCTAGGCATCCCTGTCAGTTGTGAACCCTGGTCCTTGCAGGCCTAGGCATCCCTGTCAGTTGTGAACCCTGGTCCTTGCAGGCCTAGACATCCCTGTCAGTTGTGAACCCTGGTCCTTGCAGGCCTAGGCATCCCTGTCATTTGTGAACCCGGGTCCTTGCAGGCCTAGGCATCCCTGTCAGTTGTGAACCCTGGTCCTTGCAGGCCTAGACATCCCTGTCAGTTGTGAACCCTGGTCCTTGCAGGCCTAGACACCCCTGTCAGTTGTGAACCCTGGTCCTTGCAGGCCTAGGCATCCCTGTCAGTTGTGAACCCTGGTCCTTGCAGGCCTAGACATCCCTGTCAGTTGTGAACCCTGGTCCTTGCATGCCTAGACATCCCTGTCAGTTGTGAACCCTGGTCCTTGCAGGCCTAGACATCCCTGTCAGTTGTGAACCCGGGTCCTTGCAGGCCTAGGCATCCCTGTCAGTTGTGAACCCTGGTCCTTGCAGGCCTAGACATCCCTGTCAGTTGTGAACCCTGGTCCTTGCAGGCCTAGGCATCCCTGTCAGTTGTGGACCCTGGTCCTTGCAGGCGTAGACATCCCTGTCAGTTGTGGACCCTGGTCCTTGCAGGCCTAGGCATCCCTGTCAGTTGTGAACCCTGGTCCTTGCAGGCCTAGGCATCCCTGTCAGTTGTGAGACAAAGCTGGCAAGTGGAGCCAGAAGGGTGTCAGATGTGATAACAGCTTTGAATGGTATCATGCTGATTGCATAAGCATGAATACACACAGTTATGAAGAACTCAACCATACAGGAGTGTGCTGGATTTGCTCTGCCTAACTACTCTTTAGGACACTTGTTCACTGATAATTCAATTGAACTGTCCAACAGTTCTCATAGCTTAGCATAACTGAATGATGCAAATGAGCAGCTAGGAACAAAGCTGCTTCATCACCACTCCCCTAGCACAAAGGTAAAACTACATACAAACCAACAATGTCAGACCAAGATCACCGAGACTTCTCGTGATAAACTGTCAAAGCATCAAAGCCAAATGAGAGTCACTGGTTACATGCATTGACACACACCAACCACATATAGTCATAGGAACTGAATCTTGGTTAGACAATACCATCTTTAACACTGAAATCTTTCCAGCTAATTTAACAGCATTCCACAAAGACCATGACTCAAACAAAGGTTGTGGAAGAGTATTCATTGCTCTTCCTTACAACCTAATTGGTACACATCAGATCGAGCTTGACACGGACTGTGAGATAATTTGGATTAAACTCCAACTTGCAGGCTGTAAATCAAATCTTCTTGTAAGGTCATTATGCTGCCCACCAGACAAGAAATACCCTGAGAACCTGCTAGACTCTGTTTAAGATAAATATCCAGAAGGGCATGACTGTCTGCTTGGGAGATTTCAACCTGGGAGACATCCTGTGGGAATCCCACGCTCTTAGACAAGGTTGCAGGAAGCCAACGATATCACGGCAACTCATGGACATTGCAGATGAATTCTCACTACACCAACTAGTTAGCGAACCCACAAGAAAGGACAATATATTTCATTTGTTCTTCTTATCCAATCCCACACTTATAGATCAGGTTATGCTAGTTCCATGCATCAGCGACTGCAATGGAATTCCAATGATGGACTTATCAACAAAACCAAACCTGAATAAAACAAAAACGAAGGAAAGTATTCGTGTATAAAAAGACTAAAGTTGATGACTTGAAAAGTGACCTGAGAGAGATGAGCGAACTAATAGCATCCCCAGTAAATGCAAATAAATCAGCTAATGAACTCCAGTCACAGTTTAAAGAAGGTATCAACAACGCTATGAATAAAAACATCCCATCTAAATTTAGTACAAGTAAAAAGCATACCCCATGGATAAATAACTCAGTCAAACGCAGATTAAGGCAAAAACAATGTGCCTTCAACCATGCCAAAATGACTTGCAAAGCCAAAGACTGGGAGAAATTGATAAAACTACCATCAAACATTGTTAACATAGCAAATATAAACAAATAGAAAACAGAAAGATCAACTTCATTGCTATTAGCTGCGTTAAGCCTACGTAACAACTCCTTCTTGTTTGACTCTATAAGAGCGTTGAGAAAAACAATTTCGATTCAGGATTAATGCGTGTATCTCAAGTTAAACCCAATTTGTTGTGGTGAAGCTTAAACTAAATATTAAATATTATACAATTATACATTATGACAATAATGTTAACACTGATTTAGCCTATCATCAATCCGGTTTGTTGATGTCCAAATATGTAGTATTTGAATAGTTTAAGTAACCTCTACAGTCAATTAAATTTTTTTTAATGCGTGTTGTTCAAATCATCAAAAGCATTAATTTGAGTCATTCTGGTATGGCTCAAAATACTGAATATCCTAAATGGTAGACACTGCTGACCAGTGCCGATCATGGACGTGACTTCTCCTTGCCAATCACAAGAGTTATGAAATTTAATGAAGGCTGAAATTCACGAGTTTTAAGTGTTTCCAGTTTTACTTCAATTAACGTTTGACCAGAGATTAAGTATTTTAATAGTTTGTTTGATGATTTCACAAAAACTACATAAAAAAATTGTACAAACAAACTAGCATGTTGCAGTGGATACTAGGCAGGTTTGATATTTTGCAAAATGAATTTGAAATGAGACTAGCAAAAATGTAATTGAGGAGATACCTTTAAACTATTTGTGTAGGGAAAAATATGCTACATGATCAAAGGAAACAGTAATATCTGTGTTTAGGGCCAGTATTTATGTCACACATTAAAGGTAATAGTTTTAATACACTGTGGATAACCCTTGGTACAAATGCATCTAGATTTACAGAAACAACTTATGCCAATTTCCCCACCAGGTGGAGCATGAGGACTGGTCTCTGTTGCACCAACACTACCGTAGGCGGCGCCATGCACTGCTCAACGACTGGAGTCGACATCGCCTTGAGTTGCTCAACCGAGCCAAGGTCGTGTTTGCTGAGAGCAAGGTCAACCAGGAGCTGGCGATGACGAAGGCTGAGTACGTGAGGATACAGAAGGAACTGTGTGATCTCTTGTATGCCAAGGTGGGATTTATAAGTTCTAAAATGATTTAATGTAGGTTTACCCAGAACTAATATTATTTAACAATATTTTACAATCTTTAACAATTGTTAACAGTATATAGCATTATTTAACAAGGTTTCGCCAAATTTAACAAGTTGTTTTTCTTCCTCATGGTTTTCTTTATAAAGTGCTGAGGCCGACTAGTTCTTGTCCTGCTGTACTGCTTTAGTTGTTGTCATCTTCCACTGTTCCCTGTCAGCAACCTTCTCCCTCCACTTGTTGTCATCTTCCACTGTTCCCTGTTAGCAACCTTCTCCCTCCACTTGTTGTCACCTTCCACTGTTCCCTGTCAGCAACTTTCTCCCTCCACTTGTTGTCATCTTCCACTGTTCCCTGTCAGCAACCTTCTCCCTCCACTTGTTATCATCTTCCAATGTTCCCTGTCAGCAACTTTCTCCCTCCACTTGTTGTCATCTTTCACTGTTCCTGTCAGCAACCTTCTTCCTCCACTTGTTGTCATCTTCCAATGTTCCCTGTCAGCAACCTTCTCCTTCCACTTTTCATCTTCCAATGTTCCCTGTCAGCAACCTTCTCCCTCCACTTGTCATCTTCCACTGTTCCCTGTCAGCAACCTTCTCCCTCCACTTGTTATCATCTTCCAATGTTCCCTGTCAGCAACTTTCTCCCTCCACTTGTTGTCATCTTCCATGTCTCCCTGTCAGCAACCTTCTTCCTCCACTTGTTGTCATATTCCACTGTTCCCTGTCAGCAACCTTCTTCCTCCACTTGTTGTCATCTTCCACTGTTCCCTGTCAGCAACCTTCTCCCTCCACTTGTCATCTTCCACTGTTCCCTGTCAGCAACCTTCTCCCTCCAGTTGTTGTCATCTTCCACTGTTCCCTGTCAGCAACCTTCTCCCTCCACTTGTTATCTTCCACTGTTCCCTGTCATCAACCTTCTTCCTCCACTTGTTGTCATCCTCCACTGCTCCCTGTCAGCAACCTTCTCCCTCCACTTGTTGTCATCTTCCAATGTTCCCTGCTAGCAACCTTCTCCCTCCACTTGTTGTCATCTTCCATTGTTCCCTGTCAGCAACTTTCTCCCTCCACTTGTTGTCATCTTCCATGTCTCCCTGTCAGCAACCTTCCTCCACTTGTTGTCATCTTCCAATGTTCCCTGTCAGCAACCTTCTCCCTCCACTTGTTGTCATCTTCCAATGTTCCCTGTCAGCAACTTTCTCCCTCCACTTGTTGTCATTTTCCACGTCTCCCTGTCAGCAACCTTCTTCCTCCACTTGTTGTCATATTCCACTGTTCCCTGTCAGCAACCTTCTTCCTCCACTTGTCATCTTCCACTGTTCCCTGTCAGCAACCTTCTCCCTCCACTTGTCATCTTCCACTGTTCCCTGTCAGCAACCTTCTCCCTCCAGTTGTTGTCATCTTCCACTGTTCCCTGTCAGCAACCTTCTCCCTCCACTTGTTATCTTCCACTGTTCCCTGTCAACAACCTTCTTCCTCCACTTGTTGTCATCCTCCACTGCTCCCTGTCAGCAACCTTCTCCCTCCACTTGTTGTCATCTTCCAATGTTCCCTGCTAGCAACCTTCTCCCTCCACTTGTTGTCATCTTCCATTGTTCCCTGTCAGCAACTTTCTCCCTCCACTTGTTGTCATCTTCCATGTCTCCCTGTCAGCAACCTTCCTCCACTTGTTGTCATCTTCCAATGTTCCCTGTCAACAACCTTCTCCCTCCACTTGTTGTCATCTTCCAATGTTCCCTGTCAGCAACTTTCTCCCTCCACTTGTTGTCATCTTCCATGTCTCCCTGTCAGCAACCTTCTTCCTCCACTTGTTGTCATATTCCACTGTTCCCTGTCAGCAACCTTCTTCCTCCACTTGTTGTCATCTTCCACTGTTCCCTGTCAGCAACCTTCTCCCTCCACTTGTCATCTTCCACTGTTCCCTGTCAGCAACCTTCTCCCTCCAGTTGTTGTCATCTTCCACTGTTCCCTGTCAGCAACCTTCTCCCTCCACTTGTTATCTTCCACTGTTCCCTGTCAACAACCTTCTTCCTCCACTTGTTGTCATCCTCCACTGCTCCCTGTCAGCAACCTTCTCCCTCCACTTGTTGTCATCTTCCAATGTTCCCTGCTAGCAACCTTCTCCCTCCACTTGTTGTCATCTTCCATTGTTCCCTGTCAGCAACTTTCTCCCTCCACTTGTTGTCATCTTCCATGTCTCCCTGGCAGCAACCTTCCTCCACTTGTTGTCATCTTCCAATGTTCCCTGTCAGCAACCTTCTCCCTCCACTTGTTGTCATCTTCCAATGTTCCCTGTCAGCAACTTTCTCCCTCCACTTGTTGTCATTTTCCACGTCTCCCTGTCAGCAACCTTCTTCCTCTACTTGTTGTCATATTCCACTGTTCCCTGTCAGCAACCTTCTTCCTCCACTTGTCATCTTCCACTGTTCCCTGTCAGCAACCTTCTCCCTCCACTTGTCATCTTCCACTGTTCCCTGTCAGCAACCTTCTCCCTCCAGTTGTTGTCATCTTCCACTGTTCCCTGTCAGCAACCTTCTCCCTCCACTTGTTATCTTCCACTGTTCCCTGTCAACAACCTTCTTCCTCCACTTGTTGTCATCCTCCACTGCTCCCTGTCAGCAACCTTCTCCCTCCACTTGTTGTCATCTTCCAATGTTCCCTGCTAGCAACCTTCTCCCTCCACTTGTTGTCATCTTCCATTGTTCCCTGTCAGCAACTTTCTCCCTCCACTTGTTGTCATCTTCCATGTCTCCCTGTCAGCAACCTTCCTCCACTTGTTGTCATCTTCCAATGTTCCCTGTCAACAACCTTCTCCCTCCACTTGTTGTCATCTTCCAATGTTCCCTGTCAGCAACTTTCTCCCTCCACTTGTTGTCATCTTCCACGTCTCCCTGTCAGCAACCTTCTTCCTCCACTTGTTGTCATATTCCACTGTTCCCTGTCAGCAACCTTCTTCCTCCACTTGTTGTCATCTTCCACTGTTCCCTGTCAGCAACCTTCTCCCTCCACTTGTTGTCATCTTCCACTGTTCCCTGTCAGCAACCTTCTCCCTCCAGTTGTTGTCATCTTCCACTGTTCCCTGTCAGCAACCTTCTCCCTCCACTTGTTATCTTCCACTGTTCCCTGTCAACAACCTTCTTCCTCCACATGTTGTCATCCTCCACTGCTTCCTGTCAGCAACCTTCTCCCTCCACTTGTTGTCATCTTCCAATGTTCCCTGTCAGCAACCTTCTTCCTCCACTTGTTGTCATCTTCCACTGTTCCCTGTCAGCAACCTTCTCCCTCCACTTGTTGTCATCTTCCACTGTTACCTGTCAGCAACCTTCTCCCTCCAGTTGTTGTCATCTTCCACTGTTCCCTGTCAGCAACCTTCTCCCTCCATTTGTTATCTTCCACTGTTCCCTGTCAACAACCTTCTTCCTCCACATGTTGTCATCCTCCACTGCTTCCTGTCAGCAACCTTCTCCCTCCACTTGTTGTCATCTTCCAATGTTCCCTGTCAGCAACCTTCTCCCTCCAATTGTTGTCATCTTCCATTGTTCTCTGTCAGCAACCTTCTTCCTCCACTTGTTGTCATATTCCACTGTTCCCTGTCAGCAACCACCTAATTCCATTTGTTTTCATCTTCCACTGCTCCCTATCAGCAACCTTCTAATTCGTTTGTTGTCATCTTCCACTGCTCCCTGTCAGCAACATTCCCCTTCCACTTTTCATCTTCCACTGCTCCCTATCACCAAACTTCTATCTCCGCTTTACATCCCAAAGAAATGGAAGGAATTATTTGGCATATTGGATGCAAAGGTGTGGAATCCACTGGGTGATTATCATAGGTGGATTGAGATGGTCAGAAATATGTTGTGCGCCTTGCGGCTTGTGATGTGTCCCTGCACCAGCCACAAAAAAATAAAAACAATACTGACACCCACACACCCCCAGTATGATTGGGATACCCCCGCCACACGTCTCTCTATTACCACCTGTCACACCTGTTGTTTGTAGCTCCATGTAAGCTAGTGTTGTTTGTAGCTCCATGTAAGCTAGTGTTGTTTGTAGCTCCGTGTAAGCTAGTGTTGTTTGTAGCTCCGTGTAACCTAGTGTTGTTAGTAGCTCCATGTAAGCTAGTGTTGTTTGTAGCTCCATGTAAGCTAGTGTTGTTTGTAGCTCCGTGTAACCTAGTGTTGTTAGTAGCTCCGTGTAAGCTAGTGTTGTTTGTAGCTCCATGGACTGGTTTAAGCTAGTGTTGTTAGTAGCTCCGTGTAAGCTAGTGTTGTTTGTAGCTCCATGGACTGGTGTAAGCTAGTGTTGTTTGTAGCTCCATGGACTGGTGTAAGCTAGTGTTGTTTGTAGCTCCATGGACTGGTGTAAGCTAGTGTTGTTTGTAGCTCCATGGACTGGTGTTAGCTAGTGTTGTTTGTAGCTGTGTGGACTGGTGTAAGCTAGTGTTGTTTGTAGCTGTGTGGACTGGTGTAAGCTAGTGTTGTTTGTAGCTGTGTGGACTGGTGTTAGCTAGTGTTGTTTGTAGCTGTGTGGACTGGTGTAAGCTAGTGTTGTTTGTAGCTCCGTGGACTGGTGTAAGCTAGTGTTGTTTGTAGCTCCATGTAAGCTAGTGTTGTTTGTAGATCCATGTAAGCTAGTGTTGTTTGTAGCTCCATGTAAGCTAGTGTTGTTTGTAGCTCCGTGTAAGCTAGTGTTGTTTGTAGCTCCGTGTAACCTAGTGTTGTTAGTAGCTCCATGTAAGCTAGTGTTGTTTGTAGCTCCATGTAAGCTAGTGTTGTTTGTAGCTCCGTGTAACCTAGTGTTGTTAGTAGCTCCGTGTAAGCTAGTGTTGTTTGTAGCTCCATGGACTGGTGTAAGCTAGTGTTGTTAGTAGCTCCGTGTAAGCTAGTGTTGTTTGTAGCTGTGTGGACTGGTGTAAGCTAGTGTTGTTTGTAGCTGTGTGGACTGGTGTAAGCTAGTGTTGTTTGTAGCTCCGTGGACTGGTGTAAGCTAGTGTTGTTTGTAGCTCCATGGACTGGTGTAAGCTAGTGTTGTTTGTAGCTGTGTGGACTGGTGTAAGCTAGTGTTGTTTGTAGCTGTGTGGACTGGTGTAAGCTAGTGTTGTTTGTAGCTGTGTGGACTGGTGTTAGCTAGTGTTGTTTGTAGCTCCGTGGACTGGTGTAAGCTAGTGTTGTTTGTAGCTCCATGTAAGCTAGTGTTGTTTGTAGATCCATGTAAGCTACTGTTGTTTGTAGCTCCATGTAAGCTAGTGTTGTTTGTAGCTCCGTGTAAGCTAGTGTTGTTTGTAGCTCCGTGTAACCTAGTGTTGTTAGTAGCTCCATGTAAGCTAGTGTTGTTTGTAGCTCCATGTAAGCTAGTGTTGTTTGTAGCTCCGTGTAACCTAGTGTTGTTAGTAGCTCCGTGTAAGCTAGTGTTGTTTGTAGCTCCATGGACTGGTGTAAGCTAGTGTTGTTAGTAGCTCCGTGTAAGCTAGTGTTGTTTGTAGCTCCATGGACTGGTGTAAGCTAGTGTTGTTTGTAGCTGTGTGGACTGGTGTAAGCTAGTGTTGTTTGTAGCTCCATGGACTGGTGTAAGCTAGTGTTGTTTGTAGCTGTGTGGACTGGTGTAAGCTAGTGTTGTTTGTAGCTGTGTGGACTGGTGTAAGCTAGTGTTGTTTGTAGCTCCGTGGACTGGTGTAAGCTAGTGTTGTTTGTAGCTCCATGGACTGGTGTAAGCTAGTGTTGTTTGTAGCTGTGTGGACTGGTGTAAGCTAGTGTTGTTTGTAGCTGTGTGGACTGGTGTAAGCTAGTGTTGTTTGTAGCTGTGTGGACTGGTGTTAGCTAGTGTTGTTTGTAGCTGTGTGGACTGGTGTAAGCTAGTGTTGTTTGTAGCTCCGTGGACTGGTGTAAGCTAGTGTTGTTTGTAGCTCCATAGACTGGTGTAAGCTAGTGTTGTTTGTAGCTGTGTGGACTGGTGTAAGCTAGTGTTGTTTGTAGCTGTGTGGACTGGTGTAAGCTAGTGTTGTTTGTAGCTCCGTGGACTGGTGTAAGCTAGTGTTGTTTGTAGCTGTGTGGACTGGTGTAAGCTAGTGTTGTTTGTAGCTCCGTGGACTGGTGTAAGCTAGTGTTGTTTGTAGCTCCATGGACTGGTGTAAGCTAGTGTTGTTTGTAGCTGTGTGGACTGGTGTAAGCTAGTGTTGTTTGTAGCTGTGTGGACTGGTGTAAGCTAGTGTTGTTTGTAGCTCCGTGGACTGGTGTAAGCTAGTGTTGTTTGTAGCTGTGTGGACTGGTGTTAGCTAGTGTTGTTTGTAGCTCCATGGACTGGTGTAAGCTAGTGTTGTTTGTAGCTGTGTGGACTGGTGTAAGCTAGTGTTGTTTGTAGCTGTGTGGACTGGTGTAAGCTAGTGTTGTTTGTAGCTGTGTGGACTGGTGTAAGTTAGTGTTATTTGTAGCTCCGTGGACTGGTGTAAGCTAGTGTTGTTTGTAGCTCCGTGGACTGGTGTAAGCTAGTGTTGTTTGTAGCTCCGTGGGCTGGTGTAAGCTAGTGTTGTTTGTAGCTGTGTAGACTGGTGTAAGCTAGTGTTGTTTGTAGCTCTGTCGACTGGTTAAGCTAGTGTTGTTTGTAGCTGTGTGGACTGGTGTAAGCTAGTGTTGTTTGTAGCTCTGTCGACTGGTGTAAGCTAGTGTTGTTTGTAGCTCCGTGGACTGGTGTAAGTTAGTGTTATTTGTAGCTGTGTGGACTGATGTAAGCTAGTGTTGTTTGTAGCTCCATGGACTGGTGTTAGCTAGTGTTGTTTGTAGCTGTGTGGACTGGTGTAAGCTAGTGTTGTTTGTAGCTGTGTGGACTGGTGTAAGTTAGTGTTATTTGTAGCTCCGTGGACTGGTGTAAGCTAGTGTTGTTTGTAGCTCCGTGGACTGGTGTAAGCTAGTGTTGTTTGTAGCTCCGTGGGCTGGTGTAAGCTAGTGTTGTTTGTAGCTGTGTAGACTGGTGTAAGCTAGTGTTGTTTGTAGCTCTGTCGACTGGTTAAGCTAGTGTTGTTTGTAGCTGTGTGGACTGGTGTAAGCTAGTGTTGTTTGTAGCTCTGTCGACTGGTGTAAGCTAGTGTTGTTTGTAGCTCCGTGGACTGGTGTAAGCTAGTGTTGTTTGTAGCTTTGTGGACTGGTGTAAGCTAGTGTTTTTTGTAGCTGTGTGGACTGGTGTAAGCTAGTGTTGTTTGTAGCTGTGTGGACTGGTGTTAGCTAGTGTTGTTTGTAGCTGTGTGGACTGGTGTAAGCTAGTGTTGTTTGTAGCTGTGTGGACTGGTGTAAGCTAGTGTTGTTTGTAGCTGTGTGGACTGGTGTTAGCTAATGTTGTTTGTAGCTGTGTGGACTGGTGTAATCTAGTGTTGTTTGTAGCTGTGTGGACTGGTGTAAGCTAGTGTTGTTTGTAGCTGTGTGGACTGGTGTTAGCTAATGTTGTTTGTAGCTGTGTGGACTGGTGTAAGCTAGTGTTGTTTGTAGCTGTGTGGACTGGTGTAAGCTAGTGTTGTTTGTAGCTCTGTCGACTGGTGTAAGCTAGTGTTGTTTGTAGCTCCGTGGACTGGTGTAAGCTAGTGTTGTTTGTAGCTTTGTGGACTGGTGTAAGCTAGTGTTTTTTGTAGCTGTGTGGACTGGTGTAAGCTAGTGTTGTTTGTAGCTGTGTGGACTGGTGTTAGCTAGTGTTGTTTGTAGCTGTGTGGACTGGTGTAAGCTAGTGTTGTTTGTAGCTGTGTGGACTGGTGTAAGCTAGTGTTGTTTGTAGCTGTGTGGACTGGTGTTAGCTAATGTTGTTTGTAGCTGTGTGGACTGGTGTAAGCTAGTGTTGTTTGTAGCTGTGTGGACTGGTGTAAGCTAGTGTTGTTTGTAGCTCCGTGGACTGGTGTAAGCTAGTGTTGTTTGTAGCTCCGTGGACTGGTGTAAGCTAGTGTTGTTTGTAGCTGTATGGACTGGTGTAAGCTAGTGTTGTTTGTAGCTCCATGGACTGGTGTAAGCTAGTGTTGTTATGTTCCTCCTCCAGGTGCGAGCATGGCAGGAACAGAAGCTGGAGGCGATGGCGCTGGAGCACCATCTGGCGGAGCAACAGAACGCGGAGAACAGGGAGAGGGTGAAAGAGGAAGAGGAGCGGGAAAGAGAGAAGAGGAACCAAGAGAAGGAGAAGGTTGGTTGGAGGCTGGCTCAGTAAACAGTTGTGGCACAACAATACTTACTTAGTATTGTGTGCATCTTTGTGCGATTGTATGTAAGTACGTGTGCAGTTATGCAAAAGATGGGCAGCTTACATATTATTTGGCTTGACATTGATTACATTTTTCATTGTCTAATTTCAGTTTGAAAGTCAAAAATCAAATCTACATAGTATCCACTACTACATGCTAACTCATTTGTCCAAGTTGTTTTATTTAGTTAAGACTCTTTTGTTAAATCAACTGTGCATATTACTTAAACTATTCACACACTACAGATCTGAACATATTACTTAATCTATTCACACACTACATATCTGATCATGTTGCTTAATCTATTCACACACTACAGATCTGAACATATTACTTAAACTGTTCGCACACTACATATCTGAACATATTGCTTAAATTAAACTATTCACACACTATAGATCTGAACATATTACTTAAACTGTTCGCACACTACATATCTGAACATATTGCTTAAATTAAACTATTCACACACAACAGATCTGAACATATTACTTAATCTATTCACACACTACCCATCTGATCATATTGCTTAATCTATTCACACACTACAGATCTGATCATATTGCTTAATATATTCGCACACTACAGATCTGAACATATTACTTAAACTGTTCACACACTACAGATCTGAACATATTACTTAAACTATTCACACAATACAGATCTGAACATATTACTTAATCTATTCACACACTACAAATCTGAACATATTGCTTAAACTATTCACACACTACAGATCTGAACATATTACTTAAACTGTTCACACACTACAAATCTGAACATATTACTTAAACTGTTCACACACTACAGATCTGAACATATTACTTAAACTATTCACACACTACAGATCTGAACATAAACAAACATGCAATAAGCTAGATCAATTGATAATTGATGAGGGAGTTTTGTGGGGTGCTGTGACATTGTGGTTAGAACATGGAGAACCAGGGATCGAATCATGTTGTTTCAAAGCTCGGGCAGTTTTGTTTACTTCAAATTACTTCAGTTCACTTAGCTGTAAATAAGTACCTAGCTATAGATGGGTGGATACGTGAACAAACAGTCTTCGCTCAGTGATTGCAGCATGGCTGAATGCTTCCTTGATAAGTCTAGTTGGCATTGGAAGAATAGGTCTGCCAGGGGGTGAAGTGTAAACAGCTCTTCCAGGGGGTGAAGTGTAAACAGGTCTGCCAGGGGGTGAAGTGTAAACAGGTCTGCCAGGGGTGAAGGGTAAACAGGTATGCCAGGGGGTGAAGTGTAAACAGGTATGCCAGGGGGTGAAGTGTAAACAGATCTGCCAGGGGTGAAGTGTAAACAAGTCTGCCAGGGATGAAGTGTAAACAGGTCTGCCAGGGGGTGAAGTGTGAACAGGTCTGTCAGGAGGTGAAGTGTAAACAGGTCTGCCAGGGGGTGAAGTGTAAACAGGTCTGCCAGGGGTGAAGTGTAAACAGGTATGCCAGGGGTGAAGTGTAAACAGGTATGCCAGGGGGTGAAGTGTAAACAGATCTGCCAGGGGTGAAGTGTAAACAAGTCTGCCAGGGATGAAGTGTAAACAGGTCTGCCAGGGGGTGAAGTGTAAACAGGTATGCCAGGGGATGAAGTGTAAACAGGTCTGCCAGGGGGTGAAGTGTAAACAGGTCTGCCAGGGGTGAAGTGTAAACAGGTATGCCAGGGGGTGAAGTGTAAACAGGTATGCCAGGGGGTGAAGTGTAAACAGATCTGACAGGGGTGAAGTGTAAACAAGTCTGCCAGGGGGTGAAGTGTAAACAGGTCTGCCAGGGGGTGAAGTGTGAACAGGTCTGTCAGGAGGTGAAGTGTAAACAGGTCTGCCAGGGGTGAAGTGTAAACAGGTCTGCCAGGGGTGAAGTGTAAACAGGTCTGCCATGGGGTGAAGTGTGAACAGGTCTGCCAGGGGGTGAAGTGTAAACAGGTCTGCCAGGGGTGAAGTGTAAACAGCTCTTCCAGGAGGTGAAGTGTAAACAGGTCTGCCAGGGGTGAAGTGTAAACAGGTCTGCCAGGGGGTGAAGTGTAAACAGGTCTGCCAGGAGGTGAAGTGTAAACAGGTCTGCCAGGGGGTGAAGTGTAAACAGGTCTGCCAGGGGGTGAAGTGTAAACAGGTCTGTCAGGGGTGAAGTGTAAACAGGTCTGCCAGGGGGTGAAGTGTAAACAGGTCTGCCAGGGGGTGAAGTGTAAACAGGTCTGCCAGGGGGTGACGTGTAAACAGGTCTGTCAGGGGTGAAGTGTAAACAGGTCTGCCAGGGTGTGAAGTGTAAACAGGTCTGCCAGGGGGTGAAGTGTAAACAGGTCTGCCAGGGGGTGAAGTGTAAACAGGTCTGCCAGGGGGTGAAGTGTAAAGCACTTTGAACAGTCCAAAGGGCAGGACATCGTGCTATATGAAAACATTCCTTTAACAACTCACATATCAATGAATATGATTTGTGATATGCTAATTCAATTAAAGGGGCGTTTTATCTGCATCATGTTTAGATTTATAATTATTCATTTAACTGATTAATTTTACATTGATATGTATTTTATGACCTGATATGCATATGTATGCATAAAGTTATTTTTTATTTATTTATCTAATTAATATTTTATTTATATATTTTACTTTGGTATATATTATACATGTGTGCGTGCGTGCGTGCGTGCGTGCGTGCGTGCGTGCGTGCGTGCGTGCGTGCGTGCGTGCGTGCGTGCGTGCGTGCGTGCGTGCGTGCGTGCGTGCGTGCGTGCGTGCGTGCGTGCGTGCGTGCGTGCGTGCGTGCGTCAGTGCTTCTGAATTAAAAAATTTCAGATTTTTGGCGGTATATAAATATACTTATTATAGTGTATTAATATTATTATTACCCTAAGTGTGGCATATTTTACAAAGTTGTGATTGCACTGCAGATAAAGCAGTACCGTGATGTGTTGGATAAGAAGAGGGAGACGGCTGAAGAGCAGGACCGGAGGAGGTTGATTCTACTGCAGGAGAGACTGGCAGAGCAGGCCGCTTACGACAGGGAAAGGTACATATGTTCTATAAAACAGTTTGTGGCTGTGTGTATATGTTTGCCTGTTCCCTCATATCTCAAAACAAATCACAGCAAGCTCAGATCTTACACCTGCTGTTGCTTCCACCACTCCCTGCCTCTTCATAGCTCCAGTTTGGGAAGTGTTTTTTGACAAACCACAGCCTGGGATGTCATATAATAATAAACTTTATGTATCCACTCATATCCACAGTATGACCCTGTTCAGGAGTTTTTACATTTGACTGAAATACTGAGGATAAAGGTATTGAATACTGACTGAGAAATTTACCAAGAATTGTAATTTAATACTGAAGACTGTGACTAATAAAAATACTAAAAGTTGCTAAGACTGGACTAAAAACTGAACCAGGGAAACTAAAACGCACAGAAAAACTATCAAATAAAAGTAGCTAAAAATAGATAAAAGGCCAAATTTTTTTTACTTACCTTCAAATCAGAAATCATTTTAAAATGGATAAATAAATTCACAGTAAAATATTAGTGACTAAATAACTTGAATAAAGTATAATTATTGGACAATGAAAATAATAAATGTCATGATAAAAGGATTAAAACTGTTGTGTTATATATAAAACTTGACATTAGACAGGCTTAAAATAGTATGTCTCAAGATGTGCTTTATAGTCCATGAGCCAGATGGGGAAACCCTCCCCCCCAGGGAATTTATACTACAATGTTTTTTTTTAAGAAGCTTATAACATACACATTTGAAATTCTGTGTATTTTTGGGTGGTTTAATATAACCAGTGTCATCCACAAAGCTTGAAAGTTAGGACAGTGGTAGGGATAGATAGTAGTCCATTTTATCAACATATATCTGCTGACCATAGCAAATGAGGTATCATTGGAAAGGTATTTGAATATCCTTTCCAACTGTGTTACAGATAACATATAATTATGCAAGAACGACGTCATTGTGACATCAAACCTGAGCTAGGTTATAGAAATACCCAACATTTCAGTCCACAGGCCAGATAGGGGAACCCCCTACAACGGAATCCCACCTAGAGAATTTACGCCACAATGTTTTTAGGAAGCTTATAGCATACACGTGAAATTCAGTTGTTTGCCACCTGGGAATTGCTGCAACCATGTATTTTTGGTGGTTTAATACAACAAGTTTCATTCGCAAAGTGGAAAGTAAGGACGGGGGTAGGGACAGCTAATAGTCCATTTTATCAACATATATCTGCTGACCCTAGCAAATGAGGTATCATTGGAAAGGTATTTGAATACCTGAACTATGTTATAGAAATTATTCAACATTTCAATGCATATGCCAGACAGATGAACCCTAGAGCGGAGTCCCATTTAGGGAATTTACACTACAATGTTTTTTTAGGAATTAATAGCATACACGTGTGGACAATTTGTATAAAGAAACTGCGGGTTCAGTGTGTCCAGATCAGATATCCCAGCATCATGAAATCCTGTTGACATGACTATTGAGACGATCAATCACCATGCGAAGTGCAGGGGAGGCATCATTGGATTCAGCAGAGACTATCCAACCTACTATGGATGGCGTATGACCAGACATGCCAGAGTAGGCTACGTAGAAACCACAGTGGAGATGGCAGGTATGACATGTTCCAAAGACACGGCACACAAAGGCAGACACAAAGGCCATCAGTGATCAGATCTACAGACACTGATAACTGCTTTCCACCATTTCATAAATCCATTTGAAGTTGAGATCAACAAGGAATATCTGTTTTGCATTTCTTCTGGTGCACGAGCCCAAACTGAAGTTGCGAATGATATCTTGAATGCTGATGCAGTTGTCAAAGCAGCATTCAAAACTTTATCCAGAAAAGGCTTGTTGCCAAACACTCTCAAATTCAATGCATCTCTTCCAAGGCAGTCCTTAAAGACGTTTGGTTCTCTTGAAAAGACCAAGAAACTAAAGTCCTCAGAGATAGTCCAAATATCAGCACAACGGAATCTCTTAGTCTACAGAAGGTAGACTAAGGTTGGTTCAGGCCAATGGGCTTTAGCTACACTGGATGGGCTTCCAGTAAAGACAGACAAGGCCAAACTGATTCATCAGCTTGAAGATGATGCAGCGCTGGTTCACTATCCTTGCCTTGATGACTTCGGTGCATAAGTAGTTGACGGGAACGCCCTACTACATGCACTCACTGCTCTGCCTCAGACATTTGAAGAGTTGTCTGAGAAACTGTTCAGGTGAGGAGGCTGGATTTTGTGACCGACGCCTACAAGGACAACTCAATCAAGTCAGCTGAAAGAAGACAACGAGGAATATCAGATGCATACCTCGTTAAATGCCCATCAACGAAACTGCCAAAGGAATGGAAATCACTCATATTAAACAATGACAACAAGACAAATTTGATCAGGCTTCTGCTGTCAGAGTGGCAAAAGGCTTAGTTTGCTGCACAATTCCAGGGTCGTCAGATCTTCTTTGTCTGCAGGGACAACTGTATCTCATTGACATCAGCTGATGGCATCACAGTAGAAAGTTCTCCTGTCCCAGCATTCTCCCCGTCCCAGCACTCTCCCCGTCCCAGCACTCTCCCCATCCCAGCGCTCTCCCCATCCCAGCACTCTCCCCGTCCCAGCACTCTCCCCGTACCAGGAAGAAACTGACATACGAATGTTACACTGTATCCATGTAGCTACATCATGTTACACTGTATCCATGTAGCTACATCATGTTACACTGTATCCATGTAGCTACATCATGTTACACTGTATCCATGTAGCTACATCATGTTGCACTGTATCCATGTAGCTACATCATGTTACACTGTATCCATGTAGCTACATCATGTACATCTGACCTCATCGTCCGATCGCCCGATACGGATGTGTTCATGTTGCTTCTGTATCATGGTGACCGAATGGAACAGAACGTGTACTTTGACACTGGTTTTGCAAACAAAAGACAACTGATGGATATGAAATGCCTCATCCATAAACACGGTGAACTGATGTGTTCAGCAATGCTTTCATAGCATGCATTTTTTGGGTGTGACTCTACCAGCATATTCATTCGCGAGGGGGAAATCACAGCCAGAAAGACTTCGGTAAAGCATCCCGTGTTTGTGGATGTTTTCGGGACACTTGGCAAAAAAGACGGCGTTCCTGAAGGTAGTCAGACCGAGCTGGAGAAGTTTGTTTGCTGTGTGTATGGTAAACCATCATACAAAGATGTGTCTGAGAATGCCCTTGACACTGACAGTGATGACGATGAGAACATACGTGTGGCCAGCCTATTGGACATAATGTACGATGACAGAGATGATGATTTTGAAACTCAACTGCATTAGCCAACTGACTGTTGACCAATGCTTCCAGCATGTTGACTGAAACAACTTATTGTAAGTAGTATTTAATAACAAAATGAAAGAGTCTATTTATACATGCTTATATATATATATATACATATATATATATATATGTATATATATATATATATATATATATATATATATATATAAATAATATATGTACGTAAATGGATAGAAAAACACACACATATGTTCGCACGTCCATGTGTGTGTGTTTGTGTGAGCATGTGCGTGGATGCGTGAGTATGTTTATATATATATTTACTTTAATATATATATATATATATATATACATATACCGTAAAAAGTTTATCCTTTTCAATGATACCCAACTTTATAAATTATGATTCCCTGCTTTCAACTATAAAAGCTAATTATGACGTGTTATTGACGTCACGGAACATTTATACGTTATACTATGATTATATTCGTATAGACAATTTATATAACTTTCCTTAGATACCACATTTCGTATGGTTTTATATGATGTTTGTTATTTTATTTTATTATGCGGAAATATCTATCCCTACCCCCATGTTACGTTTTTCAGCTCATTGGTCAAACTTCCAGACACTCCCTGTCGAACAGGCAGCAGTTGCCAAGTGACAAACAACTAGATTGCAAATTGCTATTATATAAGGTCATAAAAAATATTGTCTTGAAAAGTGGGATGGGGGCTATACCTGGCCCACGGACTATTAAGGATGTTCACACATTCAATCAGCAGCACAAAAACTATTCAAAGAACTATTTAGTAGAGCGATCATAATAAGGAGGTTAATCAGTTTTTTATTTTTTATTGTAGAGTTAAATACCGGGAACAGGAACTGCAGCAGAAGGAGGAGGAACAGAGGAAGAAGGAGAGGGAGAAAGAGGAGTGGGAGAGGGAGAAGGAGAGGAGATTGGAAGCTCTCAGGGAACAGGTGAGTTGTTGTACAGGTGCATCCAGGAACTGTTTGTCTCTAGCAGGAGTATACTTGAAAGAACATTATATTTACTGGTCTTAATGTTATTTTATTTATTTATTATTGTTTATTATTTAATACTGTGTATACTTTAATTTAATTTATTATTTTCATTATTTAATTCCATGCATGCTTTTAGTTTTATTGTCCTTAATTTAATTTATTATTTTCATTATTTTAACTTTTTTTATTTCATGTATGCTTTTAGTTGTATTAGTGTTTATATATATATATATATATATATATATATATATTCCATTTTAGACAATTGTACAGTGCCATAAAACACTAGGTGATTGTGACATTATATAAATATCATTATTATTTATTATGAACAGGTCTGCCAATGATAAGCTGCATATAAAGACATTTACTGTTCATTTGTGTATATTGCCAGGTGCGGCCACATGTTGAAGGTGACCTTATGCGCGTGTGGAAGGACACGGAGTCGTGGCAGGCGCGATTCAAGACCGAGGTTGACGTCAACATCAACAAGCCACTCTTTGATGTCAACAGTTTCACCTCTCATCAGGTGTGTAGTGGACATTTTATATGACTTATTGTGAATTAAATATGTCCACTCCATGTAGCAGCATAGGCCATTAATGAATCCTTTCTACCAGCATTTCAAGTTGCATCCCTTCCAGAGACAAGGAGGTTAAGAGGAAATCAAATTAAAGTTTTTAGATATTGAATGCTTGTGAAAATATTGATAGAAATGTTTTTTCTCACTTAACAAACATAGTAGACCTAGAGGACACGAAGTAACTTTAGTGAATGCACAGTGTAGATTGTCCCATAGAGGTAGTTCACGACACCTCTCCACTGGTGTCATAATGGTAGTTCAAAAGACTTCTCCATTGGTATCTTTCCTGTAGGACAGGTCCCGTAAAGGTAGTTCACTACACTTCTCCATTAGTGTTTGTCCTGTAGGACAGGTCCCAGTAAGATAGTTCAAAAGACTTCTCCACTGGTGTCTGTCATGTAGGACAGGTCCCATAAAGGTAGTTCACCACACTTCTCCATTAGTGTCTGCCCAAAAAGGTAGTTCATGACACTTCTCCATTAGTGTCTGTCCTGTAGGACAGGTTCCATAAATGGTGTTCACAACACTTCTACCATAAAGACAGTTCACAACACTTGTCCACTGGTGTCTGTCCTGTAGGACAGGCCCCATAAAGGTAGTTCACGACACTTCTCCATTAATGTCTGTCCTATAGGATTGGTCCCGTAAAGGTAGTTGACGTCACTTCTCCACTGGTGTCTGTCCTGTAGGATGGGTCCCATAAAGGTAGTTCATGACACTTCTCCATTAGTGTCTGTCCTGTAGGACAGGTCCCTTAAAGATAGTTCACGACCCTTCTCCATTAATGTATGTCCTGTTGGACAGGTCCCATAAAGGTAGTTCATGACACTTCTCCTCATGTGTCTGTCCTGTAGGACAGGTCCCTTAAAGGTAGTTTACAACACTTCTCCATTAGTGTCTGTCCTGTAACACAGGTCCCATAAAGGTGGTTCACAACACTTCTCCATTAGTGTCTGTCCTGTAGGACAGGTCCCAGAAAGTTAGTTCACGACACTTCTCCATTAGTGTCTGTCCTGTAACACAGTTCCCATAAAGGTGGTTCACAACACTTCGTCATTAGTGTATGTCCTGTAGGACAGTTCCCATAAAGGTAGTTCATGACACTTCACCATTAGTGTCTGCCTGTAGGACAGGTCCCAGAAAGGTAGTTCACAACACTTCTCCATTAGTGTCTGTCCTGTAGGACAGGTCCCAGAAAGTTAGTTCATGACACTTCTCCATTAGTGTCTGTCCTGTAGGACAGTTCCCATAAAGGTGGTTCACAACACTTCGCCATTAGTGTCTGTCCTGTAGGACAGTTCCCATAAAGGTAGTTCATGACACTTCTCCATTAGTGTCTGTCCTGTAGGACAGGTCCCAGAAAGTTAGTTCACGACACTTCTCCATTAGTGTCTGTCCTGTAACACAGTTCCCATAAAGGTAGTTCACGACACTTCTCCATTGGTGTCTGTCCTGGGTAGCTTTTTAAAGTTACGTGTCTATTTTCCGTAATTCCGAGCAAGCAGTTTTGGATAAGTTACGCATGGTCTCCATGGTCTCCCTGGTCTTCTCTATCCAGATTTTGGTTGCCAAGTAACCAGCTCTCTCACCACTTCGTTACTTCTGGAACAGTCATCTGCAAACTGCGCTCACCTCATTGTCTCTGAGATTTTTGGTGTGTCATGTATAATTCTCTATTTGTCACGTGTCGTGTCCAGGAGATGTTGGGTGCTTCACGTAGTGATTGTAGTAGTAAGCAATAAACCATGGGTTGTTTCCAGGTAACGGCGGATCCACGTTTTCGACTGGAGGCTCGGTTGCGAGAGGCCGGCCTCCAAGACAGCAGATTCGCTCGTGAGGCGATTGCCAACATGAAGCCATTGCACGCCCCACGCCGCGACATGGAGTCGAATGTCTTCAAGTGAAGATAACATCCTCACCCGGGCACGGGTTCGAACGGAGTCGAACTTACAGTGACAATAACATCCATGACAACCTGCCGTGCGTCGAGTTATGTCTATGTATCGTACAGCACAGTATTACACACATGGCGACTGCTGCTCTAATGTCAATAGTTCGTTGACAATAAACACATTGTACTGTTCAGACTGGATCTGTGGCCGTTACACATATCGCGTGTATACGAAGAATACTGAGCAGGTTATGACATAATTATTGTTCACGTTCCGTTTTCCTTATGTCTTGGTGATGTTTCAACATAATTGTGTTCGACTTTGTAGCACACGTATCCATAACAGAGGGGTTGGGTTCTGCACCTCCCGTCTCCCGCCTGTTTGTGTGGGGGATGTCAGTCTCCAACCTCGTGCCACCTCCCACCAAGTTTTAGGACCCACCTCCCACTTCTTGCCACACCCCACTCATAACAAACCACACACAAAAAATCGCTTTAATCTGTAAAGATGTAGTGTGCTGTATATACGTTGACACTGTTTTTGTATTTTGGCGGGGATCTTATTTATATGTAAATCACCCGGAGTAGTTTATATTGCTACAACCACTGAATTGTAAGTGATATGGTGTGACATTTAAGTACGCTACTTTTTTCCTTCACTCTGTATTGGCCTCATACAACAATCTACCTGAATAGTGTCTAGCTGTCAATGTTATTACGCATGTTTAACGCAAATGAGTGTGATAGGGAAGGTCCTGATTGCAAAATGGTTTTGTTGTAAATATGCATGTTGAAATAAAGGTATTGCTGTTGTTGCTCTGCATGAGCAAACATTACTGAACAACGACATGTGTTCTATTTTGGCGCCCAATAGTTCTTGTGTATATTGTGTAACAACGCGGCCTGATGTCGCAGCATCAAACAAGGGTGTCAGTTGAATGTCCATACATTTATATAAAATCCAGTCAAAGTATACCTCAAAGCACGTGCAAATAACATACAGAGGGTATCTATAAAACACAGATAGGCATTTGGCTGCAGTCAAGTAAAATAGCTTGAGGTAAGTTGTTATATATCGCTGTGTCCAATCATTGGGACTGTTCACAGCGCTTTACACTTCACCCCAGGCAGACCTGTTTATTACAACGCCTACTTTACACTTCACCCCAGACAGACCTGTTTATTACAACGCCTACTTTACACTTCACCCCAGGCAGACCTGTCTATTACAACGCCAACTCGACTTCTCTGGTAAACATTCTGCAACACTACAATAATACTGCGAGGAAACTATTTATATTCACCGCTTTCTACAGCCAGGTGCTCATTAATACAGCTGGGTGAACTGAGACAATGTGGAGGGAACGAAATCTCTTGAATAAGACATCACTGCCCGCACCACAACGTCTTGACTTGGCTTGACTTGACTTGTAACGGTACTTGCCAACACTCCTATAGAGTCAAACGGTCAACGGCAAACCTTACTACCTGAGTTTTATACAGTTGCCTATTTGGGCTATGTTTGAGCCCCGCAATAAGGCCTACGTAATTAAAAAATATGTTGATGAAAGCCTCTAGTCGTCGCTTCCTTTTCTCTGAACTGTATCACGAGGGTGGTGTATGGGGTAGATATTATCTTCACACGAGTACAACACACCGATCACCAACACCATCGGTCCCTCGTTACGAGGCTGCAGACAGGGTAGATCGTGATTTTCAGGGTGGCTCAGGAGCCCGATTTGTGATCTGCATATCTGAAAGCAGTGGGACAGGAGGTTCCGAGTAGAAGTTAGGTTAGCCGGTCTTGGGTCCTCTCTTTGTCCTCTGTTGTTTATATGCCTCACTCAGTAGGCGGCCTGTCTTGAAGCAGGCCGTTGCCTGGTGGACTGTGCGGTGCAAGGCGAAAGGTCAGCGGTTGGTAGGAATTCAGTGTCCTCGAATCGCTTTCTCCAGCTGGGTTCTCTTACCATGGCCCATGTGGGAACAGAGAACATGTCGGGGAGGGCGGAATCGGGTGTTCTTACACAGTGTCAATGAATTGAATTAAGCTTTTCCAGAAAGAACATATATTTTGACTCGGGTACTGTATTTTGACGTGCGTGCCACGTGCGTGCAACGTGCGTGCCACGCCATACCGGAAGTTGTTTGCCAAATGTTACGGTGACAAAGTTCAATTTGACTCTACACTTGACGACTTTATCACGGACGTTGGCTATGTAAATAAATCTTGTTACGAGATCCTACTTAACACGACCAGTGGTCAAGTGTGTCTCCAGTGTCCACATACGTTGAGGAGAGCAGCGTGAACTGGGCTAATAAGGTATGGTCTGTGTGGTTTGTGCCGTCACTAGTGAAAAAGTTCAGTTAACCTGTGACATATTACACGTTTTGTTAAAGTGAAATAGCTTCTGATTTAACCGTCTTACGGGCAACCATCTAATGTAGATTTGTGAGCGATAGTTCAACTACGAATCTAACAAAATATACCTACTGATTGTGGAAATACAAGCAGTGTGGATATGTGGAAATATAAAATTAGCAGTATCTGATAACGTCGAGCTACACATAGATGAGCAATAGTGTGATAAATAGTATTGGTTTTCAACTTTAGTTACCCAATTCTTGTAAAACTACATTAAATTAATACGATTGTTCGAAAGCAGCATGTCGCCTCGGTTGCAAATCACGGTTGAATTGTTATTCACTAGCAAGCGATATCCTCGCAGTGAACCGTCTTGCGCGGAGGTTGTGTGGTAGAGCGTCGGACGTTCGTTTAAGGCAACCGTTTCGAAACTTGGGCAGTTGCGTTCACCCCAATTTGCCCGTGTACATCGGAAGGACACTAAAAGTTGTTGGTCCTTTCTTCCTGGTGTCTATGTCAGGGGAGGTAAAAGATCCCACGCATGGAAATGGAAAAATATGTCGAGGACTCCCTCTAGAGAAAGACTCTCTGAAATGAACCATCAGTTATGCTACTGGGTCCTCGGTCCTATTGGAACTGAAACAAACAACAATAAACGTTGGTTTCAGGTTTCACCTTATCTTCGTCGTCCATCATGATGGAAAATTTCAACAAGAACAACATTATGGTGAGTCATTCCAAATCGTAATTATCTAAGCTACTTTTGTTTGAGAGAAGTTTACACAAATTAACGGTAGGACCTGTTAGGCTGCAAGCTGACACCGTTTCTCGTTCAGTCACATATAGACCTTCCGTCAGAATCAGAGTAAGAACTCATTACTTATCAATAGCGTTCATAGACAAATGTATCACACAATTCAATACACTATCCCAAGCATATTTGATCAAATCTATGTTGATTTATCTGTGTTCCGTTTGCAGCCGATGATTCTGCTCATCGTGGTCCTTGCATCGACCGTCCGGGCAGACACGGTCACTGGTACGTCGTATTGATTCATCAAATCTGAACACAATAACCGGTGGTATTCAGATGAAGTTCTGGAAATAAGCTACACATATGAATAGTGGAATAGTCGCTACCCATGACATGTTTTTGATTGCTTGACGGCACGGGTGTATAACAAAATTGCTGTAAACTAAAAACTTACCTGGCTAAACTTTCTTATCCTCCATAGCCCCCCCCGCGTACCAATCCAACTGTTTACAACTGGAACTGCTTATCGCATCGATTATGAACTGCTTAACCCCATTTGTTTTGGCGCTGCCGAGCTTGGGTCTCCCAAGGATTTTAGCGCAGTAGAAGTATTTTATATATTAGTATTATTATATTACTGTCGACGGAAGTACAACCAGTGCTGCAAATTACAGAGTCGGAAAGAATTAGTTTCAGCAAAGAATACAGCGTACCAACAATAACGCTTAATGATATTAAACACATATCACAACGCCAGTATCGGAACGCAAAAATCAGCTGATCTGACGTTTGAATAACTTCGAATGCGACTGACCACGCGTTGGCATAGATACGCGACTGTTTCGTCGCACAGCAAGAGATTCCACCAATTCCGTGCTGTACTTCCGTCGGCCATAAATCTGACCCAGCTAACTACAGACCCATATCACTAACCTGCATCCTCTGTAAAGTAATGGAACATATCATCCTAAGCAACATGTGGAAACACCTGCACAAGCATAACATCATTCTCCACTTCCAACACGGATTCTAGTCGGGACTGTCTTGTGAATCTCAACTCATTGCGACAATCCACGACTGGATGACTGCTATGGACAACAAGACCCAAATTGACGCAATCCTGCTTGACTTTGCTAAAGCCTTCGACAAAGTGCCTCACCTACGTCTTCTATCAAAATTGACCTCCTACGGAATCACTGGAAACACTCAAAATTGGATCAAATCTTTTCTATCCAACCGCAAACAGAGAGTCTCAGTTAACGGTGCCCTATTGGACATCACAGATGTCACATCTGGTGTCCCACAGGGTTTAGTTCTAGGACCTGTCCTCTTCTTAATCTACATAAATGGGAACATCAAATCTTCTATACGCCTTTTTGCAGATGATAGTATTATATATCGTAAAATTTCTTCCAAAACCGACCATGAAATTCTCCAAACTGACCTTAGCCAACTCCAAACATGGTCAGACAAATGGCAAATGGAATTTAATGTATCTAAATGCGTCCACCTTCCAATAACAAACAAAACTAAACCCAGCACACACAAGTACTCGCTTTCTGGCCAGCCATTATCCACCGTATCCAGCCACTCATACCTCGGAGTAAAATTGGATTCCAAATTAACCTGGACAAACCACGTCACTGACATAACTTCAAAATCTTCGAAATGTTTAGGCATGATTAAACGAACTCTTGGCCCATGTAAACCCGCAGTTAAGCAAACAGCGTACAACATGCTAATCCGGCCAAAACTTGAGTACTCTTCACCCATATGGAATCCCCACACCTTTTCACAAGTTAAAAGCCTTGAAAGAGTGCAACACTCTGCTGCCAGATTTGTTAAAAATGATTACAGACGGAACACAAATCCAGCAGATCTAATTACTGCCCTTGGATGGCCAACCCTCGAACGAAGGCGCATTATCAAACAAGCCACTACCTTTTACAAAATTCTAAACAACATTATTGAGATCACCCCCCCCCCCCCTCCGGGCCTACTAACTCGCTCTCGAACCCGTGGACAATACATAGCCCCCAAGTGTCGTATAAATGCAATGGTCTTTTCATTTTATCCCAGAGCCATTCGCATATGGAATATGATTCCATCAAAAATTACCAACATAAAAAACCCAAAATCATTTCAAGAAGCTATTATGGAACTCCCTTTCACCACACCTCCTCACCTAAACTGCCTTTAAAACACAGTGCTCAGCGTAAACTTATCCATGGTATGGGTATGGAGACTGTCTATGTGTGCATGTGGCAAGGCAGCGACAGTATCCATACACACAACCACCCTATTAAAAATTTTCGTTAAACATCCTATACATAAAATAAATAAAACTATCAGATAAAAACCATTTCAGCAACATTAATGATACTAGTCTTTTAATCGAACGTACCACCCACAGCGCATGCGCACAGTCCACCTCAAACTCCTGCGTTAGCCCAAGTTTGGGCTGTTTGGAGTAAACCACTTGAGACTTGAGACTTGAGGAAAATTCACGCGATTCCATCTTTATGCTAGTGTTGTATTTGTCACGGCTGCATATAGTGACGCCATCTGGCGACTACAGATACACCTTAGTCGGTTACCCTAGTCTAGAGGAGTACCTCGGGCTCTGGGGTACGGAGACGCAGACCATGTATTTGAGTTATTGAAATACACCTCATGAATATCAATCCCAATAATACCGTGTTGTAATGTTAATGATAAGTACATACCACAAGTACTATTACATGGTGGCAGCGGCGTACGAACTACATGCCACACGTCAAGTTTGAGTCACAGACAGGTTGAAAATCGTAAGTTGACGGCAACGCCAGCCGACCTGTACTGTATTGTCGCCCATACGAATTGACATTGAAAATGACAGATCTGTCAGGCATCGATCCGCCTAGAATGGACTGGTCATCGGCCGATCTGCCGAGTACGTTCCGTACGTTCAGACAGTACTGCGAACTGATATTCAAGGGGCCGCTAAGTGCCAAAACCGAGGAAGAGCACGTCACATACGTCCTGCTCTGGATAGGGCAGGACGGCCTAAGCATATACAACACATGGGAAATGACGACAGCCGAACGAAAGCTCCTCGCCCCACTGTGGGACCGGTTCGATAAGCAAGTGGAGCCAAAAAGCAACTTCAGGCTGAATCGGTTCCACTTACAAAAGTTCCGGCAAACGTCAAGTGAGTCCGCAGATGATTATATGATCAGGTGCCGGCTCCAAGCCAAGAAATGTAAATTCCGAGACTCGCGTGAAGTCGGCGAAAGACTGCTGGAACAATTGATCGTGGGAGTCCGGCACAAAAAAGTGCAAGAACAGCTGCTAGCCAAACCTGATTCCTACACACTGGACGCAGCTATGGATCTAGCGAGGACCCACGAAGCGATGATCTCCGACATCGAGCAGTTGCACAATGACAAACTGACCGTCGATTATGTATCCCGCCAAAACAACGACAGGCGGTCGACACATCCGTGCGCTTATTGTGGTGGGAGCCATCCACCCAAGCCCAAGAACCGTTGTCCCGCATATGGGTCACAGTGTGACGCGTGTGGGAAGCCCAACCACTGGAAGAAGGTCTGCAGAGCCACAGGTCAGCAGGAACCTGCCCGCTTTCGCCGCAGCAGCAGACCGCGCTTGCTACAGCAGAGGCCACGGTCGCAGTCACGGCATCGTGGACCGACTGCAGAGCGACGACCCACATATCGTCAACGCGACAGCTCGCACACTCGCGTGTACGCGGTTGAACAGTCGCCATCACTCGCAGAGTCATTTGATGCGCTCACCTTCGATATCGTGAATGTTGCGGACACGAGAGACGAAGTGTTCGCCTCCCTGAGTATCACCCTGGCAGAAAAGCCTAACGTGCCTGCTACATTGAAGGTCAAGGTCGACACCGGCGCACAGGGGAATATTCTGCCGCTGCGCATTTTTCGCCGTATGTGCCCAGCGAAACTGGACTCGGAGGGGTTCCCTATTCCGGGTAGTCTGTTGCCCAGCGAAGTCCAGCTGACAGCCTACAACGGCACGAGCATACGGCAGTATGGCAAGATGACGGTGCCATGCAGCTACAACAGTGAGCGCATTGACACCGAGTTCTACGTGTCGGACTCGGCGGGACCGGCAATTCTGGGGCTGCCGTCATGCCGACGTCTCCACCTCATGGAGATGAACTGTGAGATCAAGAGTGTGCCGAACAAACGCGTAGACTCGACAAGTGATCTGGTCGCCGCCTACCCGGATCGATTCGAGGGAATCGGCAATTTCAGCGGCGAATTCCACATCACTGTGGACAACTCGGTGACGCTAGTCATTCACGCCCCTCGACGCTGTTCAATCCATCTGAAGGACGAGGTCAAAGACGAACTCGACAACATGGAACGGCTCGGTGTCATCTCCAAGGTGACCGAACCGACTGATTGGGTTTCAAGCCTGGTCTACAGCCGTAAATCCAACAACAAACTGAGGATATGTCTTGATCCAAAAGATTTGAACACTGCCATTAAGCGCCCGCATTATAAGACTCCAACACTTGACGAGCTGACACACAAGCTCGCTGGAGCAACCGTCTTCTCCAAACTCGACGCGCGACACGGGTACTGGAGTGTGTCCTTGGACGAACCATCCAGCTTCCTGACGACATTCAACAGTCCGTTTGGTCGCTACAGGTTCCAACGTCTACCATTTGGCTTGAACCTGAGCCAAGACGTGTTCCAAGAGCGAATGGACCACATTCTGGAGAACTGTGGAGGCACAATCGGGATAGCGGATGACGTCGCAGTATTCGGCAAGAACGAGGCCGACCACGATGCGAACCTGCACAACTTAATGAAGACAGCGCGTCAGCATGGCCTAGTCTTCAATGCCGACAAATGCCACATCAAGCAGCCAAGAATGCAGTTCTTCGGGCTTATCTTCGACACTGATGGAGTGCACCCCGACCCAGGGAAGATCACGGCCATCAAGCAACTACAGGCGCCACAAGACGCCACTCAACTCAAGGAGTTCCTGGGCATCGCAACTTACATGTCTCCCTTCACGCCAAATCTCTCACAGCACACCGCCATACTCAGAGACCTGCTGAAGAAGGACAGTGAGTTTGTGTGGACACCAGCGCACGAGAGCGCATTCCAGCGAACCAAAGACGCAATATGCAGAGAAGCTACGTTGAGCTACTTCGACCCGGCAGTCGAGACGGTCGTGCAAGTCGACGCGTCGAGCCGCGGTCTGGGCGCCGTCCTACTGCAGAAGAACAAGCCTATCGCCTTCGCATCGAAGTCACTCAGTGACTGTGAACGACGATACGTAAACATCGAGCGCGAGATGCTCGCAGTCGTCTTTGGATGTGAGCGCTTTCACACGTTCGTATACGGCAAGCGATTTACTGTAGAGTCCGATCACAAGCCTCTGGAGATGATCCACATGAAGAATCTGGCAGCCGCCCCCCAACGTCTACAGCGGATGCTCCTACGCATTCAACCGTACGACATCGTCATCAAATACCGACCTGGTAAAGACGTCGCGGTCGCTGACCTACTCTCACGACAGCCGAGCAGCAACAAGGAAAGTCTCAAGTTTGACATGCAGATCAACCACGTGCAGTTCTCCCCACACCGGCTGCAGCAGCTGCGAGACGAGACAGACAACGACGACGAGATGCTCTCTCTGAAGTCCATCATCATGAGTGGCTGGCCAGAGACAAGGCGACAACTCGCTACTCAGCTCCGCCCCTACTGGCCATTCCGCGATGAGCTGACGGTCGACGATGGCATCATCATGAAGAGCGACCGCATCGTTATCCCACTCAGAGCCCGATCAGAGATCCTCGCGAAACTCCACCTGGCGCACCAGGGAGTGGAGAAAACTCGCCTGCGTGCCAGGTCATGTGTATACTGGATAAACATCAACCGTGACATCGAGAATATGATCCAGCGATGCGACATCTGTCAACGCGAGTTGTGCGCACAGCCTTCGGAGCCGCTGATGCAGCACGAAGTGCCATCACGGCCGTGGCAGGTCGTTGGCACCGACTTGTTTTCGATTGGCCGAAATAATTACCTCATCATCGGTGATTATTACTCAAAGTTCCCTTTCGTCGAACTCATCGAGGGACGAGCGACGAGTGACATGATCGTCAAGTTGACAAAGCGTATCTTCAGCGAGCAAGGTGTCCCTGACAGAGTTGTCAGCGACAACGGAGGTCACTTCGACAGTCAGGCGTATAAACTCTTCGCTAAGGCTTGGGGATTTGAACACGTCACCTCCAGCCCGCACTACCCGAGATCAAATGGATTCGTGGAGCGGCAGATACAGACGATAAAGCGCACACTGAAGAAGGCAGCATCGGCCCGAGTCGACACGGACATGGCCATGCTGATTCTGCGGTCGACACCGATCGATCACCATCTCCCTTCACCAGCCGAGATGCTGAACGCGCGAAAGATGAGGGCCAACCTGCCGGTGAAAATCCTGAACGCCCACCCGGAGAAGGGCGCGATATCCGAACGCCTGTTCGAGCGACAGCGTCAACAAAAAGTGTATCACGACCAGGGAGCGATCGCGCAACTCACCCCGCTGGTCCGTGGACAACCCGCATCCAGCACCACGTCACAGGGAAGTGGAACCCGGCAACCATCGAGACCGTGCGTCCGGAACCAAGGTCGTATGACGTCCGCACAGCAAGTGGTGGAGTTCTCCGCCGCAATCGTGTGCAGATCCGCAGGTCACACGAGACCCGACCTATTGACGCCGACCCCGTGTCACACCCTGACGACATGCCTAGCACGGCCGCCGTTGAGCCAGTGGAGCGTCCCGACGAGGCACACGACTCCGGCAAGCGAGTCCGCTTCAGCACTCCTGAAGCAGGCTACCAGACCCGTTCTGGACGGCTCAGCAAGCCTCCAGCCAAGTTCAATTTGTAACTCTATCTTGATCTTGTCCGTTGATAGTATGTTACGTTTGCAAGGCTGCTTATATAACTATGTTAGTGTAGTAAGCCACACTTAGTTGTTCTTGTTCTGATGTTCTTGTTTTATAAGAAGAGGGATGTCACGGCTGCATATAGTGACGCCATCTGGCGACTACAGATACACCTTAGTCGGTTACCCTAGTCTAGAGGAGTACCTCGGGCTCTGGGGTACGGAGACGCAGACCATGTATTTGAGTTATTGAAATACACCTCATGAATATCAATCCCAATAATACCGTGTTGTAATGTTAATGATAAGTACATACCACAAGTACTATTACAGTATTATCCTCCAGATGCGCCACGCGTTATTCCGGGGAGCATCTATTGAAGTAGCGTTACTAAATAAGTCCGCGATAAAAGGACGAACGAGTAACACCCACCATAAAAAGCACTATTACCATTATAATTATCAAATGAAATATAAAACGGAAATAGTAGTTCTGCATTTGACAGATTAAAATATAGCATCGTTCCATTGTGTGTTATTCGTAGTCTCCATGTCCTATGTATCATAAATACAGTCTAGTTCATTGAAGGAAAGATCACCACAAATAAACGACGTTCGTGTCCAACGATGCACCAACTATTGCTAGTTTGTACTTGCAAGGAATTATGGATGAATGTGCTTTTAGTAGCTTGATCGACATAAAAAAACGTACTCATCATTTGGCCGAGTAACACAGTAGTGGTCGTATTTCAATAAGCAAGACTATACCAACTCATAATACCAGTCGCTTGTTGTCATATAGCTATTACAATGTATCGTGTTATCTTTGTCATCTAGCTGTGTCATCCTAATACCAGTCGCTAGTTATCATGTACCTATTACAATGTATCGTGTCATCTGTGTCAACTAGCTGTGTCATCCTAATACCAGTCGCTAGTTGTCATGTAACTATTACAATGTATCGTGTCATCTGTGTCATCTAGCTGTGTCATCCTAATACCAGTCGCTAGTTGTCGTGTAACTATTACAATGTATCGTGTCATCTTTGTCATCTAGTTGTGTCATCCTAATACCAGTCGCTAGTTGTCATGTAGCAATTACAATGTATCGTGTCATCTGTGTCATCTAGCTGCGTCATCCTAAAACCAGTCGCTAGGTGTCATGTAACTATTACAATGTATCGTGTCATCTGTGTCATCTAGCTGTGTCATCCTAATACCAGTCGCTAGTTGTCGTGTAACTATTACAATGTATCGTGTCATCTTTGTCATCTAGTTGTGTCATCCTAATACCAGTCGCTAGTTGTCATGTAGCAATTACAATGTATCGTGTCATCTGTGTCATCTAGCTGCGTCATCCTAAAACCAGTCGCTAGGTGTCATGTAACTATTACAATGTATCGTGTCATCTGTGTCATCTAGCTGTGTCATCCTAAAACCAGTCGCTAGGTGTCATGTAACTATTACAATGTATCGTGTCATCTGTGTCATCTAGCTATGTCATCCTAATATCAGTCGCTAGTTGTCATGTAGCAATTACAATGTATCGTGTCATCTTTGTCATCTAGCTATGTCATCCTAATATCAGTCGCTAGTTGTCATGTAACTATTACAATGTATCGTGTCATCTTTGTCATCTAGCTATGTCATCCTAATATCAGTCGCTAGTTGTCATGTAACTATTACAATGTATCGTGTCATCTTTGTCATCTAGCTATGTCATCCTAATATCAGTCGCTAGTTGTCATGTAACTATTACAATGTATCGTGTCATCTTTGTCATCTAGCTATGTCATCCTAATATCAGTCGCTAGTTGTCATGTAACTATTACAATGTATCGTGTCATCTTTGTCATCTAGCTATGTCATCCTAATATCAGTCGCTAGTTGTCATGTAACTATTACAATGTATCTTGTCATCTTTGTCATCTAGCTATGTCATCCTAATATCAGTCGCTAGTTGTCATGTAACTATTACAATGTATCGTGTCATCTGTGTCATCTAGCTGTGTCATCCTAATATCAGTCGCTAGTTGTCATGTAACTATAACAATGTATCGTGTCATCTTTGTCATCTAGCTAAGTCATCCTAATATCAGTCGCTAGTTGTCATGTAACTATTACAATGTATCGTGTCATCTGTGTCATCTAGCTGTGTCATCCGAATACAAGTCTCTAGTTGTCATGTAGCTATTACAATGTATCGTGTCATCTGTGTCATCTAGCTGTGTCATCCGAATACAAGTCTCTAGTTGCCATGTAGCTACTACAATGTATCGTGTCAACCTGGAGGATCTTATGGAAACATTCTCTGATTATGTCATCTGTCACGTTACGATTACGTCCGAACATACATTCACTGATCACGCACCAGAATAATATAAACAAAACTTGGGGAAATGGTTAAAACATCCGGCTCTAATTCCCGATGACCGGGGTTCGAATCCTCTGACTGCCGTTTCGAACAATGGAAATTTGTTTCACTCCACGTTTCCTCAATTCACTCAGCTGTATAAATGAGTACCTGGATTAGACAGTGGTGGATATAAATGTCCCACAATACGTCCAAGCGAAGACCAGTTGCTGTTCCAATCACCGCCTTGAGCGGTCCAAATGACCGGATAAACTGTATTATATGGACTCCTTTTTAGTCCCTCACATGAAACTCTTGGATATTTACACTTTTTTCAATGTTCCCACGAGTAAAAACTGCATACCAACCCGGATGTCATCAAAGATATGCTAGAGATGAATTTTCAACAATAAAAATATTTATCCGGTGAAATGTGTCTGCCTGTTGACTGCCGAACTAAAATTGGGTGAGCCCATGAAATATGAAATGTAACATATTTCGGGGTAGTTGCTGACGGGGTAACACGTAGAAATGAAAAGTAGACATATTTCCCTTCATTGTGTTACCAAAGATGTGTCGTAAAGGGGGACAACTTATATTTGTAAGCTACACGTGACGGACCACTTACCTTTATAAACGATCTTTATTAATTGTGCATCCGCACACTTTCAGATGCCCTCGTCGACATTGCCTGCTCGAGACGTTGTATGAAGACTTTCTTTGAGAATCGAGCGGCTTGCTATGACCCGACCATATCTGACTTCGACGTTTGCACTAAAGAGTGCTACGAGAAGAGAGACCAGTGCTTCATCCCGTGTATCCACTAGGAAGAAGCTTGAGGCTCAGACCACAGTTTCCCCAACGGTGGCCACAACGTTACGCGTGATTGTGAGAACATGTGACCATCAACAATGATTGTGAGATAATGTGACCATCAACAATGATTGTGAGAACATGTGACAATCAACAATGATTGTGAGAAAATGTGACCATCAACAATGATTGTGAGAAAATGTGACCATCGATAATGGTTGTAAGAAAATGTGACCATCAACAGTGATTGTAAGAAAATGTGACCATCAATAATGATTGTGAGAAAATGTGACCATCAACAATGATTGTGAGATAATGTGACCATCAACAATGATTGTGAGAACATGTGACAATCAACAATGATTGTGAGAAAATGTGACCATCAACAATGATTGTGAGAAAATGTGACCATCAACAATGATTGTGAGAAAATGTGACCATCGATAATGGTTGTAAGAAAATGTGACCATCAACAGTGATTGTAAGAAAATGTGACCATCAATAATGATTGTGAGAAAATGTGACCATCAACAATGATTGTAAGAAAATGGGACCATCAATAATGATTGTAAGAAAATGTGACCTTCAAAAATGATTGTAAGAAAATGTGACCATCAACAATGATTGTAAGAAAATGTGACCATCAACAATTATAAAACGTCACGGCATCCACTGGTGATAGGTTACCAATGTACTAAACAAGTGTTGTCAAGCACACGTACCTCCAGCTTTTGTCTTCATGTCACAAACGCGCCTACCCTCAAAACGGGCATTGTTCGCAACAATCTAATTGTACGCCTTCTTGTGTTTCGGGAATGTTACCACCAAAATACCTAAGCTTTGTCAAGTCCGCTTCATACGGCAATATCACATGTTCGACATTTCAAACGTTTCAACCTTGCTGGCAGAATACAGTTACTTCTTCACAAACAAGATAATTGGATACGTCTAAATTCCATAGTTTAGGCAGTAACATGTGAAACCTTATCCCGATCGGCCAATCAAACAGGAATACGTTTGCCTCCGGAAGAGTTCAAATGGGGGCATTTGCCCACTGGATCTGGAATTGTGTTACATTTAGATATTTCATAGCGAGTAAATTGTTTACTCATTATTATTTTGTATATTTGTTAAAACATTATGTACAATTATATAATTACTGTCCATCGACAGTGAACATTTTGGTAAATGTAAAAATTTCTAGTCGAAATTAGGTGGCGGATGTTATAAACAAATTGCTTCCCCCTCCCCCCTTGATCTTGTACCTGCAAAATGAAGGTCTGCCCCCGCTTCCTTTCCAATGAATAGGCCTATGTAAATGTGGTTGTATGTGTGCACACAACTTAGTATTCAATGTTATAGGACCTATCATATTCGTTGGTCCGCTGTAATATAGTGTGAGTCAGATGTATGCCTACTGTTAGGCGTACGTATTCAGCAATTTGTTTAAATGACTTTCGGTCTCATAGTATCCATATGTAATTGTTTTCTATCAAATAAACTATTTGAGTGATTTATGTGGTTCCAGGACATTACGTGACACGTCCTTCGTGGCTTCAACGTGTTGTCTTTTCTTCTTAATCGTTGTATTGCGCCCCCCCCCCCTATAACGTAGTCTGTATGATTTACGACACCGTGTGTAGAGCCCCAAACCCTCTTTGCATCAGAACACGCCTTTTCAAAGCCCTGATGCGTTCATTGTGTGGCTAAGCTACACCAGGCCGCTTGAACCTAGCGCCGTATACTTAAGACAGCATGGCAATCATTCAACATTGGTTCTGGTGCATGCGTATCGTGTTACTGACTTGTGTAGTACGTGCAGACACACACGTATGCCGACTTCAGTAACTGACACAATGGACAGTTTCAGCTACAAGTTTGTTTTCCCAACGTATCTCAATACGTACAGCCTATAAGGTTAAATGATCTCCTACGTAGCCGTAATGCAGTTTTAGCTGTAAGTTTGAAGCAGTGGACTCGCCCAATAAGCGCTAGTGTGAGGGGGTGGCAGGAAGTGGGAAGTGGGTGGTTGTTATAAGCAATTGGTGGGAGGTTGGCCTAAAACGTATGTGGGATTGGCGGGAGGTAGACTCTCAAAATTGGTGGGAGGTGGGAGGTTGGCCCCCCAAAGAAGGTGGGACTGAGGTTGACACCCCTGCCACACTCCCAGAGGGGAATATGGCAGGGGTGTCACACAGGGGTGTCTTCTTTTAAATAACGTATGCAACTGATAAGTAGCGAATTCACTAATGGAGGCCATTATGTATGTATTTACGTATCGTATTCGACGCGAAACTTATGAAGAACATGTGAGCGAGAAATTCAGCTGACCTCAGTGCGTATAAGTTGAGGAATTAGCGATACGTCGAGCGAAAAACCTGTCTTGTATACCGCAATGCTAAAATAACAGGACTAGTGTTCTACATATAACTAGTGTACCATACAGGACTAGTGTACCACACAGGACTAGTGTACCATACAGGACTAGTGTACCACACAGGACTAGTGTACCATACATGACTAGTGTACCATATATGACTAGTGTGCCACACAGGACTAGTGTGCCATACAGGACTAGTATACCACACAGGACTAGTGTACCACATTTGACTAGTGTACCACACAATGCTAGTGTACCACACAGTACTAGTGCGCAACACAGGACTAGTGTGCCATACAGGACTAGTGTACCACACGGGACTAGTGTACCACACATGATTACTGTACCACGCATGACTAGTGTACCACACAGGACTAGTGTGTCACACAGTACTAGTGTGCCACACAAGACTAGTGTGCCACACAGGACTAGTGTGCCACATATTACTAGTGTGCCACACATGACTAATGTGCCACACAGGACTAGTGTACCACAAATTACTATTGTATAACACATGACAAATGTACTAGTGTACCACACAATATTAGGGCACCATGCAGGACTATTGCACTGAACTCACTCACTCACTCACTAACTCACTCACTCACTCACTCACTCACTCACTCACTCACTCACTCACTCACTCACTCACTCACTCACTCACTCACTCACTCACTCTCTCACTCACTCACTCACTCACTCACTCACTCATCCACCCATCCATCCACGCACGCACGCACGCACGCACGCACGCACGCACGCACGCACGCATACGCACACGCACATACATACACTCGCGCACTCATACACACGTCAATGCGAGGTACCAAGTGATCATGCAGCGTATGCATTTGAAGAGATGCAGGTGCGTGTTGAAGTCTTAAGTAGACGCTTCAATCTTGTTTATCTATGGTAAACAGGAATATTTAAATTGATATAGTTAGTGGTTATTAAACAACGTCCATGTAGCATTTGCGTGTGTATTTCAAAGGTCGACAACGACTGGACCAGGTGTCGACATGACGACTGCGATGGTGAGTTCATCATTTTACATATATTACTCCCTGCGGCCAGACACGATCAAACTGGGGGTGTCAGCTTGTTTAGCTGACGACACGAACATGCTGCGTCTTGTCCAATATGTGGACATGTCATCGTAGAACAACTCTGTGAGCCCCCAAGTGTTTAGGACGCGTCCACGTGTCTACGATGTTCAAGGAAAATGTGTGACTTGTTAAATGACATGGTTCAACATTAACAAAAGCTATCACCTTTTCCGTATAAAATAATTCTACGGCGACATAACTTGGTAAACGATAATATGTTCATGTTGCATCGTGGTGTGTCGTCCGTACCCGTGGGGCGCCCAGGAAGTTGCCATTACACCATCCTTAAGAGTTTCTTTAACTGACCCCCATAAACACGCTGAAACACTGTTAAAATATTTCACTTTTTAAGTTGGAATGCAACCAAATAAATACCCTCTAACGTGCAAAAGCTGAATTGTTCCATGATATATAAAACTGCCCTGAAATAAAATCACAGATCTTGTTTTTAATTACTTAAGCGTGTTGATTCAATGAACGTGCTCTGGGGCGCGAAACATACCACAGCACGTGGACTTTGTCTCAAGTGTGGTATATTGGCGACGTATGTGAAATCATATATCCATTACTGCATTCACTCGAACAGTAAATCCGTCCTTCCGTCCTTCCTCTTTTCCTTCCTCCATTCCTCCCTTCATCCCTTCCTTCCTCCCTCCCTTCCTTCGTACCTCCCTTCCTTCCTTCCTTACTTACTTATTTGCTTCCTTTCTTACTTTCTTCCTTTTCCTTCCTTACTTACTTATTTGCTTCCTTTCTTCCTTTTTCCTTCCTTCCTTCCTTCCTTACTTACTTATTTGCTTCCTTTCTTCCTTTCTTAATTTATCCTCCCTTCTTACCTTCCTTCCTTACTTACTTACTTATTTGTTTCCTTTCTTCCTTTCTATCTTTTTCCTTCCTTCCTTCCTTCCTTCCTTCCTTCCTTCCTTCCTTCCTTCCTACCTTCTTTCATTCGTTCCTTCCTTCATCCCTTCCTTCGTTACTTACTTATTTGCTTCCTGTCTTCCTTTCTTCCTTTTCCTTCCTTCCTACCTTCCTTCCTTCCCTACTTACTTATTTGCTTCCTTTCTTCCTTTTTCCTTCCTTCCTACCTTCCTTCCTTCCTTACTTACTTATTTGCTTCCTGTCTTCCTTTCTTCCTTTTCCTTCCTTCCTACCTTCCTTCCTTCCCTACTTACGTATTTGCTTCCTTTCTTCCTTTTTCCTTCCTTCCTACCTTCCTTCCTTACTTAATTATTTGCTTCCTTTCTTCCTTTCTTCCTTTTTTCTTCCTTCCTACCTTCCTTCCTTCCACCCTGACAGTTTTCCCGTGATGACGTATATACACTGGTTCGTGTTTCAGCTATCACTGATGTTGCTTGTGGTCACGGTTGCTACGACGTTAGGCGCAAACGTAGACAAAGGTATGCTTTGTAGTCCAAGGACATTAGGTCATAAATGGACTCCACATGGAAATAAATAGTACAAAGCTGATTTTGTTCAGGATATTTGCAAAATAAGACATTGAACAACATATCAAAAGTCCACTAGTTTCCAATGTGTGCGTTTGTCCAACCATTGAAATTAAATAACTTTCGTTCATGAATTCCGCCGTCTTGTCATTCCGCCGTCCAGTCATTGCGACAACATGAAATCTTAGCCATGGCATCAGAAATGACATCCACAATTTTTCTACTGATTTATAACCGCTCATTAAAGAGGACAGTGACATTGTTGGGTCAAAAAATCAACTGTTTATTTGTAAGACTATGACATCGTCGTTGTTATCAATTTAAAGCTTATGATCTATTAAACAATGCTGGCTCTGAAATATCAAACATGTGAAATATACGTATCCCGGTAGGACAGATTTAAGAGCAAAAGGTCAAAATCCTTTTTTATATTACCACCCTACACCTGTTTCACATTAATTGTACCCTTTAGTCATATTAAATTGTTTTGTTTTGCTTTTGTGACACCCACTAGCATTATTCTCGGTCATTTTGAGTCACTAGTCATATCTCCGTGGGTGTATGTATTGATTTCCTGGCCAAAAAACATTCCCCAACCGTGAGTTAATTTTTTATCAAAAATAAATAAGACTTTAGCCAGGTTAAATTGGTATTTTGCTATTGTGACACCGATATACATTACTTCCGGTTGTACTGATCCATTTTGCACCTATCTGTCGGTACAAGCGTTGGTTTCCTGGCAAAAACCTTCCTCCACCCAGTAAGGACACGAGTGCCTATTTTGTCAAACAAATATGCTGTAAAATAACTATTGTCTATGTTTATTATCAATTCCATTATCAGGTTTTTTCCCCACCATTTGTATTAATTATTATTTCCACTATCACTATCTATGTATATGACTATTTCCACGTTGATATATATTTCAAGTGTTTTTCACATAATTCGATAGCCGAAACAATTCTAATTATTCGTGTAGTTTGTTTAGTTACTCATCTAAAGCAAACAAAGCCAAATTAGCACCCCTTTAAATAAATGTATATTAAGATTTACTGTCAGCATTATTTTTGGTGAAGCGCTTTAAATTGCCATTAATTTGATAAAAAGCGCTATTCAAAGAAATTGCATTATCATTAGTATTGTCATTGTCATTGTCAGTGTCAGTATCAGCATCAGCATCAGTATCATGTGTTTGTAGAATGCGGAGTGCGCTGCTCGTTCGCTGGCCTCGACTGTGGAAAAGAGTGTGAGACGTCGAGTGGAGAAGACCTTGAGTTGTGCTACTCGGAGGCTGACAGGGCTTGGAAGGACGACTGTCTGGCAATATGTTCCACCAATCCGACGGCCTCTCCTGGGATGAAGTCATGCAGAGAAGACTGCAGACTGCGATACGGCGTTGAACTCGACATGTGTTTCGTGGCGATGGAGAAGGTCGTAGAAACGTGCCATAAAGAGTGCGACACGGCCAGGGAAGAGTGCAGGAAACGTTGCTCTACTGAGACGGCCTCCCCAAACTGACATGGCACAGAGCATCCCAGGACGATTTGTTACGGAACATTCCAACATGACATATCACGGCTGATTACCCATTCACTGTGGCTTTGTTAGTGTTTTTGTTTCGTGTACCACTGAAGCATGTCATGAGTTGGCCAATTGTGTGTTGTGAACGTACCGAAAGTCATTGGCCAATCGTTGTTTTACATGATATGTTACCAATGTATTGCCTGTGTAGGAAACAACAGACATACATACGTACAAACAAACATACATATGTTCTTTATTGGATTCACATTACTCAAGAAGTGAGCATGCAAATATATTACATAAGTTAAGTTTGGATGTAAACAGCAAGGCCATATCCTATTGGCAGGAATAAGAATAGGTCTATGCAAATATCCAGTGAATATTGCTAGACTACGACACTAGATTTATCTAGGGGTATGGCGCGGCCCATGAAATTAAGATGTTGTATGTCCTACTTGTTGACACAATCATTCTTGTTGACAAATGTAAGTTTCTGGTTGCATCTAGAGCTATAATAATTATTGAGCACACTGTCGTGGCTATACAGCAGGTGTTATATCAAACCAATCATTGTGTGCAAATATAAATACACGTTAGTAATGTGGAATGAATATTTAGTTTGCTACTTATTTAAATGGTTAATTGATTTTTTTACAGCATTGTCTTAGATATATTGAAATACATTTATGAAGAACGAAAGTTTACTAATATAGTATTTTTTGTCCGTTCGTTCGTTCGTTCGTTCGTTCGTTCGTCCTTCTCTACGACACTAAATATCCCCGAGAGCGGCTCATGATAAATGCTACCTGTTGTGTTGAGCAATGAACCATCGCCATAAAACGGTGGACCATTAACTGCTGAGGCAATCGTCTTCTACGAATCTAATGCTAAACCTTTGTTGCTTTTGAACGATTGGGTCTGCGCACATTACACAACATTTGTTGCTGGGATAAAATGTTCGAATTGGTTCAACAACGTTTGCGCCGGCCAAAATCATCACGCTGCTCGAGTTTACATTACAAGACCGATTCATGTTAAATCAAATAAACACACGATTCGCAACAAACGCTTAGCAATGTTTCACTACCATAATACCAAAGTGCCGTCTGCCATTACTCAAATCAATGTGTGGGTGGGACATAACACCGCAGTTGACCATCGGTGTTTTCTTGGACAGTGGCTTAGATATATCCGCACAAGTTGCTGGCATGCGTCACGCAGCTTATTTCCAGCTACACGAGATCGCCAAGTTACGACAACGCCAATTTCGGCGGCGCGTGAATTAACATCGCAACGACGCCGCGATGCAGAACTGATCAGACGTATGTGGTTGCAAAACTTATGTTACGATTGATAGCAGTCCGATGATTGATACTAACGCCTCCTGTCAGGAAAAGCATGGTGGCTAATTTAAATGTTGGCCTGGACCAAGGGATTGGAAGGAACTTGCGATTAAAACAAAGGATAACACATGGCAAAACATGTAAGAAGGAAAGCGAATTATGTACTCTTGTTTGTTGGGGATATATTGAGGTAACAATCAACAGAAAGTGGCTTGCACAGGGCAAAGTTATCACCACTCAATGCCATCGAACAGGAAAATAAGAAAATCCACAATAGGAATAGCGGTGACATTATCTTTAACATGATAAACAATTGTGACCCACCTCCATCGAAATCAGGAATAAGTTGGAAACACTGAGCCTGGCTATTCCACCTCAAAGTTAGCGAAGGGATAAATTTGGCTGCGATGGCCGATTTTCAGGAGTTTATGTTTTTAATTAGCCTAACTATCTAACTATCCTATATTGCTGTCATGCTATTATGTGGTCATAAAACGATTGATAACTTTGAAAAAAATACGATGTTCCGTAGACAGAGAGCTATGAATATCTTAATGAACAAAGACTGCTATATTCAGATGTATCATATGCATCGCGTCCACCCCCGCCATGTTGCATCGTTGGAAAGATGATCTATTATAGAATGCAATTACTAGGACAAAATCAGTCACATATTACTATATAACCAGTCAGATATGTCTAAGACGGAGAACAAACGTAAAAAAACACATTATTCACTGAATAAAGACAGATGAGGACGTAATCACCTGATACGAATCGCAATGGCTGATTGGCTCAGCTAGAAAAGCGCAGGCGCAATAGCTATGAACATTGTAATGCGACGTTTACCTCCGCTCGAAGCAATGTTTGGAAGAAGACCACGATTGAGCAACAGTTGATACTGACAGTTTCGAGCGAGTGCGCGGGCAGATTGGCGATAAAGTCGCTGAGATTGCCTCATCTTACAAACGTTCACAGCTATGGAAATGGAATTGCAACAAAATATATGTGTTGACGTGTATTGCAACTGAGCAAAATGTCACCTTCATGTGATGCCTCGCTGTTATTGAAATGTATACATACAGTAAACTTCAAAGCTGTTTTTCTCAGAATTGCTTTTCGTCAAATGATTGGGACGCCTTCTCTTTATCAAACGATTACTCGGCAACTAATGGAGCTTGGTAGTTGTCTTTGGCACCAAAGGAAAGCCCATACAATTGTCTTTCACAATGTACCTTTATTTCAAAATGTAATTTTCTGATATATTCCTCATTTTGACGGAGTGGGTCCCAATTGATTTAAACAGGTCAACAATACAAAATAATATGTTTAGATTATAACAGTTAAGGTTTAACCACCAAGGTGAAATTAAAGCATCATATTTAACCATTCACATTCCGCGCAACTCATAGGCACACTAGCTTAGCCATAGAATTAGTACTGAACACGTTATATAAAGGATTTTTTTAATAGCTAAGACATCGCCAAAGTTACAAATTCAGAATCAGACTTACACGAATAAGATAAAAACTATACATCTAAAATTCCGCGTAATCTACGTTAATAGAACAATAAGAAATAAAACACATATCTATCTACCAAATAGTGGGACCAAGACGTCATAGACAAAAACAAAAAAATAATAAATGACATATGTTAGAATGTGTCACCCCAGGGCGACTCAGGGTATAAAACATGTTTTTGGGAAAAAAACCTGTAAGTAAATAGTTTCTAGGGTTCTTGCGCTAGTTCCAACTTGTTTTAATTTCTATTAACCCAGACAACGCAAAGCCAAACATATGATATAAAAATAAAATGCAGATTTACGGCCACATAATCAAGTTCTTACAAAAATTATATTAATGCATTATTATATAAAAGCCAGAAAGTAGGCATATAGCAAATAAAAATTAACAAAGTTACCAACACAAAGGGACATCAATAAAATACAGATTTACGGCCACATAATCAAGTTCTTATACAATTATATTAATGCATTATTATATTAAAGCCAGAAAGTAAACATATAGCATATAATAACTAACACATTTACCACCACAAAGGGACAATTTAATAAATAGTAAAACAGCTTACTAACCGGAGGTTGGGCGAAAAGGGTTTGTAAACAAACATTTCGCGGCAACCGTCAGAAGTACATAATTACATCTTAAATACTTATATATTTTGATGACATACAACTGCACTTAGCTATTTAGATAATATTACATGTTTTGAATTTAGTATACGAAATCATAATGCTAAAAAATTACTAAAAATATGAGCGCAAAAAAAAAATGTTTTGCACCTTCTGCCGCCTAGCGACCAAGTCCATGCAGATTTAATATTGTCTTAAGTTAGTATTCACGCCGGACAGTTTTCCATGCAGATGTAGTCCTTTTTGTAGCAGAGGGTATTGCATAGGCTGCGTCCGGACAAGTCGCTGTTCTCGTCACAAGAATGGTGGCAATCCGTTGACGTCACCCAGCACTGCCTCGTGCAATCTGTGTCGTCGTCTGAAACAAATCACAAATGTCATGTTATTAGCAGCAGATTAACGCATCCATGACAGCTGAAGTTTACCCATCCATATTTCGTGTCTCGTTTATTCGTTCTTCGATGATAAGTTTCTTCAGTGACATGTTAATCTAATACATGAAAACTAATTGTAACCGTTACAAACACAGTGAAGTGCGCATGCGTCGGGGTGGTACGAGTCCGTTACATCGCTCTACACATTTCACTCAACACAACATGTTCACCAACACAACAAATGACCACAATTGGTACAACAACTCAACATAACCCACTGATCACGCAGAAACAGACAAACCAAACGACAACAAACGCAACTAATCAAAACAACGCCCTTTACCGCAACACATGAACCAAAATTTCAAAGATGGCGGACTACCACTGCCGGCGCCGTCCGGGTGAGTTCTTTTCATTTTATCGCTAAGCAGTTCATTAGTAAGCTTACTTTTCTTCAAGTCGCCACTGTTTGCATTTGGATCTAACTTTCAGAAAACCATGCTACAAAATGTATTCCAATTCAGATGTCCCTTTAGGAAATATTTCCCTCACCTAGTCCCGCATTCCACGCGGATTAATCTTGGGTTAACGCAGATAATCACCGTCACTATCCTAATAGCAACGATCATTGGAACATGTCAACACGTATCTCGATCAAATCTCAAAATTAAACCAAAATAGTATGCCCTAACTTTGAATCCCCGAATTAAATTCCCACCCAAAATCAAATTCAAATCAGACATTGTTACACATCTGTACCTCAGCAGACTGATAGCACTCTCAGGCGACATCCACCTAAACCCTAGCCCATACTGGCGCCCAATTCCAAATATTACCAGTTCTCCATCTAGAAATGAGCAATCCATTTCTACCAACACCCAGTCTGACAGTTCCACGCTTAGTACCCCAACACTCCACACATCACAAAATGCAGGCTTAATTTTCGCCCCAAACCCCCAAAACACTTCAACCCCCGAACGCCACACGAAAACCCAAGGAAACACACTTAAAGGAATGTTTATAAACACCAACAGCGTTAAGAGCATAGAAAAAGCAACCCAACTAAAGGCAACTATTCAATATAATAATCCAGACATCATATTTCTAGTTGAAACTAAATTAGATGCAAACTATGCTACATACTCTTTCCTACCACCCAACTATGAGGCCATCAGAAAGGACAGGAATGTCCATGGCGGTGGAGTCCTTATAGCCTTCCGTGACAACATTGTAGCTGAACCCCTCCAAAATTTAAACTCAAATTGTGAAATAATTTGGAAAAAAATTCACTTTGCACGAAACAAATGCATATACTTTGCATCTTATTATCGACCCCCAAATGACCACCTCCAATCCCTTGAAGCTCTCCACGACTCCCTAACTAAACTATATAGATCACAAAAAAACTCCCCCTAACGTAGTCATAGCTGGAGATTTTAACCTCCCTGATATCAACTGGACAAATCACCAGACCACTAATAACAGCACTGCCAGCAAGCATAACAAACTACTAGAAATAACTAACGACTTTGGGCTGCAGAACATGGTAAACGACCCCACACGCATCGCTTCTGGCAACATTCTTGACCTCATACTCACCTCAAATCCCTCCATTATCATCAACACCCACACCACTCCTGGTATGAGCAATCACGAATCCGTGACCTTCAATGTCAACTTAAACCCAGTTCGCAACAAGAAACCCCCCCACCAAGTTTATAGTTACAAATCAGCAGACTGGGACCAACTCAAAGACGACATAGACAAACTAAATCTTGAGTACTTCGACATCGACCCCAACTCACAGGATATAGACATAAACTGGACCTTTTTCCGAGAACGTCTGACTACCTTGATTAACAAAAACATACCTAGACGATACACAAAAGCTAAAACCCACCTCCCCTGGATAACACGTGAACTAATTAGAATGCAGAGAAGACGAAACAAAAGCCACAAAAAGGCAAAGCAAACTGGACTAAACAGTGACTGGGAAAAATTTAAGGAACTCCGAAAGCAAGCTACTAAAGCATTAGCAAAATCCTACAAAGACTATGTTAACAACCACATTGGAGACAGCCTGAAAACTAATCCAAAACGATTCTGGTCATTTATTAAGGCAAATAAACGAGAAAACATTGGCATCCCCATACTTCGAGTAAACGACCTACCAATAATTAATGATCGAGATAAAGCAAATGCCCTAAACAACCAATTTAGCTCTGTATTTACCCAAGAAAAGCACCCCATCCCCCAAATAGCCCCCTCTACTCACCCCAACATCCCCCTTCTCGAAATTGGCATAGATGGCGTAATAAAGCAGCTGGAAAATCTAAACCAGAATAAAGCTACAGGCCCAGATGAACTCCCAGCTAGAGTCCTTAAAGAAACTGCAAAGCAGATAGCTCCCATCATCACCTAAATTTTCCAACAATCATACAACACAGGTAAACTTCCTAATAACTGGTTACAAGCATTAGTAACTCCTATACACAAAAAGAGCCATAAATCTGACCCAGCTAACTACAGACCCATATCACTAACCTGCATCCTCTGTAAAGTAATGGAACATATCATCCTAAGCAACATGTGGAAACACCTGCACAAGCATAACATCATTATCCACTTCCAACACGGATTCCAGTCGGGACTGTCTTGTGAATCTCAACTCATTGAGACAGTCCACGACTGGATGACTGCCATGGACAACAAGACCCAAATTGACGCAATCCTGCTTGACTTTGGCAAAGCCTTCGACAAAGTGCCTCACCTACGTCTTCTATCAAAATTGACCTCCTACGGAATCACTGGAAACACTCAAAATTGGATCAAATCTTTTCTATCCAACCGCAAACAGAGAGTCTCAGTTAACGGCGCCCTGTCGGACATCACAGATGTCACATCTGGTGTCCCACAGGGTTCAGTTCTAGGACCTGTCCTCTTCTTAATCTACATAAATGACATAAATGGGAACATCAAATCTTCTATACGCCTTTTTGCAGATGATAGTATTATATATCGTAACATTTCTTCCAAAACCGACCATGAAATTCTTCAAAATGACCTTAGCCAACTCCAAACATGGTCAGACAAATGGCAAATGGAATTTAATGTATCTAAATGCGTCCACCTTCCAATAACAAACAAAACTAAACCCAGCACACACAAGTACTCGCTTTCTGGCCAGCCATTATCCGCCGTATCCAACCACTCATACCTCGGAGTAAAATTGGATTCCAAATTAACCTGGACAAATCACGTCACTGACATAACTTCAAAATCTTCGAAATGTTTAGGCATGATTAAACGAACTCTTGGCCCATGTAAACCCGAAGTTAAGCAAACAGCGTACAACATGCTAATCCGGCCAAAACTTGAGTACTCTTCACCCATATGGAATCCCCACACCTTTTCACAAGTTAAAAGCCTTGAAAGAGTGCAACACTCTGCTGCCAGATTTGTTAAAAATGACTACAGATCCAGCAGATCTAATTACTGCCCTTGGATGGCCAACCCTCGAACGAAGGCGCATTATCAAACAAGCCACTACCTTCTACAAAATTCTAAACAACATTATTGAGATCACCCCACCCCCCCTCCGGGCCTACTAACTCGCTCTCGAACCCGTGGACAATACATAGCCCCCAAGTGTCGTATAAATGCAATGGTCTTTTCATTTTATTCCAGAGCCATTCGCATATGGAATATGATCCCATCAAAAATTACCAACATAAAAAACCCAAAATAATTTCAAGAAGCTATTATGGAACTCCCTTTCACCACACCTCCTCACCTAAACTGCCTTTAAAACACAGTGCTCAGCGTAAACTTATCCATGGTGTGGGTATGGAGACTGTCTATGTGTGCATGTGGCAAGGCAGCGACAGTATCCATACACACAACCAACCTATTAAAATTTTTCGTTAAACATCCTATACATACAATAAATAAAACTATCAGATAAAAACCATTTCAGCAACATTAATGATACTAGTCTTTTAATCGAACGTACCACCCACAGCGCATGCGCACAGTCCACTACAAACTCCTGCGTTAGCCCAAGTTTGGGCTGTTTGGAGTAAACCACTTGAGACTGGAGACTATTCGTAGTTTCCATGTCCAATGTATCATAAATACAGTCTAGTTCATTATAGGAAAGATCACCACAAATAAACGACGTTCGTGTCCAACGATGCACCAACTATTGCTAGTTTGTACTTGCAAGGAATTATGGATGAGTGTGCTTTTAGTAGCTTGATCGATATAAAAAAGCGTACTCAGCATTTGGCCGAGTAACACAGTAGTGGTCGTATATTTCAATAAGCAAGACTATACCAACTCATAATAGAAGTCGCTAATTATCATGTAGCTATTACAATGTATCGTGTCATATGTGTCATCTAGCTGTGTCATCCCAATACCAGTCGCTAGTTTTCATGTAGCTATTACAATGTATCGTGTCATCTGTGTCATCTAGCTGTGTCATCTTAATACCAGTCGTTAGTTGAAATATAGCTATAACAATGTATCGTGTCATCTGTGTCATCTAGCTGTGTCATCCCAATACCAGTCGCTAGTTTTCATGTAGCTATTACAATGTATCGTGTCATCTGTGTCATCTAGCTGTGTCATCTTAATACCAGTCGTTAGTTGAAATATAGCTATAACAATGTATCGTGTCATCTGTGTCATCTAGCTGTGTCATCCCAATACCAGTCGCTAGTTTTCATGTAGCTATTACAATGTATCGTGTCATCTGTGTCATCTAGCTGTGTCATCTTAATACCAGTCGTTAGTTGAAATATAGCTATAACAATAATCCTTTGTGTCATATGTGTCATCTAGCTGTGTCATCCTAATACCAGTCGCCAGTTATCATGTAGCTACTACAATGTATCGTGTCATCTGTGTCATCTAGCTGTGTCAACCTAATACCAGTCGCTAGTTGTCATATAGCTACTACAATGTATCGTGTCATCTGTGTCATCTAGCTGTGTCATCCTAATACCAGTGGCTAGTTGTCATGTAGCTATTACAATGTATCGTGTCATCTGTGTCATCTAGCTGTGTCATCCTAATACCAGTCGCTAGTTATAATGTAGCTATTACAATGTATCTTGTCATCTGTATCATCTAGCTGTGTCATCCTAATACCAGTCGCTAGTTGAAATGTAGCTACTACAAAGTATCGTGTCATCTGTGTAATCCTGTGTCATCCTAATACCAGTCGCTAATTGTCAAGTACAATGTATCGTGTCATCTGTGTCATCCTAATGCCAGTCGATAGTTGCCAAGTAGCAAGTACAATGTATCGTGTCATCTGTGTCATCCTGTGTCATCCGAATACTAGTCTCTAATTGCCATGTAGCTTATACAATGTATTGTGTCATCTGTGTCATCCTGTGTCATCCGAATACTAGTATCTAGTTGCCATGTAGCTACTACAATGTATTGTGTCATTTGTGTCATCCTGTGTCATCCGAATACTAGTCTCTAGTTGTCATGTAGCTAGTACAATGTATTGTGTCATCTGTGTCATCCTGTGTCATCCGAATACTAGTCTCTAGTTGCCATGTAGCTAGTACAATGCATTGTGTCATCTGTGTCATCCTGTGTCATCCGAATACAAGTCTCTAGTTGCCATGTAGCTACTGCAATGTATTGTGTCATCTGTGTCATCCTGTGTCATCCGAATACAAGTCTCTAGTTGCCATGTAGCTAGTACAATGTATTGTGTCATCTGTGTCATCCTGTGTCATCCGAATACAAGTCTCTAGTTGCCATGTAGCTACTACAATGTATTGTGTCATCTGTGTCATCCTGTGTCATCCGAATACTAGTATCTAGTTGCCATGTAGCTACTACAATGTATTGTGTCATCTGTGTCATCCTGTGTCATCCGAATACTAGTATCTAGTTGTCATGTAGCTACTACAATGTATTGTGTCATCTGTGTCATCTTCTGTCATCCGAATACTAGTATCTAGTTGCCATGTAGCTACTACAATGTATTGTATCATCTGTGTCATCCTGTGTCATCCGAATGCTAGTCTCTAGTTGCCATGTAGCTACTACAATGTATTGTGTCATCTGTGTCCTCCTGTGTCATCCGAATACTAGTCTCTAGTTGCCATGTAGCTATTACAATGTATTGTGTCATTTGTGTCATCCTGTGTCATCCGAATACTAGTATCTACTTGCCATGTAGCTACTACAATGTATTGTGTCATCTGTGTCATCCTGTGTCATCCGAATACTAGTCTCTAGTTGTCATGTAACTACTACAATGTATTGTGTCATCTGTGTCATCCTGTGTCATCCGAATACTAGTCTCTAGTTGCCATGCAGCTACTACAATGTATTGTGTCATCTGTGTCATCCTGCGTCATCCGAATACAAGTCTCTAGTTGCCATGTAGCTACTACAATGTATCGTGTCAACCTGGAGGATCTTGTGGAAACATACTCTGATTATGTAATCTGTCATGTTACGATTACGTCAGAACATACATTCACTGATCACGCACCATAATAATATAAACAAGCTTGGGGAAATTGTAAAACATCCGGCTCTAATTCCCGATGACCGGTGTTCGAATCCTCTGACTGCCGTTTCGAACAATGGAAATTTGTTTCACTCCACGTTTCCTCAATTCACTCAGCTGTATAAATGAGTACCTGGATTAGACAGTGGTGGATATAAATGTGTCATAATACGCCCAAGGAAGACCAGTTGCTGTTCCAATCACCGCTTTGAGCGATCCAAATGACCGGATAAACTGTATTATATGGACTGCTTTTTAGTCCCTCACATGAAACTCTTGGATATTTACACCTTTTTCAATGTTCCCACGAGTAAAAACTGCATGCCAACCCGGATGTCATCAAAGATATGCTAGAGATGAATTTTCAACAATAAACATCTTTATCCGGTGAAAAGTGTCTGCCTGTTGACAGCCGAACTAAAATTGACGGAACTAGGGTGAGCCCATATGTTATGAAATGTAACATGTTTCGGGGTAGTTGCTGACGGAGTAACACGCAGAAATGAAAAGTAGACATATTTGCCTACATTTTGTTACCAAAGATGTGTCGTAAAGGGGGACAACTTATATTTGTAAGCCACACGTGACGGACCACTTACCTTTATAAGCGATCTTTATTAATAGTGCATCCGTACACTTTCAGATGCCCTCGTCGACATTGCCTGCTCGAGACGTTGTATGAAGACTTTCTTTGAGAATCGAGCGGCCTGCTATGACCCGACCATATCTGACTTCGACGTTTGCACTAAAGAGTGCTACGAGAAGAGAGACCAGTGCTTCATCCCGTGTATCCACTAGGAAGAAGCTTGATGCTCAGACCACAGCTTTCCCCAACGGTGGCCACAACGTTACGCGTGATTGTGAGAAAATGTGACCATCAACAATGATTGTGAGAAAATGTGACCATCAACAATGATTGTGAGAAAATTTGACCATCAATAGTGGTTGTAAGAAAATGTGACCATCAACAATGATTGTAAGAAAATATGACCATCAATAATGATTGTAAGGAAATGTGACCATCAACAATGATTGTAAGAAAATGTGACCTTCAAAAATTATTGTAAGAAAATGTGACCATCAACAATGATTGTAAGAAAATGTGACCTTCAAAAATTATTGTAAGAAAATGTGACCATCAACAATGATTGTAAGAAAATGTGACCATCAACAATTATAAAACGTCACGACATCCACTGGTGATAGGTTACCAATGTACTAAACAAGTGTTGTCAAACACACGTACCTCCAGCTTTTGTCTTCATGTCACAAACGCGCCTACCCTCAAAACGGGCAGTGTTCGCAACAATCTAATTGTACGCCTTCTTGTGTTTCGGGAATGTTACCACCAAAATACCTAAGCTTTGTCAAGTCCGCTTCATACGGCAATATCACATGTTCGACATTTCAAACGTTTCAACCTTGCTGGCAGAATACAGTTACTTCTTCGCAAACAAGATAATTGGATTCGTCTAAATTCCGTAGTTTAGGCAGTAACATGTGAAACCTTATCCCGATCGGCCAATCAAACAGGAATACGATTCCATCCGGAAGAGTTCAATTGGGGGCATTTGCCCACTGGATATGGAATTGTGTTACATTTAGATATTTCATAGCGAGTAAATTGTTTACTCATTATTATTTTGTATATTTATTAAAAAAATTATGTACAATTATATAATTACTGTCCATCGACAGTGAACATTTTGGTAAATGTAAAAATTTCTAGTCGAAATTAGATGGCGGATGTTATAAAAAAAATTACTTCCCCCTCCCCCTTCATCTTGTACCTGCAATATGAAGGTCTGCCCCCGCTTCCTTTCCAATGAATAGGCCTATGTAAATTTGGTTATATGTGTGCACACAACTTAGTATTCAATGCTATAGGACCTATCATATTCGTTGGTCCGCTGTAATATAGTGTGAGTCAGATGTATGCCTACTATTAGGCGTACGTATTCAGCAATTTGTTTAAATGACTTTCGGTCTCATAGTATCCATATGTAATTGTTTTGTATCAAATAAACTATTTGAGTGATTTATGTGGTTCCAGGACATTATTTGACACGTCCTTCGTGGCTTCATCGTGTTGTCTTTTCTTCTTAATCGTCGTATTGTGCCGCCCCCCCCCCTATAACGTAGTCTGTATGATTTACGACACCGTGTGTAGAGCCCCAAACCCTCTTTGTATCCGAACACGCCTTTTCAAAGCCCTGATGTCGGGCGTGCATAGTGTGGCTAAGCTACACCAGACTGCTTGAACCTAGCGCCGTATACTTAAGACAGCATGGCAGTCATTCAACGTTGGTTCTAGTGCATGCGTATCGTGTTACTGACTTTTATAGTACGTGCATACACACACGTATGTCGACTTCAGTAACTGACACAATGGACAGTTTCAGCTACAAGTTTTTTTTCCCCAACGTATCTCAATACGTACAGCCTATAAGGTTAAATTATCTCCTACGCAACCGTAATGCAGTTTTAGCTGTAAGTTTGAAGCAGTGAACTCGCCCAATAAGCGCTAGTGTGAGGGGGTGGCAGGAAGTGGGTGGTTGGTCGAAACGATTGGTGGGAGGTTGGCTTCAAAAATAGGTGGGATTGGCGGGAGGTAGACTCTCAAAATTGGTGGGAGGTGGGAGGTTGGCCCCCCAAAGAAGGTTGACACCCCTACCACTCTCCCAGAGGGGAATATGGCAGGGGTGTCACACAGGGGTGTCACACAGGGGTGTCTTCTTTTAAATAACGTATACAACTGATAAGTAGCAAATTCACTAATGGAGGCCATTCTGTATGTATTTACGTATCGTATTCGACGCGAAACTTATGAAGAACACGTGAGCGAGAAATTCAGCTGACCTCAGTGCGTATAAGTTGAGGAATTAGCGATACGTCGAGCGAAAAACCTGTCTGGTATACCGCAATGCTGAAATAACAGGACTAGTGTTCTACATATGACTAGTGTTCTACATATAACTAGTGTACCATACAGGACTAGTGTACCACACAGGACTATAGTGAACCAAATATGACTAGTGTGCCACACAGGACTAGTGTACCGTACAGGACTAGTGTACCACACAGGAGTAGTGTGCCACACAGGACTAGTGTACCACACAGGACTAGTGTACCGTACAGGACTAGTGTACCACACAGGACTAGTGTGCCACACAGGACTAGTGGACCACACAGGACTAGTGTACCACACATGACTAGTGTGCCATACAGGACTAGTGGACCACATATGACTAGTGTACCATACAGGACTAGTGTCCCACAAAGGACTAGTGAACCAAATATGACTAGTGTACCGTACATGACTAGTGTACCACACAGGACTAGTGTGCCACACAGGACTAGTGTACCACACAGGACTAGTGTACCGTACAGGACTAGTGTACCACACAGGACTAGTGTGCCACACAGGACTAGTGGACCACACAGGACTAGTGTACCACACATGACTAGTGTGCCATACAGGACTAGTGGACCACACAGGACTAGTGGACCACACATGACTAGTGGACCACATTTGACTAGTGGACCACACAGGACTAGTGGACCACATTTGACTAGTGTACCACACAGGACTAGTGGACCACATTTGACTAGTGTACCACACAGGACTAGTGGACCACATTTGACTAGTGTACCACACAGGACTAGTGCGCAACACAGGACTAATGTGCCATACAGGACTATTGTACCACACAGGACTATTGTACCACACATGATTACTGTACCACGCATGCCTAGTGTACCACACAGGACTAGTGTGCCACACAAGACTAGTGTACCACACAGGACTGGTGTGCCACACAAGACTAGTGTGCCACATATTACTGTTGTACAACACATGACAAATGTACTAGTGTACCACACAATATTAGGGCACCATGCAGGACTATTGCGCTGGACTCACTCACTCACGCACTCACTAACTGACTGACTGACTGACTGACTGACTCACTCACTCACTCACTCACTCACTCACTCACTCACTCACTCATCCACCCATCCATCCACGCACGCACGCACGCACGCACGCACGCATGCACGCATAAGCACACGCACATACATACACTCGCGCACTCATACACACGTCAAAGCTAGGTACCAAGTGATCATGCAGCGTATGTATTTGAAGAGATGCAGGTGCGTGTTGAAGTCTTAAGTAGACACTTCAATCTTGTTTATCTATGGTAAACAGGAATATTTAAATTGATATAGTTAGTGATTATAAAACAACGTCCATGTAGCATTTGTGTGTGTATTTCAAAGGTCGACAACGACTGGACCAGGTGTCGACATGACGACTGCGATGGTGAGTTCATCCTATTTCTATGACTTTACATATATTACTCCCTGCGGCCGGACACGGTCGAACCGGGGGTGTCAGCTTGTTTAGCTGACGATACGAACATGCTGCGTCTGTCATCGTAGAACAACTCTGTGTGCCCCCAAGTGTTTAGGACGCGTCCACGTGTCTACGATGTTCAAGGAAAATGAGTGACTTGTTACATGACATGGTTCAACGTTAACAGAAGCTATCACCTTTTCCGTATAAAATAATTATACGGTGACAAAACTTGGTAAACGATAATATGTTCACATTGCATCGTGGTGTGTCGTCCGTACCCGTGGGGCGCCCAGGAAGTTGCCATTACACCATCCTTAAGAGTTTCTCTAACTGACCCCCATAAACACGTTGAAACACTGTTAACATTTTTCACTTTTTAAGTTGGAACACAACCAAATAAATACCCTCTAACGTGCAAAAGCTGCATTGTTCCATGATATATAAAATTGCCCTTTAATAAAATCACAGATCTTGTTTTTAATTACTTAAGCGCGTTGATTCAATGAACGTGCTCTGGGGCGCGAAACATACCACAGCACGTGGACTTTGTCTCAAGTGTGGTATGTTGGCGACGTATGTGAAATCATATATCCATTACTGCATTCACTCGAACAGTAAATCCGTCCTTCCGTCCTTCCTCTTTTCCTTCCTCCATTCCTCCCTTCATCCCTTCCTTCCTCCCTTCCTTCGTACCTCCCTTCCTTCCTTCCTTACTTACTTATTTGCTTATTTTCTTACTTTCTTCCTTTTTCCTTCCTTCCTTCCTTACTTACTTATTTGCTTCCTTTCTTCCTTTCTTCCTTTTACCTTCCTTCCTTCCTTCCTTCCTACCTTCCTTCCTTCCACCCCGACAGTTTTCCCGTGATGACGTATATACACTGGTTCGTGTTTCAGCTATCACTGATGTTGCTTGTGGTCACGGTTGCTACGTCGTTAGGCGCAAACGTAGACAAAGGTATGCTTTGTAGTCCAAGGACATTAGGTCAGAAATGGACCCCACATGGAAATAAATAGTACAAAGCTGATTTTGTTCAGGATATTTGCAAAATAACATATTGAACAACATATCAAAAGTCCCCTAGTTTCCCATGTGTGCGTTTGTCCAACCATTGAAATTAAATAACTTTCGTTCATGAATTCCGCCGTCCAGTCATTCCGCCGTCCAGTCATTCCGCCGTCCAGTCATTGCGACAACACGAAATCTTGAGAAAAACCATTAGCCATGCCATCAGAAATGACCACAATTTTTCCACTGATTTATTACCGCTCATAAATGAGTACAGTGACATTTTTGGGTTAACAAATCAACTGTTTATTTATAACACTATGACATCGTGGTTGTGATCAATTTAAAGTTTATGATCTACTAAACAACGCTGGCTCTGAAATACCAAACATGTGAAATATACGTATCCCGGTAGGACAGATTTAAGATCAAAAGGTCAAAATCCTATTTTATATGACCACCCTACACCTGTTTCACATTAATTGTACCCCTTTAGAGCCATATTAAATTGTTATGTTTTGCTGTTGTGACACACACTAGCATTATTCTTGGTCATTTTGAGTCACTTGTCATATCTCCGTAGGTGCATGTATTGATTTACTGACCAAAAAACATTCCCCAACCGTAAGTTCATTTTTTACCAAAAATAAATACTAAGACACAATTGTAAAACTTTAGCCAGGTTAAATTGGTATTTTGCTATTGTGACACCGATATACATTACTTCCGGTTTTATTGAGCCATTTTGTACCTGTCTGTCGGTACAAGCATTGGTTTCCTGGCCAAAACCTTCCTCCACCCAGTAAGGACACGAGTGCCTATTTTGTCAAATAAATACGCTGTAAAATAACTATTGTCTATGTTTATTATCAATTCCATTATCAGGTTTTTTTCCACCATTTGTATTAATTATTACTTCCACTATCACTATCTATGTATATGACTATTTCCACGTTGATATATATTCCAAGTGTTTTTCACTTAATTCAATAGCCGAAACAATTCTCATTATTCGTGTACTTTGCTCATCTAAATAAACTTGTATTAGTAGAACGAATGTCGAATGCTTAAAGTAAACAAAGCCAAATTAGCACCCCTTTAAATAAATGTATAGTAAGATTTACTGTCAGCATTATTTTTGGTGAAGCGCTTTGAATTGCCATTAATTTGATAAAAAGCGCTATTCAAAGAAATTGCATTATTATTAGTATTGTCATTGTCATTGTCATTGTCATTGTCAGTGTCAGTGTCAGTGTCAGTGTCAGTGTCAGTGTCAGTGTCAGTGTCAGTTTCAGTGTCAGTGTCAGTGTCAGTGTCAGTGTCAGCGTCAGCCTCAGCGTCAGCGTCAGCGTCAGTGTCAGTGTCAGCATCAGTATCATGTGTTTGTAGAATGCGGAGTGCGATGCTCGTTCGCTGGCCTCGACTGTGGAAAAGAGTGTGAGACGTCGAGTGGAGAAGACCTTGAGTTGTGCTACACGGAGGCTGACAGGGCTTGGAAGGACGACTGTCTGGCAATATGTTCCACCAATCCGACGGCCTCTTCTGGGATGAAGTCATGCAGAGAAGACTGCAGACTGCGATACGGCGTTGAACTCGACACGTGTTTCGTGGCGATGGAGAAGGTGGTAGAAACGTGCCATAACGAGTGCGATACGGCCAGGGAAGAGTGCAGGACACGTTGCACCACTGGGACGGCCTCCCCAAACTGACATGGCACAGAGCATCCCAGTACGATGTGTCACGGAACATTCCAACATGACATGTCACGGCTGATTACCCATTCACTGTGGCTTTGTTAGTGTTTTTGTTTCGTGTACCACTGAAACATGTCATGAGTTGGCCAATTGTGTGTTGTGAATGTACCGAAAGTCATTGGCCAATCGTTGTTTTACATGATATGTTACCAATGTATTGTCTGTGTGGGAAACAACAGACATACATACGTACAAACAAACGTACATATGTTATTTGTTGGGTTCATATTACTCAAGAAGTGAACATGTAAAAGCATAAGTGTTAAAACCATAAATGTAACACAGATACCAAATGATGTGTGGGCAATGCACATAAAAGAGATAATTAAAACTAACCATGTGCAACTAAAATCAAGAATATCACGCCAGTGGCTTACTCCGAACGTGTTCTAAAAGTGGGAGACTCCTGTCATTTGTCCGGTAATCTGAGGGTTGACGTGTTAACAAGCGCGACTGATAAGTTCTATAAAATAGGGTAACCTAGACTCCTGGTGACGTATTAAACTCTGCCGGTATACACAGAGCCAACCAAAGTCTCAAACAAACGTGATATTTTGTCAGAAAGAATTCTACTTTGATAAACAAAGGCCAAAATATATTACATAAGTTCAGTTTGGATGTAAACAGCAAGGCCATATCCTATTGGCAGGAATAAGAATAGGTCTATGCAAATATCGAGTGAATATTGCTAGACTACGACACTAGATTTATCTAGGGGTATGGCGCGGCCCATGAAATTAAGATGTATGTCCTACTTGTTGACACAATCATTCTTGTTGACAAATGTAAGTTTCTGGTTGCACCTAGAGCTAGATATGTTTGCAAATAATAATTATTGAGCACTCTATCGTGGCTATACAGCATGTGTTATATCAAACCAATCATTGTGAGCAAATATAAATACAAGTTAGTAATGTGGAATTAATATTTAATTTGCTACTTATTTAAATGGATAATTGATTGTTTACAGTTTTGTCTTAGATATATTGAAATAAATTTATGAAGAGCGAGAGTCTACTGATATAGTATTTTTTTGTCCGTTCTTTCGTTCGTTCGTTCGTTCGTTCGTTCGTTCGTTCGTTCGTTCGTTCGTTCGTTTGTTCGTTCGTTCGTTTGTTCGTTCGTTCGTTCGTTCGAACCGATCGGACGTATGTGGTTGCAAAACTTATGTTACGACTGATAGCAGACCGATGATTGATACTAACGCCTCCTGTCAGGAGAAGCATGGTGGCTAATTTAAATGTTGGCCTGGACCAAGGGATTGGAAGGAACTTGCGATTAAAACAAAGGATAACACATGGCAAAACATGTAAGAAGGAAAGCGAATTATGTATTCTTGTTTGTTAGGGATATATTGAGGTAACAATCAAAAGAAAGTGGCTTGCACAGGGCAAAGTTATCACCACTCAATGCCATCGAACAGGACAAGAAGAAAATCCACAATAGGGATAGCGGTGACATAATCTTTAACATGATAAACAATTGTGACCCACCTCCATCGAAATCAGGAATAAGTTGGAAACACTGAGCCTGGCCATTCCACCTCAAAGTTTGCGAAGGGATGAATTTGGCTGCGATGGCCGATTTTCAGGAGTTTATGTTTTTAATTAGCCTAACTATCTAACTATCCTATATTGCTGTCATGCTATTATGTGGTCATAAAACGATTGATAACTTTGAAAAAAATACGATGTTTCGTAGACAGAGAGCTATGAATATCTTAATGAACAAAGACTGCTAGATTCAGATGTATCATATGCATCGCGTCCACCCCCGCCATGTTGCATCGTTGGAAAGATGATATATTATAGAATGCAATTACTAGGACAAAATCAGTCACATATTACTATATAACCAGTCAGAGATGTCTAAGACGGAGAACAAACGTAAAAAAACACATTATTCACTGAATAAAGACAGATGAGGACGTAATCACCTGATACGAATCGCAATGGCTGATTGGCTCAGCTAGTAAAGCGCAGGCGCAATAGCTATGAACATTGTAATGCGACGTTTACCCCCGCTCGAAGCAATGTTTGGAAGAAGACCACGATTGAGCAACAGTTGATACTGACAGTTTCGAGCGAGTGCGCGGGCAGATTGGCGATAAAGTCGCTGAGATTGCCTCATCTTACAAACGTTCACAGCTATGGAAATGGAATTGCAACAAAATATATGTGTTGACGTGTATTGCAACTGAGCAAAATGTCACCTTCATGTGATGCCTCGCTGTTATTGAAATGTATACATACAGTAAACTTCAAAGCTGTTTTTCTCAAAATTGTTTTTCGTCAAATGATTGGGGCGCCTTCTCTTTATCAAACGATAACTCGGCAACTAATGGAGCTTGGTAGTTGTCTTTGGCACCAAAGGAAAGCCCATACAATTGTATTTCACAATGTACCTTTATTTCAAAATGTAATTTTCTGATATATTCCTCATTTTGACGGAGTGGGTCCCAATTGATTTAAACAGGTCAACAATACAAAATAATATATTTAGATTATAACAGTTAAGGTTTAACCACCAAGGTGAAATTAAACCATCATATTTAACCTTTCACATTCCGCGCAACTCATAGGCACACTAGTTTAGCTATAGAATTAGTACTGAAAACGTAATATAAAGGATTTTTTTAATAGCTAAGACATTGCCAAAGTTACAAATTCAGAATCAGACTTACATGAATAAGATAAAAACTATACATGTGCTCTAAAATTCCGCGTAATCTACGTTAATAGAACAATAAGAAATAAAACACATATCTATCTACCAAATAGTGGGACCAAGACGTCATAGACAAAAACAAAAAAATAATAAATGACATATGTTAGAATGTGTCACCCCAGGGCGACTCAGGGTATAAAACATGTTTTTGAGAAAAAAACCTGTAAGTAAATAGTTTCTAGGGTTATTGCGCTAGTTCCAACTTGTTTTAATTTCTATTAACCCAGACAACGCAAAGCCAAACATATGATATAAAAATAAAATACAGATTTACGGCCACATAATCAAGTTCTTATAAAAATTATATTAATGCAGTATTATATAAAAGCCAGAAAGTAGGCATATAGCAAATAAAAATTAACAAAGTTACCAACACAAAGGGACATCAATAAAATACAGATTTACGGCCACATAATCAAGTTCTTATACAATTATATTAATGCATTATTATATTAAAGCCAGAAAGTAAACATATAGCATATAATAACTAACACATTTACCACCACAAAGGGACAATTTAATAAATAGTAAAACAGCTTACTAACCGGAGGTTGGGCGAAAATGGTTTGTAAACAAACATTTCGCGGCAACCGTCAGAAGTACATAATTACATCTTAAATACTTATATATTTTTATGACATACAACTGCACTTAGCTATTTAGATAATATTACATGTTTTGAATTTAGTATACGAAATCATAATGCTAAAAAATGACTAAAAATATGAGCGCAAAAAAAAAATGTTTTGCACCTTCTGCCGCCTAGCGACCAAGTCCATGCAGATTTAATATTGTCTTAAGTTAGTATTCACGCCGGACAGTTTTCCATGCAGATGTAATCATTCATGTAGCAGAGGTTATTGCATAGGCTGCGTCCGGACAAGTCGTTGTTCTCGTCACAAGAATGGTGGCAATCCGTTGACGTCACCCAGCACTGCCTCATGCAATCTGTGTCGTCGTCTGAAACAAATCACAAATGTCATGTTATTAGCAGTATATTAACGCATCCATGACAGCTGAAGTTTACCCATCCATATTTCGTGTCTCGTTTATTCGTTCTTCGATGATAAGTTTCTTCAGTGACATGTTAATCTAATACATGAAAACTAATTGTAACCGTTACAAACACAGTGAAGTGCGCATGCGTCGGGGTGGTACGAGTCCGTTACATCGCTCCACACATTTCACTCAACACAACATGTTCACCAACACAACAAATGACCACAATTGGTACAACAACTCAACATAACCCACTGATCACGCAGAAACAGACAAACCAAACGACAACAAACGCAACTAATCAAAACAACGCCCTTTACCGCAACACATGAACCAAAATTTCAAAGATGGCGGACTACCACTGCTGGCGCCGTCCGGGTGAGTTCTTTTCATTTTATCGCTAAGCATTTCATTAGTAAGCTTACTTTTCTTCAAGTCGCCACTGTTTGCATTTGGATCTAACTTTCAGAAAATTATGTATTCCAATTCAGATGTCCCTTTAGGAAATATTTCCCTCACCTAGTCCCGCATTCCATGCGGATTAATCTTTGGCTAACGCAGATAATCACCGTCACTCTCCTAATAGCAACGATCATTGGAACATGTCAACGCGTATCTCGATCAAATCTCAAAATTAAACCAAAATATTATGCCCTAACTTTGAATCCCCGAATTAAATTCCCACCCAAAATCAAATTCAAATCAGACATTGTTACACATCTGTACCTCAGCAGACTGATATCACTCTCAGGCGACATCCACCTAAACCCTAGCCCATACGGGCGCCCAATTCCAAATATTACCAGTTCTCCATCTATAAATGAGCAATCCATTTCTACCAACACCCAGTCTGACAGTTCCACGCTTAGTACCCCAACACTCCACACATCACAAAATGCAGGCTTAATTTTCGCCCCAAACCCCCAAAACACTTCAACCCCCGAACGCCACAAGAAAACCCAAGGAAACACACTTAAAGGAATTTTTATAAACACCAACAGCGTTAAGAGCATATAAAAAGCAACCCAACTAAAGGCAACTATTCAATATAATAATCCAGACATCATATTTCTAGTTGAAACTAAATTAGATGCAAACTATGCTACATACTCTTTCCTACCACCCAACTATGAGGCCATCAGAAAGGACAGGAATGTCCATGGCGGTGGAGTCCTTATAGCCTTCCGTGACAACATTGTAGCTGAACAACATTGTAGCTGAACCCCTCCAAAATTTAAACTCAAATTGTGAAATAATTTGGAAAAAAATTCACTTTGCACGAAACAAATGCATATACTTTTGCATCTTATTATCGACCCCCAAATGACCACCTCCAATCCCTTGAAGCTCTCCACGACTCCCTAACTAAACTATATAGATCACAAAAAAACTCCCCTAACGTAGTCATAGCTGGAGATTTTAACCTCCCTGATATCAACTGGACAAATCACCAGACCACTAATAACAGCACTGCCAGCAAGCATAACAAACTACTAGAAATAACTAACGACTTTGGGTTGCAGAACATGGTAAACGACCCCACACGCATCGCTTCTGGCAACATTCTTGACCTCATACTCACCTCAAATCCCTCCATTATCATCAACACCCACACCACTCCTGGTATGAGCGATCACGAATCCGTGACCTTCAATGTCAACTTAAACCCAGTTCGCAACAAGAAACCCCCCCACCAAGTTTACAGTTACAAATCAGCAGACTGGGACCAACTCAAAGACGACATAGACAAACTAAATCTTGAGTACTTCGACATCGACCCCAACTCACAGGATATAGACATAAACTGGACCTTTTTCCGCGAACGTCTGACTACCTTGATTAACAAAAACATACCTAGACGATACACAAAAGCTAAAACCCACCTCCCCTGGATAACACGTGAACTAATTAGAATGCAGAGAAGGCGAAACAAAAGCCACAAAAAGGCAAAGCAAACTGGACTAAACAGTGACTGGGAAAAATTTAAGGAACTCCGAAAGCAAGCTACTAAAGCATTAGCAAAATCCTACAAAGAATATGTTAACAACCACATTGGAGACAGCCTGAAAACTAATCCAAAACGATTCTGGTCATTTATTAAGGCAAATAAACGAGAAAACATTGGCATCCCCACACTTCGAGTAAACGACCTACCAATAATTAATGATCGAGATAAAGCAAATGCCCTAAACAACCAATTTAGCTCTGTATTTACCCAAGAAAAGCACCCCATCCCCCAAATAGCCCCCTCTACTTACCCCAACATCCCAGCTAGAGTCCTTAAAGAAACTGCAAAGCAGATAGCTCCCATCATCACCCAAATTTTCCAACAATCATACAACACAGGTAAACTTCCTAATGACTGGCTACAAGCATTAGTAACTCCTATACACAAAAAGAGCCATAAATCTGACCCAGCTAACTACAGACCCATATCACTAACCTGCATCCTCTGTAAAGTAATGGAACATATCATCCTAAGCAACATGTGGAAACACCTGCACAAGCATAACATCATTCTCCACTTCCAACACGGATTCCAGTCGGGACTGTCTTGTGAATCTCAACTCATTGAGACAGTCCACGACTGGATGACTGCCATGGACAACAAGACCCAAATTGACGCAATCCTGCTTGACTTTGCTAAAGCCTTCGACAAAGTGCCTCACCTACGTCTTCTATCAAAATTGACCTCCTACGGAATCACTGGAAACACTCAAAATTGGATCAAATCTTTTCTATCCAACCGCAAACAGAGAGTCTCAGTTAACGGTGCCCTGTCGGACATCACAGATGTCACATCTGGTGTCCCACAGGGTTCAGTTCTAGGACCTGTCCTCTTCTTACTCTACATAAATGACATAAATGGGAACATCAAATCTTCTATACGCCTTTTTGCAGATGATAGTATTATATATCGTAAAATTTCTTCCAAAACCGACCATGAAATTCTCCAAAATGACCTTAGCCAACTCCAAACATGGTCAGACAAATGGCAAATGGAATGTAATGTATCTAAATGCGTCCACCTTCCAATAACAAACAAAACTAAACCCAGCACACACAAGTACTCGCTTTCTGGCCAGCCATTATCCACCGTATCCAGCCACTCATACCTCGGAGTAAAATTGGATTCCAAATTAACCTGGACAAATCACGTCACTGACATAACTTCAAAATCTTCGAAATGTTTAGGCATGATTAAACGAACTCTTGGCCCATGTAAACCCGAAGTTAAGCAAACAGCGTACAACATGCTAATCCGGCCAAAACTTGAGTACTCTTCACCCATATGGAATCCCCACACCTTTTCACAAGTTAAAAGCCTTGAAAGAGTGCAACACTCTGCTGCCAGATTTGTTAAAAATGACTACAGACGGAACACAAATCCAGCAGATCTAATTACTGCCCTTGGATGGCCAACCCTCGAACGAAGGCGCATTATCAAACAAGCCACTACCTTCTACAAAATTCTAAACAACATTATTGAGATCACCCCCCCCCCCTCCGGGCCTACTAACTCGCTCTCGAACCCGTGGACAATACATAGCCCCCAAGTGTCGTATAAATGCAATGGTCTTTTCATTTTATCCCAGAGCCATTCGCATATGGAATATGATCCCATCAAAAATTACCAACATAAAAAACCCAAAATCATTTCAAGAAGCTATTATGGAACTCCCTTTCACCACACCTCCTCACCTAAACTGCCTTTAAAACACAGTGCTCAGCGTAAACTTATCCATGGTGTGGGTATGGAGACTGTCTATGTGTTCATGTGGGAAGGCAGCGACAGTAACCATACACACAACCAACCTATTAAAAATTTTCGTTAAACATCCTATACATACAATAAATAAAACTATCAGATAAAAACCATTTCAGCAACATTAATGATACTAGTCTTTTAATCGAACGTACCACCCATAGCGCATGCGCACAGTCCACCACAAACTCCTGCGTTAGCCCAAGTTTGGGCTGGTTGGAGTAAACCACTTGAGACTTGAGACTATTCGTAGTTTCCATGTCCAATGTATCATAAATACAGTCTAGTTCATTGTAGGAAAGATCACCACAAATAAACGACGTTCGTGTCCAACGATGCACCAACTACTGCTAGTTTGTACTTGCAATTATGGATGAGTGAGCTTTTAGTAGCTTTTAGTAGCTTTTAGTAGCTTTTAGTAGCTTGATCGATATAAAAAAGCGTACTCAGCATTTGGCCGAGTAACACAGTAGTGGTCGTATTTCAATAAGCAAGACTATACCAACTCATAATAGAAGTCGCTAGTTATCATGTAGCTATTACAATGTATCGTGTCATATGTGTCATATAGCTGTGTCATCTTAATACCAGTCGTTAGTTGAAATATAGCTATAACAATGTATCGTGTCATCTGTGTCATCTATAGCTGTGTCATCCCAATACCAGTCGCTAGTTTTCATGTAGCTATTACAATGTATCGTGTCATCTGTGTCATCTAGCTGTGTCATCTTAATACCAATCGTTAGTTGAAATATAGCTATAACAATGTATCGTGTCATCTGTGTCATCTAGCTGTGTCATCCAAATACCAGTCGCTAGTTTTCATGTAGCTATTACAATGTATCGTGTCATCTGTGTCATCTAGCTGTGTCATCTTAATACCAGTCGTTAGTTGAAATATAGCTATAACAATAATCCTTTGTGTCATATGTGTCATCTAGCTGTGTCATCCTAATACCAGTCGCCAGTTATCATGTAGCTACTACAATGTATCGTGTCATCTGTGTCATCTAGCTGTGTCAACCTAATACCAGTCGCTAGTTGTCATATAGCTACTACAATGTATCGTGTCATCTGTGTCATTTAGCTGTGTCATCCTAATACCAGTGGCTAGTTGTCATGTAGCTATTACAATGTATCGTGTCATCTGTGTCATCTAGCTGTGTCATCCTAATACCAGTCGCTAGTTATAATGTAGCTATTACAATGTATCTTGTCATCTGTGTCATCTAGCTGTGTCATCCTAATACCAGTCGCTAGTTGAAATGTAGCTACTACAAAGTATCGTGTCATCTGTGTAATCCTGTGTCATCCTAATACCAGTCGCTAATTGTCAAGTACAATGTATCATGTCATCTGTGTCATCCTAATGCCAGTCGATAGTTGCCAAGTAGCAAGTACAATGTATCGTGTCATCTGTGTCATCCTGTGTCATCCGAATACTAGTCTCTAATTGCCATGTAGCTTATACAATGTATTGTGTCATCTGTGTCATCCTGTGTCATCCGAATACTAGTATCTAGTTGCCATGTAGCTACTACAATGTATTGTGTCATTTGTGTCATCCTGTGTCATCCGAATACTAGTCTCTAGTTGTCATGTAGCTAGTACAATGTATTGTGTCATCTGTGTCATCCTGTGTCATCCGAATACTAGTCTCTAGTTGCCATGTAGCTAGTACAATGCATTGTGTCATCTGTGTCATCCTGTGTCATCCGAATACAAGTCTCTAGTTGCCATGTAGCTAGTACAATGTATTGTGTCATCTGTGTCATCCTGTGTCATCCGAATACAAGTCTCTAGTTGCCATGTAGCTACTGCAATGTATTGTGTCATCTGTGTCATCCTGTGTCATCCGAATACAAGTCTCTAGTTGCCATGTAGCTAGTACAATGTATTGTGTCATCTGTGTCATCCTGTGTCATCCGAATACAAGTCTCTAGTTGCCATGTAGCTACTACAATGTATTGTGTCATCTGTGTCATCCTGTGTCATCCGAATACTAGTATCTAGTTGCCATGTAGCTACTACAATGTATTGTGTCATCTGTGTCATCCTGTGTCATCCGAATACTAGTCTCTAGTTGTCATGTAGCTACTACAATGTATTGTGTCATCTGTGTCATCTTGTGTCATCCGAATACTAGTATCTAGTTGCCATGTAGCTACTACAATGTATTGTGTCATTTGTGTCATCCTGTGTCATCCGAATGCTAGTCTCTAGTTGCCATGTAGCTACTACAATGTATTGTGTCATCTATGTCATCCTGTGTCATCCGAATACTAGTCTCTAGTTGCCATGTAGCTATTACAATGTATTGTGTCATTTGTGTCATCCTGTGTCATCCGAATACTAGTATCTACTTGCCATGTAGCTACTACAATGTATTGTGTCATCTGTGTTATCCTGTGTCATCCGAATACTAGTCTCTAGTTGTCATGTAACTACTACAATGTATTGTGTCATCTGTGTCATCCTGTGTCATCCGAATACTAGTCTCTAGTTGCCATGCAGCTACTACAATGTATTGTGTCATCTGTGTCATCCTGTGTCATCCGAATACAAGTCTCTAGTTGCCATGTAGCTAGTACAATGTATTGTGTCATCTGTGTCATCCTGTGTCATCCGAATACAAGTCTCTAGTTGCCATGTAGCTACTACAATGTATTGTGTCATCTGTGTCATCCTGTGTCATCCGAATACTAGTATCTAGTTGCCATGTAGCTACTACAATGTATTGTGTCATCTGTGTCATCCTGTGTCATCCGAATACTAGTCTCTAGTTGTCATGTAGCTACTACAATGTATTGTGTCATCTGTGTCATCTTGTGTCATCCGAATACTAGTATCTAGTTGCCATGTAGCTACTACAATGTATTGTGTCATCTGTGTCATCCTGTGTCATCCGAATGCTAGTCTCTAGTTGCCATGTAGCTACTACAATGTATTGTGTCATCTGTGTCATCCTGTGTCATCCGAATACTAGTCTCTAGTTGCCATGTAGCTATTACAATGTATTGTGTCATTTGTGTCATCCTGTGTCATCCGAATACTAGTATCTACTTGCCATGTAGCTACTACAATGTATTGTGTCATCTGTGTCATCCTGTGTCATCCGAATACTAGTCTCTAGTTGTCATGTAACTATTACAATGTATTGTGTCATCTGTGTCATCCTGTGTCATCCGAATACTAGTCTCTAGTTGCCATGCAGCTACTACAATGTATTGTGTCATCTGTGTCATCCTGCGTCATCCGAATACAAGTCTCTAGTTGCCATATAGCTACTACAATGTATCGTGTCAACCTGGAGGATCTTGTGGAAACATACTCTGATTATGTAATCTGTCATGTTACGATTACGTCAGAACATACATTCACTGATCACGCACCATAATAATATAAACAAGCTTGGGGAAATTGTAAAACATCCGGCTCTAATTCCCGATGACCGGGGTTCGAATCCTCTGACTGCCGTTTCGAACAATGGAAATTTGTTTCACCCCACGTTTCCTCAATTCACTCAGCTGTATAAATGAGTACCTGGATTAGACAGTGGTGGATATAAATGTGTCATAATACGTCCAAGGAAGACCAGTTGCTGTTCCAATCACCGCTTTGAGCGATCCAAATGACCGGATAAACTGTATTATATGGACTGCTTTTTAGTCCCTCACATGAAACTCTTGGATATTTACACCTTTTTCAATGTTCCCACGAGTAAAACCTGCATACCAACCCGGATGTCACCAAAGATATACTAGAGATGAATTTTCAACAGTAAACATCTTTATCCGGTGAAAAGTTTCTGCCTGTTGACAGCCGAACTAAAATTGACGGAACTAGGGTGAGCCCATATGTTATGAAATGTAACATGTTTCGGGGTAGTTGCTGACGGAGTAACACGCAGAAATGAAAAGTAGACATATTTGCCTACATTTTGTTACCAAAGAAGTGTCGTAAAGGGGGACAACTTATATTTGTAAGCCACACGTGACGGACCACTTACCTTTATAAGCGATCTTTATTAATTATGCATCCGTACACTTTCAGATGCCCTCGTCGACATTGCCTGCTCGAGACGTTGTATGAAGACTTTCTTTGAGAATCGAGCGGCCTGCTATGACCCGACCATATCTGACTTCGACGTTTGCACTAAAGAGTGCTACGAGAAGAGAGACCAGTGCTTCATCCCGTGTATCCACTAGGAAGAAGCTTGGTGCTCAGACCACATCTTTCCCCAACGGTGGCCACAACGTTACGCGTGATTGTGAGAAAATGTGACCATCAACAATGATTGCGAGAAAATGTGACCATCAACAATGATTGTGAGAAAATGTGACCATCAATAGTGGTTGTAAGAAAATGTGACCATCAACAATGATTGTAAGAAAATATGACCATCAATAATGATTGTAAGGAAATGTGACCATCAACAATGATTGTAAGAAAATGTGACCTTCAAAAATGATTGTAAGAAAATGTGACCATCAACAATGATTGTAAGAAAATGTGACCATCAACAATGATTGTAAGAAAATGTGACCATCAACAATTATAAAACGTCACGGCATCCACTGGTGATAGGTTACCAATGTACTAAACAAGTGTTGTCAAACACACGTACCTCCAGCTTTTGTCTTCATGTCACAAACGCGCCTACCCTCAAAACGGGAAGTGTTCGCAACAATCTAATTGTACGCCTTCTTGTGTTTCGGGAATGTTACCACCAAAATACCTAAGCTTTGTCAAGTCCGCTTCATACGGCAATATCACATGTTCAACATTTCAAACGTTTCAACCTTGCTGGCAGAATACAGTTACTTCTTCGCAAACAAGATAATTGGATTCGTCTAAATTCCGTAGTTTAGGCAGTAACATATGAAACCTTATCCCGATCGGCCAATCAAACAGGAATACGTTTGCATCCGGAAGAGTTCAATTGGGGGCATTTGCCCACTGGATCTGGAATTGTGATATTTAGATATTTCATAGCGAGTAAATTGTTTACTCATTATTATTTTGTATATTTGTTAAAAAATTATGTACAATTATATAATTACTGTCCATCAACAGTGAACATTTTGGTAAATGTAAAAATTTCTAGTCGAAATTAGATGGCGGATGTTATAAAAAAATTGCTTCCCCCTCCCCCATTCATCTTGCACCAGCAAGATGAAGGTCTGCCCCCGCTTCCTTTCCAATGAATAGGCCTATGTAAATGTGGCTATATGTGTGCACATAACTTAGTATTCAATGCTATAGGACCTATCATATTCGTTGGTCCGCTGTAATATAGTGTGAGTCAGATGTATGCCTACTGTTAGGCGTACGTATTCAGCAATTTGTTTAAATGACTTTCGGTCTCATAGTATCCATATGTAATTGTTTTCTATCAAATAAACTATTTGAGTGATTTATGTGGTTCCAGGACATTACGTGACACGTCCTTCGTGGCTTCAACGTGTTGTCTTTTCTTCTTAATCGTCTTATTGCGCCCCCCCTATAACGTAGTCTGTATGATTTACGACACCGTGTGTAGAGCCCCAAACCCTCTTTGTATCCGAACACGCCTTTTCAAAGCCCTGATGTCGGGCGTGCATTGTATGGCTAAGCTACACCAGACTGCTTGAACCTAGCGCCGTATACTTAAGACAGCATGGCAGTCATTCAACGTTGGTTCTAGTGCATGCGTATCGTGTTACTGACTTGTGTAGTACGTGCAGACACACACGTATGCCGACTTCAGTAACTGACACAATGGACAGTTTCAGCTACAAGTTTTTTTCCCCAACGTATTTCAATACGTACAGCCTATAAGGTTAAATGATCTCCTACGTAGCCGTAATGCAGTTTTAGCTGTAAGTTTGAAGCAGTTGACTCGCCCAAAAAGCGCTAGTGTGAGGGGGTGGCAGGAAGTGGGTGGTTGGTCCAAACAATTGGTGGGAGGTTGGCCTCAAAAGTAGGTGGGATTGGCGGGAGGTAGACTCTCAAAATTGGTGGGAGGTTGGCCCCCCAAAGAAGGTGGGAGTGAGGTTGACACCCCTACCACTCTCCCAGAGGGGAATATGGCAGGGGTGTCACACAGGGGTGTCACACAGGGGTGTCTTCTTTTAAATAACGTATACAACTGATAAGTAGCAAATTCACTAATGGAGGCCATTCTGTATGTATTTACGTATCGTATTCGACGCGAAACTTATGAAGAACACGTGAGCGAGAAATTCAGCTGACCTCAGTGCGTATAAGTTGAGGAATTAGCGATACGTCGAGCGAAAAACCTGTCTGGTATACCGCAATGCTGAAATAACAGGACTAGTGTTCTACATATGACTAGTGTTCTACATATAACTAGTGTACCATACAGGACTAGTGTACCACACAGGACTAGTGAACCAAATATGACTAGTGTGCCACACATGACTAGTGTACCGTACAGGACTAGTGTACCACACAGGACTAGTATGCCACACAGGACTAGTGTACCACACAGGACTAGTGTACCATACAGGACTAGTGTACCATACAGGACTAGTGTGCCACACAGGACTATTGGACCACACAGGACTAGTGTACCCCACATGACTAGTGTGCCATACAGGACTAGTGGACCACACAGGACTAATGGACCACACAGGACTAGTGGACCACATTTGACTAGTGGACCACACAGGACTAGTGCACCACATTTGACTAGTGTACCACACAATGCTAGTGTACCACACAGTACTAGTGCGCAACACAGGACTAATGTGCCATACAGGACTATTGTACCACACGGGACTAGTGTACCACACATGATTACTGTACCACGCATGACTAGTGTACCACACAGGACTAGTGTGCCACACAAGACTAGTGTACCACACAGGACTAGTGTGCCACACAGGACTAGTGTGCCACATATTACTATTGTACAACACATGACAAATGTACTAGCGTACCACACAATATTAGGGAACCATGCAGGACTATTGCACTGGACTCACTCACGCACTCACTAACTCACTGACTGACTGACTGACTGACTGACTCACTCACTCACTCACTCACTCACTCACTCACTCACTCACTCACTCACTCATCAACCCATCCATCCACGCACGCACGCACGCACGCACGCACGCATAAGCACACGCACATACATACACTCGCGCACTCATACACACGTCAAAGCTAGGTACCAAGTGATCATGCAGCGTATGTATTTGAAGAGATGCAGGTGCGTGTTGAAGTCTTAAGTAGACACTTCAATCTTGTTTATCTATGGTAAACAGGAATATTTAAATTGATATAGTTAGTGGTTATAAAACAACGTCCATGTAGCATTTGTGTGTGTATTTCAAAGGCCGACAACGACTGGACCAGGTGTCGACATGACGACTGCGATGGTGAGTTCATCCTATTTCTATGACTTTACATATATTACTCCCTGCGGCCGGACACGGTCGAACCGGGGGTGTCAGCTTGTTTAGCTGACGATACGAACATGCTGCGTCTGTCATCGTAGAACAACTCTGTGTGCCCCCAAGTGTTTAGGACGCGTCCACGTGTCTACGATGTTCAAGGAAAATGAGTGACTTGTTACATGACATGGTTCAACGTTAACAGAAGCTATCACCTTTTCCGTATAAAATAATTATACGGTGACAAAACTTGGTAAACGATAATATGTTCACATTGCATCGTGGTGTGTCGTCCGTACCCGTGGGGCGCCCAGGAAGTTGCCATTACACCATCCTTAAGAGTTTCTCTAACTGACCCCCATAAACACGTTGAAACACTGTTAACATTTTTCACTTTTTAAGTTGGAACACAACCAAATAAATACCCTCTAACGTGCAAAAGCTGCATTGTTCCATGATATATAAAATTGCCCTGAAATAATATCACAGATCTTGTTTTAATTACTTAAGCGCGTTGATTCAATGAACCTGTCCTGTGGTGCGAAACATACCACAGCACGTGGACTTTGTCTCAAGGGTGGTATATTGGCGACGTATGTGAAATCATATATCCATTACTGCATTCACTCGAACAGTAAATCCGTCCTTCCGTCCTTCCTCTTTTCCTTCCTCCATTCCTCCCTTCATCCCTTCCTTCCTCCCTTCCTTCGTACCTCCCTTCCTTCATTCCTTACTTACTTATTTGCTTCTTTTCTTACTTTCTTCCTTTTTCCTTCCTTACTTACTTATTTGCTTCCTTTCTTCCTTTCTTCCTTTTTCCTTCCTTCCTTCCTTACTTACTTATTTGCTTCCTGTCTTCCTTTCTTCCTTTTCCTTCCTTCCTTCCCTACTTACTTATTTGCTTCCTTTCTTAATTTTTCCTTCCTTCCTACCTTACTTACTTACTTACTTACTTACTTACTTACTTACTTATTTGCTTCCTTCCTTCCACCCTGACAGTTTTCCCGTGATGACGTATATACACTGGTTCGTGTTTCAGCTATCACTGATGTTGCTTGTGGTCACGGTTGCTACGTCGTTAGGCGCAAACGTAGACAAAGGTATGATTTGTAGTCCAAGAAATGGACTCCACATGGAAATAAATAGTACAAAGCTGATTTTGTTCAGGATATTTGCAAAATAACATATTGAACAACATATCAAAAATCCACTAGTTTCCCATGTGTGCGTTTGTCCAACCATTGAAATTAAATAACTTTCGTTCATGAATTCCGCCGTCCAGTCATTGCGACAACATGAAATCTTGAGAAAAACCATTAGCCATGGCATCAGAAATGACAACCACAATTTTTATACTGATTTATTACCGCTCATTAAAGAGGACAGTGACATTGTTGGGTCAAAAAATCAACTGTTTATTTTTAAGACTATGACATCGTCGTTGTTATCAATTTAAAGCTTATGATCTACTAAACAATTATGGCTCTGAAATATCAAACATGTGAAATATACGTATCCCGGTCGGACAGATTTAAGATCAAAAAGTCAAAATCCTATTTTATATTATCACCTTACACCTGTTTCACATTAATTGTACCCTTTAGCCATATTAAATTGTTATGTTTTGCTGTTGTGATACCCACTAGCATTATTCTTGGTCATTTTGAGTCACTTGTCATATCTCCGTGGGTGCATGTATTGATTTCCTGGCCAAAAAACATTCCACAACCGTGAGTTCATGTTTTATCAAAATAAATACTAAGACACAATTGTCAAACTTTAGCCAGGTTAAATTGGTATTTTGCTATTGTGACACCGATATACATTACTTCCGGTTGTACTGAGCCATTTTGTACCTATCTGTCGGTACAAGCGTTGGTTTCCTGGCCCAAACCTTCCTCCACCCAGTAAAGACACGAGTGTCTATTTTGTCAAACAAATATGCTGTAAAATAACTATTGTCTATATGTTTATTATCAATTCCATTATCAGGTTTTTTTATTTTCCACCATTTGTATAAATTATTACTTCCACTATTTTTGTAAGTGTTTTTCACTTAATTCAATAGCAGAAATAATTCTCATTATTCGTGTACTTTGCTCATCTAAATAAACTTGTATTAGTAGAACGAATGTCGAATGCTTAAAGTAAACAAAGCCAAATTAGCACCCCTTTAAATAAATGTATATTAAGATTTACTGTCAGCATTATTTTTGATAAAGCGCTTTGAATTTCTATTAATTTCATAAAAAGCGCTATTCAATGAAATTGCATTACTATTAGTATTGTCATTGTCATTGTCAGTGTCAGTGTCAGTGTCAGTGTCAGCGTCAGCGTCAGCGTTAGCGTCAGCGTCAGCGTCAGCGTCAGTGTCAGCATCAGTATCATGTGTTTGTAGAATGCGGAGTGCGATGCTCGTTCGCTGGCCTCGACTGTGGAAAAGAGTGTGAGACGTCGAGTGGAGAAGACCTTGAGTTGTGCTACACGGAGGCTGACAGGGCTTGGAAGGACGACTGTCTGGCAATATGTTCCATCAATCCGACGGCCTCTCCTGGGATGAAGTCATGCAGAGAAGACTGCAGCCTGCGATACGGCGTTGAACTCTACACGTGTTTCGTGGCGATGGAGAAGGTGGTAGAAACGTGCCATAACGAGTGCGACACGGCCAGGGAAGATTGCAGGACACGTTGCTCCACTGGGACAGCCTCCCCAAACTGACATATCACAGAGCATCCCAGTACGATGTGTCACGGAACATTCCAACATGACATGTCACGGCTGATTACCCATTCACTGTGGCTTTGTTAGTGTTTTTGTTTCGTGTACCACTGAAACATGTCATGAGTTGGCCAATTGTGTGTTGTGAACGTACGGAAAGTCATTGGCCAATCGTTGTTTTACATGATATGTTACCAATGTATTGTCTGTGTGGGAAACAACAGACATACATACGTACAAACAAACGTACATATGTTCTTTGTTGGGTTCATATTACAAGTGAACATGTAAAAGCATAAGTGTTAAAACCATAAATGTAACACAGATACCAAATGATGTGTGGGCAATGCACATAAAAGAGATAATTAAAACTAACCATGTGCAACTAAAATCAAGAATATCACGCCAGTGGCTTACTCCGAACGTGTTCTAAAAGTGGGAGACTCCTGTCATTTGTCCGGTAATCTGAGGGTTGACGTGTTAACAAGCGCGACTGATAAGTTCTATAAAATAGGGTAACCTAGACTCCTGGTGACGTATTAAACTCTGCCGGTATACACAGAGCCAACCAAAGTCTCAAACAAACGTGATATTTTGTCAGAAAGAATTCTACTTTGATAAACAAAGGCCAAAATATATTACATAAGTTCAGTTTGGATGTAAACAGCAAGGCCATATCCTATTGGCAGGGATAAGAATAGGTATATGCAAATATCGAGTGAATATTGCTAGACTACGACACTAGATTTATCTAGGGGTATGGCGCGGCCCATGAAATTAAGATGTTGTATGTCCTACTTGTTGACACAATCATTCTTGTTGACAAATGTAAGTTTCTGGTTGCACCTAGAGCTAGATATGTTTGCAAATAATAATTATTGAGCACTCTATCGTGGCTATACAGCATGTGTTATATCAAACCAATCATTGTGAGCAAATATAAATACAAGTTAGTAATGTGGAATTAATATTTAATTTGCTACTTATTTAAATGGATAATTGATTGTTTACAGTTTTGTCTTAGATATATTGAAATAAATTTATGAAGAGCGAGAGTCTACTGATATAGTATTTTTTTGTCCGTTCGTTCGTTCGTTCGTTCGTTCGTTCGTTCGTTCGTTCGTTCGTTCGTTCGTTCGTTCGTTCGTTCGTTCGTTCGTTCGTTCGTTCGTTCGTTCGTTCGTTCGTTCGTTCGTTCGTTCGTTCGTTCGTTCGTTCGTTCGTTCGTTCGTTCGTTCGTTCGTTCGTTCGTTCGTTCGTTCGTTCGTTCGTTCGTTCGTTCGTTCGTTCGTTCGTTCGTTCGTTCGTTCGTTCGTTCGTTCGTTCGTTCGTTCGTTCGTTCGTTCGTTCGTTCGTTCGTTCGTTCGTTCGTTCGTCCTTCTCTACGACACTAAATTTCCCCGAGAGCGGCTCATGAAAAATGCTACCTGTTGTGTTGAGCAATGTACCATCGTCATAAAACGGTGGATGATGGACCATTAACTGCTACTGAATGAGGCAATCGTCTTCTACGAATCTAATGTTAAACCTTTGTTGCGTTTGAACGATTGGGTCTGTGCACATTACACAACATTTGTTGCCGGGATAAAATGTTCGAATTGGTTCAACAACGTTTGCGCCGGCCAAAATCATCACGCTGCTCGAGTTTACATTACACGACTGATTCATGTTAAATTAAATAAACACACGACTCGCAACAAACGCTTAGCAATGTATCACTAGCATAATACCAAAGTGCCGTCTGCCATTACTCAAATCAATGTGTGGGTGGGACATAACACCGCAGTTGACCATGGGTGTTTTCTTGGACAGTGGCTTAGATATATCGGCACAAGTTGCTGGCACGCGTCACGCAGCTTATTTTCAGCTACACGAGATCGCCAAGTTACGACAACGCCAATTTCGGCGGCGCGTGAATTAACATCGCAACGACGCCGCGATGCAATCCTACCACGAACCGATCGGACGTATGTGGTTGCAAAACTTATGTTACGACTGATAGCAGACCGATGATTGATACTAACGCCTCCTGTCAGGAGAAGCATGGTGGCTAATTTAAATGTTGGCCTGGACCAAGGGATTGGAAGGAACTTGCGATTAAAACAAAGGATAACACATAGGAAAACATGTATGAAGGAAAGCGAATTATGTATTCTTGTTTGTTGGGGATATATTGAGGTAACAATCAAAAGAAAGTGGCTTGCACAGGGCAAAGTTATCACCACTCAATGCCATTGAACAGGACAAGAAGAAAATCCACAATAGGGATAGCGGTGACATAATCTTTAAAATTATAAACATTGTGACCCACCTTCATCGAAATCAGGAATAAGTCGGAAACGCTGAGCCTGGCTATTCCACCTCAAAGTTCGCGAAGTGATAAATTTGGTTGCGATGGCCGATTTTCAAGTGTTGATGTTTTTAATTAGCCTAACTATCCTAGATTGATGTCATGCTATTATGTGGTCATAAAACGAAAACAATACGATGTTTCGTAGACAGAGAGCTATGAATATCTTAATGAACAAAGACAAAGAAGACTTTGCTAGATTCAGATGTATCATATGCATCGCGTCCACCCCCGCCATGTTGCATCTTTGGAAAGCAGATTTATTATATAATGCAATTACTAGGACAACATCAGTCACATGTTACTATATAACCAGTCAGAGATGTTTAAGACGGTGAACAAACGTAAAAAACCCACATTATTCACTGAATAAAGACAGATGAGGACGTAATCACCCGATACGAATCGCAATGGCTGATTGGCTCAGCTAGTAAAGCGCAGGCGCAATAGCTATGAACATTGTATTGCGACGTTTACCTCCGCTCGAAGCAATGTTTGGAAGAAGACAGCGATTGAGCAACAGTTGATACTGACAGTTTCGAGCGAGTGCGCGGACAGATTGGCGATAAAGTCGGTGAGATTGCCTCATCTTACAAACTTTAACAGCTATGGAAGTGGAATTGCAACAAAATATATGTGTTGACGTGTATTGCAGCTGAGAAAAATGTCACCTTCATGTGATGCCTCGCTGTTATTGAAATGTATAAATACAGTAAACTTCAAAGCTGTTTTTCTCAGAATTGTTTTTCGTCAAATGATTGGGGCGCCTTCTCTTTATCAAACGATAACTCGGCAACTAATGGAGCTTGGTAGTTGTCTTTGGCACCAATGGAAGGCCCATACAATTGTCTTTCACAATGTACCTTTATTTCAAAATGTAATTTTCCGATATATTCCTCATTTTGGCGGAGTGGGTCCCCGTTGATTTAAACAGGTCAACAATACAAAAAAATATATTTAGATTATAAAAGTTAAGGTTTAACCACCAAGGTGAATTTAAACCATCATATGTAACCGTTAACATTCCGCGCAACTAGTTTAGCTATATAATTAGTACTGAAAACGTAATATAAGGGAATTTATTAATTGCTAAGACATCGCCAAAGTTACAAATTCAGAATCAGATTTACATGAATAAGATAAACACAATACACGTGCTCTAAAATACCGCGTAGTCTACGTTAACAGAACAATAAGAAATAAACCACATATATAACTACAAAATACTGGGATCAAGACGTCATAAACAAAACAAAAAAATTAATAAATAACATATGTTACAATTTGTCACCCCAGGGCGACTCAGGGTATAAAACATGTTTTTGGGGAAAAAAACATGTAAATAAATAGTTTCTTGGGTTCTAGTTCCAACTTGTTTTAATTTCTATTAACCCAGACAATGCAAAGCCAAACATATGATATAACAATAAAATACAGATTTACGGCCACATAATCAAGTTCTTATAAAATTATATTAATGCAGTATTATATAAAAGCCAGAAAGTAGGCATATAGCAAATAAAAATTTAAAAAGTTACCAACACAAAGGGACATAAATAAAATACAGAATTACGGCCACATAATCAAGTTCTTATAAATCATATTAATGCAGTATTATATAAAAGCCAGAAACTAAGAATATAGCACATAAAAATTAACAAATTTACCAACACAAAGGGACAATTTAATAGATAGTAAAACAGTTTGCTAACCGGAGGTTGGGCGAAAAAGAGGAGGTAAACAAACCGCTCGCGGCAACCGTCAGAAGTACATAATTACATCTGAAATACTTATATCTTTTGATGACATCCAACATACAACTGCACTTAGCTATTTAGATAATATTACATGTTTTGAATTTAGTATACGAAACCATAATGCTGAAAAACTACTAAAAATGTGAGCGCAAAAAAGAAATGTTTTGCACCTGCTGCCGCCTAGCGACCAAGTCCAAGCAGATATAGTATTGTGTTAAGTTAGTATTCACGCCGGACAGTTTTCCATGCAGATGTAGTCCTTTTTGTAGCAGAGGTTATTGCATAGGCTGCGTATGGACAAGTCGTTTTTCTCGTCACAAGAATGGTGGCAATCCGTTGACGTCACCCAGCACTGCCTCGTGCAATCTGTGTCGTCGTCTGAAACAAATCACAAATGTTATGTTATTAGCAGCAGATTAACGCATCCATGACAGCTGAAGTTTATGTATCATTTATCTGCACAACAACCCATCCATATTTCGTGTCTCGTTTATTCGTTCTTCGAACATCCGTTTCTTCAGTGAAATGTTAATCTAATACAGGAACGCTAATTGTAACTGTTACAATCCAACAGCTAAACGTAAATGGCAACAGCGAGTAACACATACATTATACAATCCAACACAGGAATACCAATTGTAATCGCGACTGAGAAACACATGTTACAGTCCAACACAGAAGCACCAAATGTAACAGCGAGTTACAAACACATGTTAATTCCAACACAGGAACATTCACTGTAACAGCGAGTGACAAGCATATGTTGCAATCCAAAACAGGACTAACAACAGGAACATCAACTGTCACAAACACATGTCTTAGTTACGAGTAACTCGCTCTCACAGTGAGTGAATGGAATAAACGAATGGAGCAAATTATCTAATGATTGTGCTAATGCAACGTGAATACGCTACATATTGCAACAAAAATTTACGGCAACATACGTGGAAAAAGACCGACTTGCAGACGGACTTACTCGGGGTTGTTTGCACATTAAATGAAAGAAAGTGTTAGTTAAAGACACGAAAATGTATAAAACCACGAACGCAACCATGACAACTGGAATTTCTGTATAATTTATCTGCACAACAACGCATCCATATTTCATGCCTAGTTTATTCGTTCTTCGATGATACGTTTCTTCAGTAATCCGTATTTTATTTTCTGCGTGTACACATGCCAACCCAAGTAACATTTGCTGAAAGAAATATACATATTTGTTATTATTAGTCTACTGATATACATTTAAGACAATATTACAACTTTAAAAATGTTACATACCTTCATCTACCGCAGTAGCTAACACGAGGGCGACCGTTACAGTCAGGCACAGGAACACCAACTGTAACAGCGATTCACAAACATATGCTACAATCCAATAGTGGAACATCAACTGTAACAGTGAGTCACATATATACGTTACGATCCAATAGTGGAACATTAACTGTAATAACTAGTCAGGAACTCATGTTACAATCCAACACAGGAACACCAAATGTAACGGCTTGTGAAAAACGCGTGTTACAATATAATACAGCAACATAAATTGTAACCGCGTGTAACAAACACGTGTTAAATCCAATAGTGGAACATAAATGGCAACAGCTAGTAACAAACACACTGTGTTAACCAACACAGGAACATCAATTGTAATCGGGAGTCACAAACACATGTTACAATCCAGCACGTAACCAACAGCTGTAACGACGAGTCACATACACCTGTTACAATCCAACACAGGAACGCCAACTGTAACAGCGAGTCACAAACACATGTCACAATCCAAAACAGTATATGTTAACATGATCAACTGTCACAAACACATCTTTGTTACGAGTACCTCGTTCACGCATTGAACGATAAATGAATGGAACAACTTGTCTAATGATTGTGTTAATGCAATGTGAATAGGCTATTTTTTATTATTTACGACAACATGCTGTTGATATTTGTAAGTTCATAGAATCATCACGTAAACGTGCATTCACCCAAATATGGACGATTGATAACACATACAATATAAATATAGGAATTCTCGAAATTTGCGTATAAAAAGAGCGACATGCAAACGGACCTACTCGGGTTGTTTGCACAATAAATGAAAGAAAATATTGGTTAAGGACACGAACATGTATAAAACTATAGATTTTACTACTGACCTCAGAACGACCGATTATTAACAGACGACGTGGCGTACATAACGCAACAATAACAACACTATTGGCGACGTCACCAGGTGACACGTGGCTCAGAAACATTGGTCAGCAGAACGTAGCTAATAAAACCACACACTTAAAACAACTGAAAAACCTACCGTAATAGTCTTCATATTGGATGATGTTTCGTACACTGGAACAGATACAAAATAACAGTGACGCAGCATTAAACGAACCATAGATACGTACTCATCACGAAATTAACAAGATGGCAGTAATAACAGGAACGCAGCATTGAACGAACCATAGACACGTACTCATCACGACATTAACGCGATGGCACTAATAACAGGCATAGACATAGACATAGACAATGTAGAGACTGTTGATAGTTTCACTTATCTAGGCTCAGTTATGGATGCAGACAAAGGTTCAACAGCAGATATAAGCGCACGCATAAAGAAAGCGAGAGCAGCCTATTATAAACTGAGGAAAGTGTGGGCATCAGGCCAATACAGAAAGAAAACGAAACTCAGAATCTACAAGAGCAATGTGATGTCAGTTCTACTATACGGAGCAGAATGCTGGAAGGTAAACCAAAATGATGGACAAAGGCTCAATACATTTCACAATAGATGTTTGCGTCGAATTCTACATATATTCTGGCCAAAAAAAATTTCAAACGAAAAACTGTATGAAGAGGTAGAAATAAGCAGGATAACAGACATCATCAAGGCTAGAAGATGGAGTTTTATTGGCCATATCCTTCGATTTGAAAATACAAATGACTGCCGTATAGTGATGAATTGGACACCTGTGGGAAAGAGAGCGATCGGAAGACCAAAAGAGACATGGCGGAGAATGGCGGAAAAAGAACGAGATGCGTTTGGGTGGACATCATGGGCAGAGGCGGCACAGAGGGCGGCTGACAGGGCGGAATGGCGGACTTTTGTACATGCCCTATGCGACACATGGCGCCCAAGGGATCCGTAAGCCGTAAGTAACTAATAACAGGGATGCAGCATTGAACGAACCATAGACACGTACTCATCACGACATTAGCAAGATGGCAATAATAACAGGGACGCAGCATTGAACGTCCCATAGACACGTATTCATCACGACATTAACAAGATCGCAATAATACCACGGACGTAACACTGAACGAACTATAGACACGTACTCATCACGACATTAACAAGATTGCAACAATAACATGGACGAAGCATTGAACGAACCATAGACACGTACTCGTCACGACACAATCGCAATAATAACAGGGACGCAGCATTAAACGAACTATAACAACACATCACGACATTGATATTAATAACAAATAGAGGAGGAACAGTGTAGATTATTTATCAGAAAGTACTCATTCTCACAGCGCAAAATCAATTAATGGAACACACTGTCTACACACTATGTAAATGCTAGCAGCGTGAATATGTTTAAAAACAAAATTGACAAATATTTAAGAAAGGAAGGATATACAGAAATGAAGAATTGTTGAACTCTCGATAAGCCAATGGCTTCTTTGTACACTTGCTATATGGGCGTTTTGCCTTAACAAGATTTAACAAGATTTGCCATCCAAGCCAAAGGCCCAGATGGCAAGTGGACAAGGAAGCCATTGGCTTATCGAGAGTCCAACAATGTTCATCTACTTATAACCCGCCCTCCTGAGATATGTGTCAACCTTGTTTTTAAACATATTCACGCTGCTAGCAGTTACACAATCTGTAGACAATTTGTTCCATTCATTTATTGTTCTCTGTGAGAACAAGTGCTTCCTGATGTACAATCGCCTTGGATGGCATTCTTGTTAAATCCTGTTAACTCTTGTTAAATGACGGCATTAACAATGACCTACGAATGACCGGTCTAAACGAAGGGACTGCGAGAATAACGGCGATGAAACAATAAACGGAAAAAGGGGTTAGACCACTACAGTGACGAAGCAATACACGAACTGAATGACAAATACGTATTGTTGAGGAATATCTAAAGCGCAAAATAAATTAAAACTACTAATAGAAGTACGTACTGCATAGGTATGCACTACACAGGCAAGTACTATATAGGTATGCACTACATAGGTATGCACTACATAAGTATGCACTACATAAGTATGCACTACATAGTTATGTACTAAATAAGTATGCACTACATAGGTATACACTACCTAGGTATGCACTGCATAGGTATGCACTACATAGGTATGCACTACATAGGCATGCACTACGTTGGTATGCACTACACAGGTATATACTACATAAGTACGCAGTACATAGGAGTGTACTACATGGGTGTTTACTACATAACACTCTTTCGGACGACAAAAACATGTTTCTGAAGGTTAAATAAGATGACGATAAACAAGGTGAAGCATAATCGAAAAAGACATTAGTCCAACGGTCAGAGAAATGATATATACTATTAAATGATGGGGGAAATGAATGCTTATGAATGAATGGATGATGTACACGCGACCTGGAAACATAGAGGGGTAATAATAAATGGGGATAATATGCTAAGTTCAAACGTCAAAGAAAACAGAAGCACTTAATGCTGTCGTGAACATTTCAGAGCAAGGTGATATTGCAGCTTCGTAAGATGATCCGATTCTTCTGTGCATTAAAAGAAATATGAAACATAAAGAGAAGTAGCTAATTATATACCCTTGGACATAGCAATAGTAAGGATTCGCTTAGAATAGTTCAAACAAACGTGGAGGCCGTAATGTAAGACAGGGATATATGAGCTAGATAAATTACGAAGAACAGCCACTGAGCTGATTACATAACATAACATAACATAACATAACATAACATAACATAACAGAGACTTTAGGTTTGAAAGCAAACACGGCTAGTTTAGTTTATCTTGGTCGTTAATACACCAATGCTTGGATGTGGATATCCACCTTTTACATTGAGCGTTTTACCTACTGTTTTGCGAATAACAGCCAAATTAACAACCTACCTTTCAATATACTGTGGGTACTTCTTCCAAGAAGACCGGTGACGGAGACGTGTATGATTTCGTCTGAACACGGGCTACGTCGGTGTGGGAATGAATCCTACTTTTCAGTGGCGACTTACTTAAGGCGTAGAAAATGAGTTATAGAAGTAGCGCTGCGAACAAACACTTCAACTTGTTTTGTGTAAAATACTGTCCAACACCCCCATTGAGTCAGACGGTCAGAGTTGTGTGTGCATAGAGTGAATGCTGCTTAGTCGTGTTTGCTTGGAACTCAGTGGGTTAGAGTATGTTTAAATCGTTGAGGTTCTGTGATGCTGGTTATCGTGTCTGGTAGCGAGGTCCAATGTCCTGGGAAAATATGAAAATTGGTTACAGTTCTTGCTAGTGTGGAAGGTATTGAGGGATTTGGAGATGTCGTGATTGACTCTAGTGTCAGTACACCAAAATATTTCAGCAATGACATCGATGACGCCCTTAACACGGAATTCTGTTTACAGATCATCGACAGTTTCACGATGTCATCTCTAAAATTAACGCTCTTCAACTGAGTGGCATTTTATCAGCCCATCACATCACGCCGCGTACACGTACACATGTCCTTATTGAAATATTACGCATCTAACTGCTGACGCACAACAACATGCCAATCCCAGAAAAACGAAAACATATCAACAACGCAGTGACTTTTAATAAAGCAAGCTCCACAGTTCTAACTCGTTTGTGCAAATGTGTTATTTTGTTTAGATTAATGATCGGATAAATTATAACATTAATTTTGGTAACCGAAATTCGACGTAAAAAAAAGCGAAATATGTAGCTTGCCTCTATAATAGTATATACTACCGTATTTGCAGATGACACAAAATTATTCAGAAAGGTTATACATGATACAGATAAACAAAGTTTACAGGGTGATCTAAATAAATTAGATAAATGTTCAGAAAAATGACAAATGCTATCCAATTTTGGGAAGTGTAAATGCATACACATAGGACATGGAAAAATGGACGAAGAATATAAAATGGGGGATGCTGTACTTGGTAGAACGACACAAGAAAATGACTTAGGAGTAACATTTAGTGGTGCCATGAATTTTTCAGAGCAATGTGGGAATGATGCTTTAAAAGAAATTCAAATTATATAGCTAGTTAGGAGAACTAATACTTATAAGGAGAAACAGACAATTGTACCCCTGTACAAAGCAATAGTTAGACCACGTTTGGAGTATTGTATACAAGCATGGATGCCATATTGTAAGGACTTAGACAAGCTAGAAAGAATACAACGAAGAGCAAATGATTCAGAATTGAGAGACATTAGTTATACAATCTGCTTATTATAATGTGACTTGACAACACTACAGACCACGAACCTAAGTGGAGACCAAATATAAGTGTTTAAAATAGTGAGCTGTTATGAAGATACTGATAGGGATATGTTCTTTAAACTTAAAGAAAGCAGTAGAACCAGACGACGCAAAGCAGAATTGGTTAAGGAACAGTGCAGTTTGGACATCAGAAAGTACTCATTCTCACAGAGGGTGATAAATGAATGGAACAAACTGTCAAATAATTGTGTTACTATGTAGAATTTGCAGATGTCTGATAAGGGCGGGCTATACATATACGACCAAATTGTTGGACTTTCGATAAGCCAACGGCTTCCTTGTCCACATGCCATCTGTAACTTGTTGTTTGGGATGGCAGTCTTGTTAAATATTGTATTCTTGTCCATTGCTGTATCCGTTCTTCTGAACGCAAAGCAGCGACACATCGTAACCAGACTACTCGATCAGTAGCCAGACGAGGGAACTCTCCGAGGTCAACTGACCAGTCGTTTTGTGATTGTCTTTAATGGTGTAATTCTTGGACGACCTCTCTTTTGTTTGCCGGATGATTGGAAGTGGTACGCTTGCAGTGGAAGTCTGGATACAGTTGACAGCAGTTGGCCGCCCCATTGCAGGCGTTTCTCCTTTGCATGAAGTAACGGATGTTGCATCGATGCTGCAAAAACTTAGTCGCATGTTATATACCATAACATAAGGATATTCACCTATTCGCAAGTTACCCGATTTCACGACAAACGTCAATTATTTCTACAATTCCGACAAAAGTACCCACTCTTCGATCAAACCCATTGCATATATTAAGCATATTTGATCATTTCACAGACAGACATGAACATATTTAATCGATTCACACAACACAGACATGAACATATTTGATCAATTCGCACAACACAGACATGAACACATTTGATCAATTCACACAATACAGACATGAACATATTTGATCAATTCGCACAATACAGACATGAACATATTTGATCAATTCACACAATACAGACATGAACATATTTGATCAATTCGCACAACACAGACATGAACACATTTGATAAATTCACACAATACAGACATGAACATATTTTATCAATTCGCACAATACAGACATGAACATATTTGACCAATTCACACAACACAGACATGAACAAATTTGATCAATTCACACAACACAGACATGAACATATTTGATTAATTCACACAGCTCAGTTAATAACAACAACGAAGCTGGTTTGCGATGGGCTGAATAAAGTGCGGAGAAAGCTTTACTCCAGTCATTCATGGCAATTCAGTGTCCACGCCATAAGTAACTCGCCACTCACAAGTACGATGAATCCGCTCACCGACGTAGCCGGGGTTCAGACGAAACCACACACATATCCGTTACTTGTCTTCTTAAAAGAAATACACACATCATGTAACATATATATAAATATATATATATATATATATATATATATATATATATATATATATATATATATATATATATATATATATATATAATTATATATATATATATATATTACTATATATATATATATATAATTATATATATATATATATTACTATATATATATATATATATATATATATATATATATATATATATATATATATATATATATATATATATATATGTGTGTGTGTGTGTGTATACAGTTGGGCTGTAATTCACAACACAGTAGGCAAAACGCTAAATATTAAAGGTGAATATCCAGGTCAATTCACCCGCGAATTGACCCTCTATTAACGACCAAGCTAAACTATTCTTGGCGTCTTTGTTTTCATAACTAAAGTCTATGTTACGTAGTAAGCTTAGTTGCTGTTTTTTGTATTTTATCTAGTTCATATATGCCTGTTTTTTAAGAAGGTTATGACATACACATTTGAAATTCAGTTGTTTGCCACTTGAGAATTTCTGCAATCATGTATCGGTGGTTTAATACGAACAGTGTCAATAGCAAAGCTTGAAAGTAAAGACGGGGGTAGGGATAAATAGCAGTCCATTTTATCAACACGTATCTGCTGACTAAAGCAAAGGAAGTACCATTGGAAATATATGTGAATATGCGTTCCAACGGTGGTACAGTTAACATATAATTATGCAGGAATGACATCATGATGACATATGATGATATAATTATTAATAACTTGCTGATTAGTAATTTATATAATACAGTTTGCAAAACGTTATCTAGCGGTTTTTTAGTTATATGTGTTTATATTTAATTTTATGTGTTTTTATTTAATTTGCCCGAATGCAAGCTATTGAAAACGTCAATCCACATTTGGACAACGGATTATCCCAGTAGTATTAGACATTAGACATCTCGCCATCACATATCAGACGTGGCGAGAAAGATCTTCAGACTCTGATAACTGCTTTCCACAATTTAATAACTCCATTTGAAGTTGAGGTCAATGAAGACCTGTTTTACATTTTTTTCTGGCGCACTAGCTACAGGTGATATCTTGAATGCTGAAGCAGTTGGCAAAGCACCTTTCAAAATCTTTATCCAAAAGAGGCTTTTTGCCAAAACTCTCAAATACCATGCACCTCTTCCAAGGCAATCCTTAAAATACGTTTGGTTCTCTTGAAAAGACCAAGAAGCTAAAGTCCTCGAAGATGAAGACAGTCCAAATATCAGCACAACGGAATCTCTTTTGACAGCTGCTAATTCTCTCTGAGTTAATTATGTACTTCTGACGGTTGCCTTGAACGGTTTGTTTACATCCTCTTTTTCGCCCAACCTCCGGTTAGCAAGCTGTTTTACTATCTATTAAATTGTCCCTTTGTGTTGGTAACTTCGTTGAATGTTATGTGCTATATGCCTACTTTCTGGCTTTTATATAAAAATGCATTAATATAATTTATAAGAACTTGATTACGTGGCCGTAAATCTTGTTATATCATATGTTTGGATTTGACAATAGCAAGTACCCTATAAATTGTATACTAGCGGGCTTTTCCCCAAGAGGTTTTTATACCCAGAGTCACCCTGGGGTGAAAACTTCTAAAATCTGTCATCTTCTAACATCCTATCTCTACTGGTTGTTAAGTTATATTGTGTTTGTATTTTGCCATGTGATCACATTAATACATATTTTTTTGTCACTCAATTTTTATTTGTATTGTAAATGGGGTCAAAATAAACTTTCTTTCTTTTTTGTTCTTGTCATGTTTCCTATAAAGTCTTGGTCCAACTAGTTTGCATCTTTAGTGGTGCCTATGTGGTTTGTTTCTTACTGTCCTGTTAACCGAGGCTACGCGGAATTTTGGAGCACATATATATATTTAATTCTTCCTTGTGGACTGTTACCTTGTCGTGGTAAGGAGGCTTGTGTACCCCTATGACCCCCTGAGCTATACCGGTGGGAGGCAACTCCTGGCAGGTCCAGCCATACCTGGCAGGTCTGGGGCGAGTGGTCAGACGAAGCACAGTCCAGCCATATCTCTTGAACATGGAGCCCGGGAGGAAAATGGTCTACGACCACTGCGGAAAACTTGTGGGCACAGCGGCTTGGGCTAATCACCCACTCAGTAGTTATTGAAATCGATTACAGAAACCGAAACCATGAATACTCAACCACACCTCGATCTGAGCAAAGCAGGCTACCCTGGAAGGGTGCGTATGAATCCCTTGGGTGAAAGCCGACAGGAAGCCCATGGGAGGAAGAGTCTGCTACAGCTCAAGTCAAAAGTTAGAATTGGATGTTGGAATGTCAAGAGCAAAGCAGGCAGGAAAACTGGCACAGCTCTACCGAGAAATGAGAAGATACAAGCTGAGCATCATTGGAGTCTGTGAAAGCAGATGGAACACCTTTGGGAAGGTTACAACTAGCTCTGGAGAAACTTACTTGTACTCTGGGAATGAGAGAGAAGAAAATGCGCACACACATGGAGTAGGGCTGCTCCTCTCAAAGGATGCAGCAAAAAGTCTCATCGAATGGGATATCCAAGTTGTTATGGGGGATATGAATGCCAAGATTGGAATGGATAATAACAATTGGAAAGGCACAATGGGGAAATAAGGTCTGGGAAAGATGAATGAGAACGGTCTCCTGTTTGCAGATTTCTGTACTCTCAATGAACTGATAATCGGAGGAACCCTGTTTCCACACAAGCCTACACACAAAGCCACATGGATATCCCCGGATTTACAGACGGAAAACCAAATTGACCACATGACAATCACCAAGAAATGGAGGAGAGTGCTTCTAGATGTCAGAGTGAAGAGAGGAGCTGACATTAACTCCGACCACCACCTCATTGTGGGTGAATTTAGGATGAAGCTAGCAGCAAAGACGAAGACGGATAACAAGGTACAAAGAAGGTTTGAGATAAGAAAACTTCAAAATACTAAAATACGACAAGAACTGGGAATCACACTACGGAACAGGTTCCAAGCATTGGAAGAGGAAAAAAACATTGATGAAAAGTGGACAAGATGCAATAATGTAATTACAGACACCTGTGAACAAGTTCTAGGCTGCTGGGAAGCTAGGAAGAAGGATTGGATTACAGACGACACCTGGGAAGCTATTGAGGCAAGGAGAGAGACTAAAATGAAACTCAACAAGGAAGCAGATGACACAAGAAAAAAAAACTGCAGCAAGAATACCAGGAAAGAAACAAAACAGTTAAAAGTAAGACAAAGAGGGACAAGAAAACATATGTCGAAAAACTAGCAAACGAGGCTGAGATCGCAGCTAGACAAAACAGCTCCAAATAATTATACAAGATCACCAGACAGCTAGCAGGGAAGAACAAGAGCACTAGTCGCCCCATCAGGGACAAACAGGGAAACCTTCTCAATAAGGAATCTGTACAGTTACAACGCTGGAAAGAATATTTCCAAGATATCTTGAATAGGCCTCCACCAGATTCAATCCCAAACATTGAGGAAACAAATGAAGACCTTAACATTAATTGTGGTAGGGTATCCAAAGAGGAGATCAAGAGAGCCATCAAAAAGCTGAAACTAGGCAAAGCACCTGGAATTAACAATATACCATCTGATGTCTTAAATTCTGATATTGGGGCCACCACAGACGTTTAATACAACGTGCTAAATGAGATCTGGGATAAAGAGGAAATACCAACTGAGTGGACAGGTATACTAGTTACAATCCCCAAGTAAGGCAACCTCAGTGAATGTAAGAACTGGAGAGGGATCATGCTTCTATCAGTGTCCAGTAAAATTATCTGCCGTATCATCCTGGATACGAAACAAGAAACAGTTGACAAGAAGCTAAGAAAGGAACAAGCTGGCTTTAGAAAGGATACATCCTGCACAGATCATATTGCTACACTTAGGATTATCGATGAACAATGCATTGAATGGCAGAGCTGCCTTTACATAAACTCTGTGGACTTCGAAAAAGCATTCAATAGTATAGATAGGACAGTTCTATGGAAGCTCCTGAGGCACTATGGTTTACCAACAAAATTTGTAATAAATAATAAAGAACATGCACGAAGGTTTCACTGGTCATGTCATCTTTAATGGACAAGTTTCAGAAGGCTTCCATATTGGAACTGGAGTACGACAGGGCTGCTTGCTATCTCCACTGCTCTTTCTGGTAGCCATAGACTGGACAATGAAAAGATCCACAGAACACCATCGTACTGGGATCCAGTGGAACTTGTTCTCACAACTAGAAAACCTAGATTTTGCAGATGATCTAGCACTACTCCCAGAAACCCATAAACACATGCAACAAAAAACAGAAAGGCTTCAATAAAAAAAGTAGCCAATGTGGGAAAGACAAAGGTGATGAAAGTCAACAGCAAATGCTCCGAACCCTTCTCAATAGAAAGTGGTACTGTTGAGAAAGTACAACACTTCATCTACCTCGGGAGCAACATCAGTACAAATGGTGGAGCTGACAAAGATGTGGAGCTACGCATCAAATAAAGCTCGCCATGCCTTCAGAACCCTACGCCCTGTATGGCTCTCTTCCCAACTATCCTTAAACATTAAGATCCGCATTTTCAAAACCAACGTTAAACCAGTTCTTCTCTATGGCTGTGAAACGTGGAAAACTACTCAGTCTCTCAACAACAAACTCCAAGTCTTCATCAACAGTCGCCTCCGATACATCCTCAAGGTATGGTGGCCTAACAAAATATAAAATAAAGAGCTCTGGAAGAAAACCAAACAGGAAGAAATAAGTACTACAATCAAGAGGAGAAAATGGAGCTGGATTGGCCACACACTCAGAAAAGATCCAACAAATACAACCGAACTAGCACTGGACTATAACCCACAAGGAAAGAGAAGACAAGGAAGGCAAGAGCCCAACGCTCTAGCCCAGAAGAGAGTGAGGTGGAGAAACATGGTTGAAGGGGCCAAGAGGATTAAATAAGTAAGTAAGTATATTTTAATTACATCTCATTCTGAATCTGTAACTTTGGTGATGTCTTAGCCATTAAAAAAGTTCCCTCTATATTACGTTTTCAATACTAAGTCTATGGCTAAGCTAGGGTGCTGTATGCGGAATGTGAACGGTTAAATATGCTGTTTTAATTTCACCTTGGTTGTTAAACCTTCACTTTGATCATCTAAATATTTATATTATTTGGTATTATTGAATGTTTAGATCAATTATATATAATTTCATCTTAAAGATAATGCCATCGCTATTCGTATTGTGTGTTTTCTTCTTGTCCTGTTCGATGGCATTGAGAGGTGATGAATTTGCCTAGTGCAAGCCACTTACTTTTAAAATGCTGGTTGTTACCTCAATATATCGCCAACAAAAACAGCACACCACTTGCTTTCATTCTTACATGACTTGCCATGTCTTAACCACTGTTTTAATCGCAAGTTACTTCCATTCCCTATGTCTTGGCCAACATTTAAATTAGTCATAATACTTCTCCTGGCAGGAGACGTTAGTATCAATCCTGGGCCTGCCATCAGTCACAACATGAGGTTAGTATCAATCCTGGGCCTGCCATCAGTCACAGCATGAGGTTAGTATCAATCCTGGGCCTGCCATCAGTCACAACATGAGGTTTGTATCAATCCTGGGCCTGCCATCAGTCACAACATGAGGTTAGTATAAATCCTGGGTCTGCCATCAGTCACAACATGAGGTTAGTATCAATCCTGGGCTTGCCATCAGTCACAACATGAGGTTAGTATCAATCCTGGGCCTGCCATCAGTCACAACATGAGGTTTGTATCAATCCTGGGCCTGCCATCAGTCACAACATGAGGTTTGTATCAATCCTGGGCCTGCCATCAGTCACAACATGAGGTTTGTATCAATCCTGGGCCTGCCATCAGTCACAACATGAGGTTTGTATCAATCCTGGGCCTGCCATCAGTCACAACATGAGGTTAGTATCAATCCTGGGCCTGCCATCAGTCACAACATGAGGTTAGTATCAATCCTGGGCTTGCCATCAGTCACAACATGAGGTTAGTATCAATCCTGGGCCTGCCATCAGTCACAACATGAGGTTAGTATCAATCCTGGGCCTGCCATCAGTCACAACATGAGGTTTGTATCAATCCTGGGCCTGCCATCAGTCACAACATGAGGTTTGTATCAATCCTGGGCCTGCCATCAGTCACAACATGAGGTTTGTATCAATCCTGGGCCTGCCATCAGTCACAACATGAGGTTTGTATCAATCCTGGGCCTGCCATCAGTCACAACATGAGGTTTGTATCAATCCTGGGCCTGCCATCAGTCACAACATGAGGTTTGTATCAATCCTGGGCCTGCCATCAGTCACAACATGAGGTTTGTATAAATCCTGGGCCTGCCATCAGTCACAACATGAGGTTTGTATCAATCCTGGGCCTGCCATCAGTCACAACATGAGGTTTGTATCAATCCTGGGCCTGCCATCAGTCACAACATGAGGTTTGTATCAATCCTGGGCCTGCCATCAGTCACAACATGAGGTTTGTATCAATCCTGGGCCTGCCATCAGTCACAACATGAGGTTTGTATCAATCCTGGGCCTGCCATCAGTCACAACATGAGGTTTGTATCAATCCTGGGCCTGCCATCAGTCACAACATGAGGTTTGTATCAATCCTGGGCCTGCCATCAGTCACAACATGAGGTTTGTATCAATCCTGGGCCTGCCATCAGTCACAACATGAGGTTTGTATCAATCCTGGGCCTGCCATCAGTCACAACATGAGGTTTGTATCAATCCTGGGCCTGCCATCAGTCACAACATGAGGTTTGTATCAATCCTGGGCCTGCCATCAGTCACAACATGAGGTTTGTATCAATCCTGGGCCTGCCATCAGTCGCAACATGAGGTTTGTATCAATCCTGGGCCTGCCATCAGTCACAACATGAGGTTTGTATCAATCCTGGGCCTGCCATCAGTCACAACATGAGGTTTGTATCAATCCTGGGCCTGCCATCAGTCACAACATGAGGTTTGTATCAATCCTGGGCCTGCCATCAGTCGCAACATGAGGTTTGTATCAATCCTGGGCCTGCCATCAGTCACAACGTAAGGTTTGTATCAATCCTGGGCCTGCCATCAGTCACAACATGAGGTTTGTATCAATCCTGGGCCTGCCATCAGTCACAACATGAGGTTTGTATCAATCATGGGCCTGCCATCAGTCACAACATGAGGTTTGTATCTATCCTGGGCCTGCCATCAGTCACAACATGAGGTTTGTATCAATCCTGGGCCTGCCATCAGTCGCAACATGAGGTTTGTATCAATCCTGGGCCTGCCATCAGTCGCAACATGAGGTTTGTATCAATCCTGGGCCTGCCATCAGTCGCAACATGAGGTTTGTATCAATCCTGGGCCTGCCATCAGTCACAACATGAGGTTTGTATCAATCCTGGGCCTGCCATCAGTCGCAACATGAGGTTTGTATCAATCCTGGGCCTGCCATCAGTCGCAACATGAGGTTTGTATCAATCCTGGGCCTGCCATCAGTCACAACATGAGGTTTGTATCAATCCTGGGCCTGCCATCAGTCACAACATGAGGTTTGTATCAATCCTGGGCCTGCCATCAGTCGCAACATGAGGTTTGTATCAATCCTGGGCCTGCCATCAGTCACAACATGAGGTTAGTATCAATCCTGGGCCTGCCATCAGTCACAACATGAGGTTTGTATCAATCCTGGGCCTGCCATCAGTCACAACATGAGGTTTGTATCAATCCTGGGCCTGCCATCAGTCACAACATGAGGTTTGTATCAATCCTGGGCCTGCCATCAGTCGCAACATGAGGTTTGTATCAATCCTGGGCCTGCCATCAGTCACAACATGAGGTTTGTATCAATCCTGGGCCTGCCATCAGTCGCAACATGAGGTTTGTATCAATCCTGGGCCTGCCATCAGTCACAACATGAGGTTTGTATCAATCCTGGGCCTGCCATCAGTCACAACATGAGGTTTGTATCAATCCTGGGCCTGCCATCAGTCACAACATGAGGTTTGTATCAATCCTGGGCCTGCCATCAGTCGCAACATGAGGTTTGTATCAATCCTGGGCCTGCCATCAGTCGCAACATGAGGTTTGTATCAATCCTGGGCCTACCATCAGTCACAACATGAGGTTTGCTACCACAAACGTCCGATCTGTTCATGGTAAAACGGCATCCCTTAGAACGTTGGGCTTTCAATCGAGAGAAGCCGTGTTCGAATCCTCCTGCTGCCGTCTCGAAGCTTTGGCAATTTCGTTCATCCCACCTTGTCACAGTTCACCCAGCTGTATAAATGAGTACCTGGTTACAGACGAATATGGATATCTCAACAAATAGTTTTTGCGCAGTAATTGCAGCGTGGCTGAATGCTTTCCAGAGAAGTGTATTAATAGTGTTAGTAGCAGTATTATTATTTTTTATTATTATTGTTTTTATTAGTAGTAGTGGTAGTAGTAGCCGTAGCAGCAACAGTTGCAGCAGCAGCGGCAGAAGTAGTTGTTGAAGTTGCTGTTGCTGTTGTTGTTGTTGTTGTTGTTGTTGTTGGTGGTGGTGGTGGTGTTGGTGTTGGTGTTGTGTGCATGTGTACGTGTGTGTGATTATTCTTTTGGTTTATATATATATACGTGTAAGTATACTTATATGTGTATGTGTGAACGAGGCGACTTTATGTCACTGTGAATATGGACACGTAATCAGTGACCTCCACGACCTTGCAATGCGGATGTAGAATCAGCTGCGTAGACTATATTTGTGAACACACTCTACTAAGATAGAAGAAGGGAACGTGCATATGTATCACCCTCGAGTGCGTTCCTCTCCAAGATCAACTACTTCTGCGGATGCACTGTAAGTGGTCGATGAGTTGGGCAACTGTATAAGTGAAGACCTGCTCGGAATAGTCTTTATGCACACAAACGTGAACAACACACAAGTATTTGCTAGATTTGGTGACAAAGTTCACTGAGTTACTTTGCTAATGGGAGTCCACTTGGAAGTATCGATATACCTAGTCGCAGTAGAAACGTTATCAAGATGGTTTTAATTAAATAGTATCGACGTTGCTTTTCCCGTCATTGTAGATATATATGCGAGACAAGGAGTTCAGGTAGGGTGCGCACTGTGACTTATACAATGCAATTATACGCTACAATGCAGATATAATTACCGACATCTTCGAAGATTAGTATTATAAAAGTACAGTTTAGCATATATTAGCATATAAATAGTAAATAGCATGTATCATAGTCAGATAACATAATTCCCATAAATTAAAACATATGTTAACCGCAGTCTTCAATGATGTATGCAACATATGCTGATGTCGTGGAACGTCGCTAGGAGACCGCCATATTGTTTCTGTGGTCATATTTCAATGAGCAACACTGTAACGTATTAGCTTTGATTCAGATGTAGCATATATATATATATATATATATATATATATATATATATATATATATATATATATATATATATATATATATATATATATATATATATATATATATATATATAATAAATATATATATATATATATAATTGATCAGATAACAGAACACCCTTCAGTTAATGCACAGTGTACACATAATTGCTTAAGTATACTTTTCATGCTTAGTCTGATAAGTTGGTTTGTTCCATCCGTACGCATTTCGCCTAAACAGGTTTCGTACCACAGTCTGTTCCAGTTTCGAAACCGACGAGACAAAAGCTCGATATGAAGAAAATAAAGGTGATACTCTCAAATACATCCGGGAACGTTGGGTGATGGGTATTCAGCTGATCGTTTCTATAGCGGAAACTTAGTTACTAATTATGTATACGATGTTTTCGTACGGCAGTGGTAACATTCACGTGTTTTTGAGGATATAAAAGGTGAGCCTACAATATAAACTTATGTTTCTCAGTGTGTTTAATCTCTCATATTTCGGCGTATCAGTATATCATGTTGAAAATGAAGCCCCCTATCATATTGTTTTTTTTTCTAAATATGAGAACATGTATATCATCATGCTTATATCCATATATGAGATTTAATGTTTAACGAGTGCAACACTAACATGCGTCCACCAATCGTGTGTAATGAATACGTGTGTGTGTGTGTGTGTGTGTGTGTGTGTGTGTGTGTGTGTGTGTGTGTGTGTGTGTGTGTGTGTGTGTGTGTGTGTGTGTGTGTGTGTGTGTGTGTGTGTGTGTGTGTGTGTGTGTGTGTGTGTGTGTGTGAACGTGCGTGCGTGCGTGCGTGCGTACGTGCGTGCGTGTGTGTTTGTGTTTCCTCTCTAATTATAATTACTGTGTGACTGTTTCAGTTGGCAATGCTATGCCTGATCGTAACACTCGTTGTCACGTCGACCGCCAGTGCTGAAGACAGTAAGATTCGTTCATAATCGAAATAGTTCTCCAAAATCAGTCGCTTCGAGTTGATATTAATACGGTAGCGAAGGATTTCACACATAAATAATATATTGTTTCTACTGTAATGTTTCTACTGTAGGTCGTCGGAAAGCGTATGTCAATCGCGTCATCAGACACTAACACATCGCAAAGCGAAGAACATACCTTACCTTTTATTTCATAACGAAAGAAACGCAACACGTCCAGCACAATTGGAACGTATTGACAGAAAGAGGCAGTTTAATTTGATTCCTAAATATAATATATTCCTAATTATGGTTCGTCATACAGAACGCAAGCAGTGGTGGACAAACGTAGGGTCGCTAGAGAAGGCAGTTATCAATAATTTATTGTTATGGTCCATTCTAAGGTTGACAACAAACCAGTCGAATGTGTGTGTGTGTGTGTGTGTGTGTGTGTGTGTGTGTGTGTGTGTGTGTGTGTGTGTGTGTGTGTGTGTGTGTGTGTGTGTTTGTGTTTGTGTTTGTGTTTGTGTGTGTGTTTGTGTCTGTGTGTTTGTGTGCGTGTGTGTGTCCGTGTGTCTGTGTGTGCATGCGTGCGTATGCTTGTGTGTGCGTCGTGCGGGCGTATGTGCGTATGCGTGCAAGCGTGTGTGCGAGCGTATGTACGTTAGTGTGTGTGTGTGTGTTTTTGAGTACGTGTGCGTGCGAGGAGGGAGGGAGGGATGTTTGTTTGCTGTATGTTTGTAGTTGTATATCATAATTATATGAGTGTACAATATTATATTATTGCATGTTTCAGACTACCGCACTGAGTGCATGCGACTGTGTTGGAAGAAGAACTTGCTGTGCGATTATTTGTGTGAACACGAAGTGTTGGGACTGGCTCTAGTGCGCTGTCGTATGACATGTATTAAAGCGTCTGATTATTGCGCCGATACTTGTCTTCTTTGACATATACAAGTGTCATATGACCAACGACCCAGACTCGCTATAGATCATCACCCACGCGCAAGATTACAATGACACTTGCTGATCAAAGACACTGATTGTGAACTGAACTATTCAACAAAAGATGACAAGTTCTCTGTCTCCCGGCATGCAGATTCTTACAAACGATCAATGATAAACACAATAAAATCGTTAGGTTTTGCGCGTAGCCAACTAGTACATAAATATTGGAAATGACCTAGGCACGCGTCAGTTACGTTGAGAAGATATTCTCTGTATTGTCATACAACTGATTAAAACAGTCACTCGTTTGTTTTGTCCTATCGTCATGTTTGTAGTATCCCGCGTATACGGCGAGTCTAATTTCAGCTGTAGCTGCAATAAGTGTCCCTTTGTAATTTGCGTAGTCTTCATCCTTTCTGATACGCCTATAAACTACCCACATAGTTTGCTTGTATGCTATTTTTCTAATAGCTTCTTTTGAAAAGTGATTCTTTCTAAAGCATTTTCCTTTTTCAAGGGAACAAATCAATAATAGTCATTTCATACGTTCTCCCCCTGTACTCTCTAGAACATTCCATTGTATGTGTCCGTGGTTAAAATCTCCCATAATGCTACATTCCCTTTACTCACTTCATTCATTGCATTTTGTATGTTTGTGTTATCCTCTCCGTTTATAATTGGACTTCGGTAAACTAATCCCATAATTAATGTTGAATTTCCTGTATTGCAACAAACAGCTTCGTCGCAATCTGCTTCCCTTTCTAATTTTATTTCGTAAGCCTGAATAGATTCTACATATATAAAATAAATTAACATAATTCAACCGGTTAGGATTTCCTAACTATAACCCAAACCCCAACCCTATCCGTATCCGTAACTGATTGATTGAGCTAATTTTGTCAGGGAATAAACTTTGTTTGATGAATGTATAATTCGCCAGAGAAGGATATAATGGTCAACTTTGTGTCGTGTGATCGATTCCTTCCTCTTAACGGATTGCACTGAAATGTTAACACAGTCGTTTTCTCATCAAACCTAATTTATTTAGCCCGTAATAATATGTTCCCATACAAAAGTTGGACACATACATACAAACATACATACAGGCTGTACATACATAAATGCATACATACATACATACATGAATACACACATATATACATACATGCATACATGCACACACACACACACACACACACACACACACACACACACACACACACACACACACACACACACTCTTACACACTTACACGCTTACACGCATACATGCATATATATGCATATATATGCATATATATGCATATATATGCATATATATGCATATGCAAATACATACATACATACATACATGCATGCATGCATACATACATACATACATACATACATACATACATACATACATACATACATACATACATACATACATACATACATACATACATACATACATAAACTCAACTATATAAAAATGAAACGTTTTACACAACGAATCCCAAAGAAAAGCATATTAGGTGCAACGGGCAAGTAGCACCACAATTTAACAAGATTTAACAAGATTTGCCATCCAAGCCAAAGGCCCAGATGGCAAGTGGACAAGGAAGCCATTGGCTTATCGAGAGTCCAACAATGTTCATCTACTTATAGCCTGCCCTCCTGAGATATGTGTCAACCTTGTTTTTAAACATATTCACGCTGCTAGCAGTTACACAATCTGTTGACAATTTGTTCCATTCATTTATTGTCCTCTGTGAGAACGAGTGCTTCCTGATGTCCAATCTACACTGATCCTTTACTAATTTTACCTCATGTCCTCTAGTTCTGCTATCCTTCTTGAGTGAGAAAAACATATTTCTATCAATATTTTCATACCCATTCAATATCTTAAAAACTTCAATCTGATCTCCTCTTAACCTCCTTGTCTCTAGAGTTGTTAAACCACATTCTTTCAGGCGTTCTTCATAACTAAGGTCTCTCAGTTCTGGAATCATTTTAGTTGCTCTCCTTTGTATGCGTTCAAGCGTATCTATATCCTTCTTACGATATGGTCTCCATGCTTGTATACAGTATTCTAAATGAGGTCTAACTATTGCTTTATAAAGAGGTATAATTAACTTTTTTCCTTGTATGTTATGTTTCTTCTAATCAATCCAAGAATTTGATTACCCTTTGAAGCTGCAATACCACACTGCTCTGAAACTTTCATATCAGCGCTTATTGTAACTCCTAAGTCCTTTTCTTTTACAGTAGTACCCAGAACAGTATCTCCCATTCTATAGTTTACATTCAAGTTCCTATGTCCTGTATGTAGGCATTTACATTTCCCAAAATTGAACAACATCTGCCATTTCTCAGACCATTTCACTAATCTGTCTAGATCGTTTTGTAAATGTTGTTTATCACCATCAGTATTAACCTTTCTAAACAGTTTTGTGTCGTCCGCAAATTTCAGTACATTACTTGTTATACTGTCGTCCAAGTCATTGATATAAATTAAGAATAATATAGGTCCTAATACTGATCCTTGAGGTACCCCACTCAAAACCGATTTCCAATTTGAAACTTCTCCATCTACTACAACTCGTTGTCTTCTGTCAGTCAGCCATTGTTCTATCCAGTCAGTTATGCTATCCCCGATACCATGGGCTTTTAATTTAAGTAGTAATCTTTGATGTGGCACTTTGTCAAAAGCTTTCTGAAAATCTAAGTAGAAATGAAACGCATTCCTGTGTCGTGTCGTCTTTGTCAACTTGGCAAGCCACGTATACAAGCCACTTGTCCTGAGTGCTGGTTGAGGACACGGCAAGTGTTCGAGACGTATTTAAATATTAATATAATACGGCACATTTATTGATTATATGCCCCTGCACATAGAGGTAGGGTGTTTTCTAAGTGATATACGTCTGGTAAGTGAATGTCGCTTCGTATATTTCTAATACCATCAATTGTAATTCGCGTTAAAACCTGCTTGAACCTTGATGGTTTACATTGGGCTTTTGTGTCTTCCATCGTATTATATATGTCCGAAGCTGTCTACTGTTTCAACACGATCTATTTTTTGAAACAGTTATAATCGATAAGCAGTCTAACGTTAAATAGAAGTTTACTTCAGTATTTTGCCCGAGTGTAGCCCTACTTATTTGTGAGTTTGTCTTCGAATCATTACTCTTTACATTGCTTGCAAGGTCTGTATTATTGTTGTTGTTGTTGTTGTTGTTATTATTATTATTATTATTATCATAACTATTATTATTTTTATTAGAATCTTCAGAATTGTTAGTTTTGTTGGTAAAGTTTGCAACTGCTCAACTGTTATATACTGACACCCTGCAATAATACATTACATTATTGCACTATACACAGGTAGGTCAGTACGAGATATATGTCAGGTCTTAGTATCGTCCTCACCGGTTCATCAAAACTGTGTAGAATATGTACACTCTGTTATTAGAGTCTGCATGTATATTCTAATGTATATTCTAATGTATATTCTAATGTATATTCTAATGTATATTCTAATGTATATTCTAATGTATATTCTAATGTATATTCTAATGTATATTCTAATGTATATTCTAATGTATATTCTAATGTATATTCTAATGTATATTCTAATGTATATTCTAATGTATATTCTAATGTATATTCTAATGTATATTCTAATGTATATTCTAATGTATATTCTAATGTATATTCTAATGTATATTCTAATGTATATTCTAATGTATATTCTAATGTATATTCTAATGTATATTCTAATGTATATTCTAATGTATATTCTAATGTATATTCTAATGTATATTCTAATGTATATTCTAATGTATATTCTAATGTATATTCTAATGTATATTCTAATGTATATTCTAATGCAAACACACGTCGCTTCATTGTTAAACTCTGCGTTCTAGAGTAGAAGTGAGCGAGCCCAGTTTTCGACATGAAGATCACTACTACGGTAGGTGTTCCTGATGTGGCGGCAGGCACGTTTCTTCAGCCACAGTTGCAATCACAATTCAAGAGTAACTGAACTTACAATCCGGTATGCCAACTAACGGCACTGTTGTTCAAGTAAAATTATGCATGCGTGATTACATAGCAACGTGCTACACATAGAAAATAATCGTACGGGACAACATACCCATTTATGTCACTCCTACCAGAGTTTGAGATTATTATACTTCTACATACAGACGTTTGCCTAGAGGATAATGTTCGACCAGACATTAGTACGAATTCTACAGTTACAATGTCAAACTAATGTATGTTTGGTCATTTAAATGTTTTCAGGTGTCGTTCCTAATTGCGATGGTCACGATCGTCTTCGAAGCCCAAGAAGGTAAGACGTGTTTCAAGTCATATTAGTGTTTGTTGTGTTTTGTGGTGTTGACCTGTTATTGGCACATTATTGCTCAACCTCAACATACATATCCTTCTTAAATCTACGGCCACCTACGTCAATAAATACATAATAAAATATGGAAATAGTAGTAGTGGTAGTAGTAATAGCAGTAGTAGTAGTAGTAGTAGTAGTAGTAGTTGTACTAGTAGTAGCATTAGTAGTAGTAGTAGTAGTAGTAGTAGTAGTAGTAGTAGTAGTAGTAGTAGTAGTAGTAGTAGTAGTAGTAGTAGTAGTAGTAGTAGTAGTAGTAGTAGTAGAAGTAGTAGTAGTAGTAGTAGTAGTAGAGCAGCAACAACAGTAGGAGTGATCCACAGCAATCACCAGCAACAACTGCAGAAGAATTGTATAAATACATGACCAATTATGTTGTTGTTTCATGGACTACGACATCTTCGAAAATGACCACTTGAAATATGTTAATATGATCATGAGACAATGGGAGATGTTGGTCTCGTATGACGTCATCTTATTGCTCCTAATGTAGAGGGCCTCGTGCATCAGGCGGGTCTTGTCATGCGCCTCTTGATACACGATCAGACAGTTGTCTTCTCTGATACACGGTATCAAGTGCCACTTGATTTGTTGTACGTGACGTGTGGTATCCCAGAGAACAGAGACAACGGCCAGTATTCCCCACCTGTATAAGATAGCATCCTGTCGGCCAACTCCATTTAACAGTCATTGCTGTAGATGGCCATAGATAAATTCGAAATTATATATTTTACTTGTTTGTTATGTTATATATGAAATATTGAGAAAATATATTCGAACTGTGAATCACGAAAGTGTTTTGATTTTCTTAACTTACGTCATCAAGCGAAATGTTTGTTTCTATCCTTGAAACCTTGGTATAAAAACATAGTCGAGTTGGACATATTGCTTAATGTTTTGTTTGTGTTGTTGTATCACAACCCTGTATCTCAGGTGAATTTGTGCTTAACATATTTGAGAAAATAATTTTTTTTTTAATTTTTTTTTTAAATAAAATGTATGAAGTCTAAAATTGTGCTGGACGTATGACGATTGTCCTGTAGGTGCCACCCTATGTACAATGTACAGCGAGCCATGGCAGCGGTGCTGGACGACCTCGGAGCAGTGTGAGACTGAATGCCCTGATCTATTCGACGTCGAGTTCGATCCCTGCGTCGAGAGGTGCCTCGATGTGCGAGACGCGTGCCTGGACAGCTGTAATGACTGAATCAACCATCTGACCTACTGTGACACAGCAATCGCTATTGCCCTTTCATTGGACACAACCCAAGGACTTGATTCCTCCAATTGATGTAATAATACTAATATTACTAATAATAACAATACTGGCTAAAATACTGATAATAATAATAATAAACAATTATTATTCAGGATAAATCGAATAATATTTATATATATATATATATATATATATATATATATATATATATATATATATATATATGCTGAACCTTCCGGGAATGTAATATATTCATAATTTCAAATAAATGGCGCTTCCATTGGCAATTTCATTACTTAGTAGAGTGGACCTAATAACGTAATTTAGAAAATAACAAATTATGAGTTTATCCTCTTTTACTTAATAGAAAATATTGATTAAGCTCTATGTAAACGTATATTATCAAGTGTAACATTGTTCTGAAATAAACACTACTCAATTGTTTCAAAGACGTACTCAAGTCTCGCTTCGTCTACTATGGCCCATCGTCGGTGACTGGAATATGACGGGTTAATTATTGATCCACAGTATTCCAACATGCCGCACGATACAAAAGCACATTAACCGGATATCAAAAAGACCTCTGGCGGACTCGTCCTAATCTACAACCAGATCGACTATGTCCTATGTAAACAGATCCACCGACAACTGCTGACGGACGCTCGATCGTACAACAGTGGACAGACTAACCGTAATCATATGATCCTCATCGCTAGATTCAAGCTAGACATGTTGTTTGGAACATTCGGTGCTTGCAGAAAATCGAAACGGTTGAGATTTGCCGTTGAGCGTCTTAGCTATCCGGTCAATGTAGGCGAGGCATATCAGGAGTCAGTCTCCGATAATCTCGCTCGACTGGATAAGTCCTCTCCAAAGACGACATGAGACTTAGTAGCCAAAGCACTGAAGACGGCAGCCAAAAGACTATCTGCCTCCGACCAAAACAAGTTGTAAACAAAAGAATTTTTGACCTAGTCATCGTATCCATGTCAAGAGAGCAGAAAGATTTGCAGCTACGAATTGAGAATACGAAAGACGCGATGACACACCAGGAGCTACGGAAAAGACGCGATGACACACCAGGAGCTGCGGAAAAGACGCGATGACACACCAGGAGCTACGAAAAAGACGCGATGACACACCAGGAGCTACGGAAAAGACGCGATGACACACCAGGAGCTACGGAAAAGACGCGATGACACACCAGGAGCTACGGAAAAGACGCAGTACGAATCTGCACGAAATGCGCAAGAGATCACTGGAAACAGCGTTGGCGTTTCTGGAAAAACGGGTCAAATAGATATAATGCTTACTCGACGGCCCGCAGATTTTTAAAGCCGTTCGCCTGCTGCACGGTCGACAACACTGTAAGCTGACGGTGCACGACGAGTTAATCACGTCTTTGCGGACAAACTCAAAGTTTCTTCAATTGTAGCGAAACACTTCGAAAACCAATTCCAAGATGGAGTAGAACACGACGTTGACATGCTTGAAGGCTCACCGAAGTCGATTGATTCCCCAATTACTGCCAAAGAAGTAGAGACTACATTCGCGAGGATCAACAACACCAACAACAGGGCATGCGGAAATGACTCGATTCCACGCGAACGTCTTAAGCTCGCACCAGCCGAAGTTTCCAGGCTCATCGCCGACATGTTCAAAGAAATCTTCGAGAAACATATCCCACTAGAAGTAGGCGCAAGGTACTAATAGCACTGCAGAAACCCGGCAAACCGGCCCTCTGAAGATCCTAAGACCAACGGTGTTGCTGACGACTCTACGAAAGACGTTATCTCTTGTCACATTGCACCGGATCTCCGACCAGGTGAACGACTTCCTTTCGCCACCCCAAAGCGGATTTCGACGCGGACGGTCAACATCAGATGTGGTATGGTGGCTCGCCACGAAGTGCCTACGATACAAATACGTCATCGAAGTAGTGGATATCGACTTATCACGACACAGAAAACGTTTGAATCATACGACTTCTACTATTGGAGACGACAACGTTTGAATCATATGACTTCTACTATTGGAGACGACAATCACCGTCAGGGTTGACGGCGCCTTGTGTGCCCCATTCAACTCGACATTCGGCACTCCACAGGGGGACTCGCTGTCGCCTGTACTCTTCATCGTTTACCTCGAAGCAGCCTTTCGGATGCCTTCCAAGGCGACCACCAGTCGACCACAACTTAGTCAACGAGGCGTTATACGCAGATGACGCCAACTTCGTATCAACCGACCATGAATATCTGAGCAATGTCAACGAGATCGCGCCAACAGCACTGGGCGACTGGTTCCTGAATGTCAACGTCGACTAAACGGAGCGCACAATCATCTGCCGTGAAATCGACCGCATTGCTGAAGAATGAAGGACGCCCGAGACACTTGGATCCGTGTTCGGAGACGCCAAAATGCTTGCGGTCATTGCTTTCCGTTCAATGTGGTCTCATTGGCTGCGAACACAACACGTCAGCGAACAACTCCGATTGCGTTTATATAACATGAGGTCTGACGGGATCGGAAACGGAAAATGCCTTCCACCGGAAGCAGCTCCGCTCACTCATCGGGATCACTGGCCACAGAGGATTAGCAACGTGAAGTGGCATGAACGATGTCGGTGCCGTCAAATAAGCACATATGTGATGGACATGTGATGGCACCTCTTCGGCCACATCCTACTCTTGGACGAGGAAGCGCCCGCAAACCAAGCAATGTCCGCCTATTTTCAAACGGACGGACTCCGTGGTTATCGCGGCCGACCCGACACCTTCGACACCGACCTGAGATCGGCAGATCGGCCTGCGACTGAAGACCAGTGCCGACCTGGAGCAGCTGCGTCGGATCGCCATATACAAAACCAAGTGGTGCAAACTACCAAGAACAATACACGAGAAGCGGAGTAAGAGGGCGTAACAGCTGCTCGCGCAAACTGGCGGCCGCGACTGCGGAACACGCGTTTAATGATAATCATACGAAAATTACAAATGTTTCATTGTATTATGAAATACACCCTGCAAACGAATTGTCATCGCAACACATCCATTGTTGAGGAAATGTCACCATAATACCTACAGTGTTTAGGAAATGTCATCACAACACCTCCAGTGTTGAGGAAATGTCACCGCAACACCTCCATGCCACATGTATGCATACATACATACATACATACATACATACATACATACATACATACATACATGCTCACATGCACGCACGCACGCACGCACGCACGCACACGTACACGATTATGTAAGTTATGTGAAGTGGATGAAGTGAATTATCATACCTCGTGTTATCTTGGTAAATAAAACACTTACTACAGAGTGCTCATGACCTGATATGGACTTCATTTTGACTGCAGCGTCGTCGTCGATAAATATCTAGGCTTTGACATTCGGGTAAGTTGCATATATCTGTTTAACAATCTTCTGATAAATTGGCGGCGTTACTTGTTCATTTATTGCATTCACCGCTCGCGCATCTATAATTCGTGCTTTTAAAATGTTACATTTGGTCCACATTGATGTTATTTTGCGGAAACATGGAACATTTTCAAAATATACCAACACAGACTGGAACATTCGACGTGTACTGGAAAGGAACACAACGTATAAGATGGTCTGACCATGTCGCGAACATAGAAGTACTATATCGGGACGGAATAAAAACGCAACTCTTCAACAAAATACAGAAACACAAACTTACATCGTGTGGGCACATCATAAGACAGGAAGGAATGCAACTGGAGGTATTCGAGGGAATGGTAGAGGCTGAGAGAGACAGGGGAAGGCCAAGAGCACATGGATAGACAACATGGCGCGGATGGGAAAAAAATCTGATAACACAGTGCAGACATTCTGAGAGTAGATGGCGTCACATTATGATGATAATTCATCCAATAACCCGCGTAAGTTTCACAAATCCTGACAGTTCCAGTTGCTCTCAATAGCAATGCTCAGTCAGAGTTTGCTGTTTTGTTTGTTTATATCGATTATCGTAGCTTCATGTTTCAAGGGCAATATGATAATCGTGTGATCCAGTGTTTTTAGTTTCCAAACCTTAAATATCCAGCCTTAGTTTTACGTCAGGGTAATTTATTTTGTTTTCCACCAAGATGCAAACGAAGCCGGGTGTTGCAGTCCGCTAATCTACAGTAGAGGACGAGCCTCTCCGTTACAATATGTAGTGTTTGTACTTACTTAAGACATGTGGCGAATAAACAAGGAAGTCATCGACTTATCGAGAGTACAAAGGTTATTTCTGTGCTATGACTAAGCGGCATATAAGTGTACCTGTGTTTGTCTTCGGATCAGTGTTAAACTCTGCCTTTCAGGTTAGAAGTCAACCAGCTTTCGACATGAAGACCACTTCGGTGAGTTACTCCCGCGTTTCTTCGTCAAAGGTTCCACTGTTTATATTTTATCAACGATTTTTATATATTCTCGCGAGTTTGCGATGTCGTTTATACCACTACTATGTGTCAAATGCCACCACAAAATATATTACACCGATCTGCATTGGCAATGGAAATAACTTAGTGGTCTGCATAGGCTACCATACTGAGAAAGACAACCAGAAGTATATGGCGAGACAGTCGGTGATTAGAACTTAAATCAGTACAAGTTCTACTGTTTCAGTTGACGTTCCTGATCATGATGGTCATAGTCTTCTTCACGTCAACTGTCAAAGCTCAAGAAGGTAAGCCACGCTCCACGCGGTGCACATCGCCATTACTGTTCTCTCGGCGCATTGCTGTGCTACCTGTGTCCTCGTTAAACCATCACCACCAACAACACAACAACAACGATGACGACAACAACCATCGCCACAACAACTACAACAACCTGCAAGTACATTACAATCACCATCGCAACAACACTACATTAACAATCACCAGCGCCACCAGCATTTGAATTGAGTGCATTGTGGTATTTTTTTTTCTTTGTGTATGTTATTTTTATTCAACTGGACACTATCGTATCAATGCACAATTTTAATTTGGTTGTCACCAAACCCTCCGGGGTTTCTTCAAGATATCTTCAGTTAAACTATATTTAATTTAATTTGTCTTTTACATTATGCAATATTTTGTATACGTGGTACTGAAATACACGTGTGGTTTGCTTCAGATGTCCACATAGATATCAAATGTCACAACCAATGTTGGACAGCTTCCGTGGACTGCCACTTCGGGTGCGCTCTACAGACGGACACTGACCTCGACATTTGTTTTGAAATGTGTTTCATGGATCGAGACGACTGTATCGACGCGTGTGTTATTGAGACGTAGCCACCTGCTGGTCAACCTCGTTATGACGATCATTCAAGTTCTTGCAATGGACAAAACCTAATTCACGGTTTTTATGAACTGGTGTCACACGGATTGTGTACGTAGTGGTGTCATACGGGGTGTGTACGTAGTGGTGTCACACGGGGTGTGTACGTAGTGGTGTCATACGGGGTGTGTACGTAGTGGTGTTATACGGAGTGTGTACGTAGTGGTGTCACACGGGGTATGTACGTAGTGGTGTCATACGGGGTGTGTACGTAGTGGTGTCATACGGGGTATGTTTTAAGTAGTGGTGTCATATGGGGTGTGTAATTTCATCCTCGTGATTGAATACAATTACAATTTTCAATATAGATTAAATTACTCTAAATGCAAATTAATATAGCAAATATCAGAGTGCGTAAAGCCATATGTATATTTACCGAATATGTTGATAATATACCACGTCGATGTACGTTATCTGAAGTCTTATATGAGTATGAAATAAAAAAACAATTTACTCGAAGAAGGAATTGCTATTGACATGTATAATGTGCATGTTTAGGCACTCGATGTTTACGCCTGATTAATGAACACTCAAATTAGAATACCCACACTCACACACCCAAACACGCCCACCCACCACACACACACGCACACGCACACGCACACGCACACGCACACGCACACGAACACGCACACGCACACGCACACGCACACGCACATGCACACGATGTAATCCAGTCAATCTAGACAAACAAGTCGCCTAACCTAGACAAAACTGCAACAGAAACGGGGCTTTTTGCAGTAGACAAGCCCCAAACACATGTCGAACAACATATCACAAATGTAGATAATAAAATACGGGGAAAGTTACTTAATTTGCATGTTAATTGCCGTAATTTCATTTCGCTATCTGGCGGATTGTTCGTAAAACGGCATCTTCGGTCAATCTTCCTTCTTGTCCGTCGAGGTTTACAGCTATTTACCATGATATAAAAACGGCTGGCGAACATGAACACTGAGACTCAGTTGTCACAAATTACTGTTCGTACAAACTACTACACTCAAATCGATCACATAGTTAATGTTAAAATTCACGGCGCAACGGCAATATGCATATACTGGTCGGACGCGTTTCCGCTATATTTAATGTTTTCACACAAATAAAAAAAATAATATTCTAAACCACTAACAGGTATTTCATCAATCGATTGCAAACAAATTGGTAGAAAGGTTATCTTAGTGAAATATCTACGGTTATTGAACGACGGAAACACATTTTGCAAAATCAAACCTGTATCTGAAATCTCATTTCTTTTTTGCATTACATATAACAGATGCCGGCATTAGTTGTAAGCAATACGCAACATAGAGTGGTTCTTCGCCAGAAGGGGAACATCGATGAAATAGTGAACTGTGTAGAGACATTGTCCACGTACGTCTGTTGGACAAACTGGCCATCAACTGTTTCGAAAGGAATACGTCAACAAAAAATGTCACCAGTCGTGACGTCAAGAAGAAACCTACAGACGCAGCCTTCGTTCGCAAGAATTTAGTCTCCGATTTAGTGAACACTGTTTATTTTTTATCTAAGTGTATACACAAGCACGATTGGAAAGAACAAATCAAGAACCAACTGAACATCAAACTTGAATGAAGGCGGGGAGCTGGACATGTCATATTCTCGGGAAAAGCCAACTCAACACATCACGAGACAGGCGCTCACATTGAACCCTCAGGGAAAGGGAAAAGGGGAAGGCCAAGAAACACCTGGCGCCGAGTAGTGGAAGCAGAGATTACACAATTGATTACACAAGCAGAGATTACATAAGCCCAACGCCGCTTCCTGTAGAAAGGAATCGTTAATGCTCCAGTGAAAAGGCTTGAGTCAGGCTTGAGTCAAGTCACATATCAACCACTGGAGGATGACCCAGAAAATATGTCGAGCTTAAATCACTAGCCAGGGTAGAGTATAATACAAACATGCAGGAAACCCGATTATTTTAATCATCATACAAAACATAATAATTACATAATTGCCGCTATACACAAATAATCATTATTATGTTGTACGTTATCAACGTCACGTATTTCGTGCATCTGTGATTCGTAATATTTAACCGAGGTATGACATTTTTGAAATGTTCCGCTCAAGCTATATATACCATGCCGCCATTATTGCAAATGTCCACGCATTGGTCTTTCTCCGTATAACAACGCTTTTTGCAGCTCTTCCTTAAGGATGGTGATGTCTTCTTCCCATTATGACATATAATTTGGCAGCCAGAGTAGAGTTTCATACAGACGCGAATGCAGACATTTCTCCTTTCCACCCCTAAACACATCAACAGTAGCATAAAGTCACTACCTTCACGGCTTTAATTATTTTATTATCATGCGTTGGGTTTCTAAATACAACATTTACTGTATATTAATATGCCAATATAATGATTATGTTAATATAGTTATTCCGACCACATTTCTAAATATGTTACCTGCGTCGCTTCTGAAGCAAAGGTAACCTAGATAAACCACAATCTCTGACAGAACAAGAACAAGATTGTTCAGAATGGAAGCACAGTAGTACATCGTAAACGAAAAGGCAAACCGTACTGTCTTGCGCCTCCGCGGCGGGCCAGTCGGAGAGAGAGGCGACCAGGCAGAGCAACGCCAACTGCAACATTCAAACAGTCACACACGTTAATTAGCAGGCTCGTAATCAGCGACGCTGCACGCTGGGCACGTGCGGTAAATGCGGCGAGACAAACCATGTCACTGCCACCTGCGTGCACGCCCAGAAAGTACTGTGTCGCAGAAAGTACTGTGTCGCAAATGCGGAGATCGGGAACATAAAGACAAACGCCACACGCAAGATTAGTAAATATACGATTTGGCAGGGAGCAAAAAAACATAAATGTGGTCTGCCTGCTTTCATTAACTGCCAAGTCTTTAAGCACTTAGAAAATGGACGAACTACACGAAACGGATACAATGTGTCAATTGTATGTGCTAGTGGTTTAAAGATTATACGGGGAAAAGGTATTTGTCTGGAGAGGAAGGACATGGGTCACGGATGAGTCGGTGGTGTGACCTGTTATATCAGAAGTGATGCACTCTATAAGAGGTTGAATGACGTAAGGGATGGTGAATTAGAGGTAATCTGGATTAAGATTATGCGGAAAAAAATACCCAGAAAATTTTCATATATATTGTCAGCATGTATATATTATACTCCCAATGCCAAAATATAATCGGTTAATTGTAGGGTTCCGCAGTATTACCCGTATAACGATAAATTGCGATATTGACGCCTGCAGTGTACTGGTATATATACCGAAGTCCGTGACCTACTCCTGGACTGCCCGCTAGGTGTCATAGCAGTGCCTAACAGACACTCCAGGAACCTGTTAAGGCGCACACAGCTGTACCTAACATTCTTACTTAAAGCGAAACAAAAGTCATGGTTTTCAGCCTATGCACCTATAACAGTTACTAAGACATAACCGTTTGTAACTATAGTTAAGAATATCACGCCAGTGGATTACTAGGAAAACCTTGTTGAACACACATCTTAACTTCGTGAGCCGTTAGATAACACTTCGTCAAGAATGTGGATTTTTCTGAAAATATTTGCTCGCCAAATGAAAACATATTTGAATGCATACATTAATACGTCATTTTAGTCTAGGTTACCCCGATTTCATAGAAATGAGCACGCGCTTATCGTAACTTTTAGAACACATTCTGCATAAACCACTGGCGTGATATTCTTGATTTTAGTTGCACGGGATTGGTTTTTAGTATATCTTTTACGTGCATAGCCCCAACACCATGCCTTTTGTTTCGTTTTAAGTCCAAACGTTTATCTTTGAAAGAAATATAACCCAGTAGTAACACTCATGATTATACCGTGTCAGTTTAGGTAAGTCCGTCGTCTTTTTATTATAGCTATCGAGGTTAGCTACTGTAGCTCGATTAGCATTGTCAAAAAGCCTACAGTAGGGCTTACATCAAAACGCACATGAGGCTGCATCAACCCGCAGTTATGTTCAACACGCGACCTGGTGCGGCTTCAACAGAGACATCTGACTGGCAAACGAGTTCATCACCAACATTACGTGCAGAACTTATAAAAGTCTATCAACACGAGCGAAAGAAATAACGACCAAACTCGCATCCTCTGTCGTTGATGGGCCTAAGCCTGGCTCGTTGATGGGCTTAAGCCTGGCACACACAGACCGATTATTCAGTTGCTAACATGTTGACGATTATTTTTTCAGTTGGCAACAGTCGGTTTTTACATCTGGCACTGCTAGACATCATTTATCGACAGTGGGCGACTGTTTTCGGCCGACAGCCAATCAGAGCCGGCCACACAATCATGTGACTGTTCGTACAACCGGCAATAACGAAGAGTGAACACTTGATATTGCTTGTCAACGTTTTTGGTGGATTTTCATAGCCACTTTGCAATTGTAGAGTGAAGCCCATGTTTCAGACTCTCCGAATCATAGTTTGTGAATTGGAGATGCAACGAACGTGAGATGCTTTACAGCATATGTTGATTCCAGATACTGTATATGTTAATAATACTATTTTCGAACGGGACCCACGTGTAAAAAACACATATATATATATATTTTTTCTGTCACAGCGGCGAAGCATATTGGGTGAACCTATAATGCGAATTATCCAGTCGGAAATGTATACAGGAATGAACTCACCACGAGGTACTTCATGCTGAAGGACGACTTCGACGTTCTATGAAGCACACAGCTGCAACATACATTGGTACTTAGAGGCTGTTTACTAATGTCGACATTCCTATTCGTACAAAACGTACTAAAGGGTGGTGAAGGCCCACATAATGCTGGGAGGGATCAAGGCCCGCGTACTGGGGGAGGTGGTCAAGGCCCGCGTACTGGAGGGAGGGGGCAAGGCCCGCGTACTAAGGGGAGGGGGTCAAGGCCCGCGTACTGGAGGGAGGGGGCAAGGCCCGCGTACTAAGGGGAGGGGGTCAAGGCCCTCGTACCGGAGGGAGGGGGCAAGGCCCGCGTACTAAGGGGAGGGGGTCCAGGCCCGCGTATTGGAGGGAGCGGGGTCAAGGCCCGCGTACAAATGGGAGGGGGTCAAGGCCCGCGTACTAAAGGGGAGGGGGTCAAGGCCCGCGTACAAATGGGAGGGGGTCAAGGCCCGCGTACTAAAGGAGAGGGGGTCAAGGCCCTCGTACTAAAGGGGAGGGGTCAAGGCCCTCGTACTGAAGGGGAAGGGGGTCAAAGCCCGCATACTAAGGGAGGGGATCACAAAGCCCGCGTACTGCTGGGGAGGGGCTCAAGGCCCGAGTACTGCTGGAGAGGGGATCACAAGGCCCGCGTACTGCTGGGGAGGGGTCGTGGCCCGCGTACTGCTGGGGAGGGGCTCGAGGCCCGCGTACTGCTGGGGAGGGGCTCGAGGCCCGCGTACTGCTGGGGAGGGGCTCAAGGCCCGCGTACTGATTTTTTAAATGCTCACTCAGCATATCCTCAGTGCCACAACCTGCATTTGATGTGCAGATTCTGCACATCGCTATTTCATTTGGTAAACTCCTAATTGTTATGGAGAAATATCTCAATTTCGATTGCACGCAATTCTGGATAGTGTTTGCATTGAAATTGTGTATAGACCCTAGCATTATATTACATATTGTACCAATTGGTAAATATTACTAACGAGTTTCAAGCGAAATAGTTGAAAGCGCAACATTGGTATATCGAGGCATGTTCTTAGGGGGTCAAATATACCCGACATCCCCTAACAAGTCGTAAACAACAATCGCGTTGCCCACCCAACCAGCTGTTTGTACCACTCCGCAAGTGTCAAATTTTAATTTATAATCAAGTTGTGGCAGTGGTTATACGCTAAGACGCGCCACTGTCGGGGAGTGTAGCTGTGATTATACGCTGAGAGGCGCCACTGTCGGGGAGTGTGTGTGTGTGTGTGTGTGTGTGTGTGTGTGTGTGTGTGTGTGTGTGTGTGTGTGTGTGTGTGTGTGTGTGTGTGTGTGTGTGTGCAACGCTGTAACACAGTCCAACATCTTAAAAATTCACAACTTGAGAGGAAGACAATTATCAATATGACAACCGGGAGTTGTTTGAAAACACAAAGCGCTAACATAATTATTGGAGATACGTGTTTGGAAACATATTCTGGTGGTTGTTGTTGTATGTCATGGAAAGAAAGCAAGGGAATTTCGTAACTATACATGAACACACGCAGTATATATATATATATATATATATATATATATATATATATATATATATATATATATATATATATATATATACATATATATATATATATACATATATATACATATATATACATATATATATATATATATATATATATATATATATATATATATATATACATATACATATATATATATATATATATATATATATATATATATATATATATATATATATATATATATATATATATATATATGTATATATATACATTTATTTCTTTATTTATTTAATACCGTCAACTTTGTACATAATACTTTGATTCACAATGTCGTTGTGTTATGAGCTGCTGAAACAACAATGTGATACAACGAAAATGTTCAGTTCTTAGCAAACCGTCTTTGCTCTATGCAAGCAATGATTTTATTCAAAATTGCATTATATATACACATATGGTAATGACAGCACACACTCAATCGGAATGTCTAAACGATACTCGGATGTTTAAAAAACACGATAAAGAAGGCACTATAGGAACAAATGACGTTATAGCCATGCTAATCACAGAACACCATCAACATAATGGCATTGAATTAGCCTTAGACAAATCAGGCAACAATTTAATCAATTCAAGCACAACTGGCGTTACAGCTATGCTATTCACTCAGGAGTCTTCCCGTTGCGGCTACTTCCCGTTGCGGCTACTTTATTTTCCCGTTACGCCATTATTTGGAAGAGCAATCAGACTAGTCCCAAACTAGTCCCATTACGCATTTGTTTAGCCAGTAATTAGTCAGCTGAGGAGGGGGAGCATTAATGAAATGGTGCACTGTGGAGACCACGAATAATCTATCCAAACACAACTCAATAACTGACCTGAATGTCCAAGTCTGGATGAACTGCCACTGACAGAAAGCGGGACGACGTTTCAGTAAAATGCTTGAGCGCTGGCCATATCTGCATGCCTTGCAACCTTCAGGTTAGTGTTGTGTTGACACATTTAGTGACTTTGTCAACATCGTCGAGTGTATACTTTACACGCAGACATCGGTGCGCGAAGTTTCTGCATCGCCTACGTGAAGATGACACGACAGTTAAACGTGGCGTTTAATGACTTCCATCTGTTCATACACAGAGTATGTCTGGTGGTACTAGTTGTAGGTGCCAGTGGCACTTGGGGGGGGGCCATTTGGCTTCCGTCCCCGTATTTTTCAGTTCAGCCGCTACCTGACAGCATGGGTGAATAGGTTTGCCCCCCCCCCTCCCTTTGGTCTCCCCTTTGGCCTTCCCTTTGGCCTCCCCCTTTGGCCTCCCCTATGGCCTCCCCCTTTGGCCTCCCTCTTAGGTCTCCCCTTTGGCCTCCCCTTTGGCATCCCCTTTGGCCTCCCCTTTGGCCTCCCCCTTTGGTCTCCCATTCGGATTCCCCTTTAGCCTCCCTGTTGGCCTCCCCTTTGGCCTCCCCTTTGGCCTCTCCCTTTGGCCTCCCTTTTGGCCTCCCCTTTTGGCCTCCCCTTTGGCCTCTCCATTTGTCCTCCCCTTTGGTCTCCCCCTTTGGCCTCCCCCTTTGACCTCCCCCTTTGGCCTCCCCCTTTGGCCTCTCCCTTTGGCCTCCCCTTTGGCCTCCCCTTTGGCCTCCCCCTTTGGTCTCCCCTTTGGCCTCCCCCTTTGACCTCCCCCTATGGCCTCCCCCTTTGACCTCCCCCTATGGCCTCCCCCTTTGACCTCCCCTTTGCGAGAGTAGTAACAAGTAGCGTGATGTGCTCATCAACGATGAGTCAGGTTGATTGTACTTTGTGCAATGTCGATGGTCTTTGGACTAATTACCAATTACTAAGGCCAGTCTCAACAGTACGCTGTTCACCTAGTTTGATACTTGTCAGTTGAACATGTCATGTTGAACTATGATGTTGACATTGCTACATACTTGAAGGTTATTTGCGTCAATTTGCTAAACACTTGGAGCAGGCGCTCAAGTTGTACGTTTACACAAAACGACCCGCCCTGGACGATACACGTCCTCGCATAGTTTGATACTTGTCAGTTGAACATGTCATGTTGAACTATGATGTTGACACTGCTACATACTTGAACGTTATTTGCGTCAATTTGCTAAACACTTGGAGCAGGCGCTCAATGTGTATGTTTACACTTAACATGTTTTAACAAGATTTAGCAGAAGTTCTAAACAAAGCAAACAAATTCAGACGGCATTTGGGTTACCGAGAGTTCAACAGTTTTTCATACGCGCGTGCTTCTAATGAGTGGCATATTTGTCGACTTGGTGTACACTCAAGTAGTCAGTTTAAATAACGTCGACGAGGCGATCTCCTCCTTTCTAGGCCAGTCGTCAACACCCGTGGACCTCGTCAATCAGGTGACGTTGCTCATTTCCTTTTGGTTGAAATACAGTTAAACTTTTACTAGGATGTCGTACACCGTTATTTCGAAAACGGTGTTATACTCAACAGTTTGGAAATACTAACGAGTTGTTATTGCAATCCCGTCGCCTAATAGGTCGCTGATTGAGATATCTTGGGTAAGAGCACAACGTAAAACGACATCGCCGTTCCTTTTTATTTATTTTTTATTTCATTAAATTACGAACTTCCACAACTATGCATCCACAAGCAAGACTGGAGACTGTTGCTTTAAGATGCATATCCCAAGACGCAATTATATTACCAATAAAAACGACCTAGCGGGAGAATCTCGGAGCAGCCGTGGTTTGAATTTGGTGCAGTGAATGTTCAGTAAAAGCGTGGAATATTCATCAGAATAAGTGTTAATATTACACACATATATATATATATATATATATATATATATATATATATTATACAAAAACGTATCATAGACATATATTAGGAAAGCATTTCTGTCAACATTTAGTCAAAGGCAGTATTTTAGCGTAAGTTATTTCCGGACTTCGGTAGGGAAGTCAACCAGCCAAAATTGGGGTTGTTTACACTTCGAGAATTAAGGTAGCACATGAAATTGTCAGAAACATTGGAATATTGATTAGAAAAAGGATTACTATTACACCTTTATAAAAAAAATTGTATACGCATATACTAAGAAAACGTTTGTGCCAACATTTAGTCAGAGGCAGTATTTTAGAGGTAGCAATTCGGATTCCCAGACTCAAATTCAACGAGTGATAAAGGATTTACAGTTCGTGAATTAAATTGGTGTATCAAACTATCGTTTCCATTGTTGAATATATATATGAGATAAAGTTAAATTACATAGGTAAAGTAATATTTGACATAGTTGTAGTAAACGTTTTCGGCAAAAGGAACTATCAGCAGATTTTAGCGTAAGTTGGTACACACCGAGTCCCTTTGTTTTGTATACACAGTGTTCTGCGCATGCGCTAGGTGGCAGGTTTTTTTGGCTCACAGTTAGTAAGTATATTAATGTCAAAATTAAATTAAAACCTAAATAATCCATATATTTAATACTCAAGTGTTCTTTTGAACACAAAAACAACCTTATTCAAGGCTAACGTAGGTGAACACGCCATAAACAACGTTAATCTAGCACAATCTAAATGATGTGCTGGCGCCGTCCAAACGCCAGGTAAAGGCCACCACGCATTTAGTATGCGGGAGTTGTAGCAACTAGGTAGATTTCGTTAAGTCCGGATGTGAGAAAACCTCGGCTGGGGATAGTTTTAGTTTTGAATGTAAGGGATGTGCGAAAACGAAGGGACTAGCGATGGAGATGGAACGATTGAGGCAGTTCATTGCTTTGGAGGGAAGAGGTGGGTTGTGCCAGTGGTTCAGGTGGGATGACAGTGGATGATAAAGTGGGGGAAGGTGATAAGAAAGATGCAAGGGAAAGCTCACCTCAGCCTGTGATTAGGCTGAGAGGAGGCAAGGTGACAGGACGGAATGAGGTTGGACGTATGGAGATGGGGCGGAAGAGGATGAGAACAAAGGAGACGGGAGGGAAGGAGACGGGAGTGAAGGAGACGGGAACGAAGGAGACGGGAGAAGACGAGACTGGAGGGAAGGCTACTGGAGCGAAAGCACAAGGAGCGCAATATAATCAGGAGACGAGCGAGTTAGGTGACATGTTGATGGGCGAGAGGGAGATGGGCAACATGCTGGTGATACGACTGCGGGACAGAATGCGACGGAAGGGATCCTACGCAAGAGCTACTCTGAGGTAGTGATAGAGGGGGTGAGGAGGAGAGCGAGGGTGTTTGTGGGGGATTCGATAGTCAGGACGACTGACAGAGCATTAAACAAGGGGGACGACGTGGTGGTTTGCCTTCCAGAGGCAAAAATAGAGGCTACAACGGAGAGGGTGAAAACACATTGTGGAACCGGGCAAGGGGGTTTTAATTCACTACACGTAGGGATTAACAACGCGGAGATGGAGGAATTATGTCAGGGAATGGGAAGAAGGGGTATCGAAATTGCCGGAGGTTGACAATTAATACATTAGTTCAGTAGCGAAGAGGACGTTGGATTTGTGGATTTATGGTTTTGTTTTGATGGGAGGGCTGATATGTACATGAGGGAAGGGCTTCATCTTAATGGAAAGGGTGCAGCAGTGTTTGCTGATGAACTATCAGCAACATTCGAAAGTAGCATGAGAAGCAAAACAAACTATTTTTGGTAGCAAACATTATTTAAACTAGAAGCTCAGGGGGTTACTTAGAGATAACTCAAACATGACAAGAGGCAACTAGTACACACAAACCAGTAACAATATGTCCGGAAAACATTTCTGAAGCTAGCTATAAATGCGCGTGTTTAAATATAAGGAACACAGTAAATAAGAAAAACGAATTAAACAGAGGAAAGCAAATGAAATTATTTCGGAACTGCGAGACATTTATTATGAAGAACGACTTAAAAAAGTGGTTAAACAACACTAGAGTCAAGTCGGTTAAGAGGAGATAAAATTCAAGTTTATAAGATGTTGAATAGTTATGAAAATATTGATAGAAATATGTTTTTTCACTCAAGAAAGATAATAGAACGAGAGGACATGAGGTAAAGTATCAGTGTAGATTGGATATCAGGAAATACTCGTTCTCACAGAGAAACAAATTATCTACAGATTGTGCAAATACTAGCAGCATTTAAAAACAAAGTTGATACATATCTCACGACGGCGGATTTCATATAGCTTTTAAATGTTGGACTCTCTATAGTCCAATGGCTTCCTTGTCCAATTGATATCTGGGCCTTTGCCTTGGACGTCAATCTTGTTAAATCTTGTTATATAATACGGTAGGTTTACTTCGACAATTAAGGTAGCATCAGTAAAAAAAATATCCGGAAACCATTTCTGAAGCTGGTTATGAAGGCGTGTGTTTAAATGCAAGGTAAGAATTGGTAGAACAGAACCATGGACCAACAAAGACATGCATACATTGAATTAGGACTGACAGGATACGTAATGTTTAGGAGAGATCGAATAGGAAGAAGGGAAGGGGGAGTTATTTTATATATTAACGAATCTATTGAAGCTTACGAAATAAAATTAGAAAGCGAAACAGATTGCGATAAAGTTGTTTGGTGCAATATAATTACAGGAGATTGAACTATTGGATTAATTTTCCGAAGAATAATAAAAAAAATTCAAACCGTTATTAAAGAAATGAGTAAATAGGAATGTATCATAATGGCAGATTTTAACCACATACACATACAATGGACATTTCTACAGAGTACTGGGGGTGAGGACCAACAGTTTCTATTTTAAATACAAGATAGCTTAAATACTCAACACGTGCTAGAAACAACCAGGCGAGAGAATGTATTAAATATAGTTTTGCCTCCACAAAAGTAATTAGTGGGCAATGTCAGCATAAATGAACCATTGGGTAACACTGATCATAATCAAATGCATTTCCACATCAAATTAAAATCAGAAAGTAAAAATAAAATATACAAGAGAAACTTCCACAAAGGTAGAAATAAAAATATGAGAAACGACTTTAAAAAGCTAGAACTGAATAACATGCTGAGGAATAAGACAGCAATTGAATATTGAAACATTCTAAAATATGAAGTTGAGAGTGTCTGATCAATATGTTTCTTCGTTAAAACAAGGAAAACGGTCTAGAAAGTTACATTTGTTAAACAAAAGAAGCTATTCGAACAATAGCATGCAAACAAACTATGTGGAGGGTTTATAGGCGTACCAGAAAGGATGAAGACTACATAAATTACAAAGAGACACTTAATGCAGCTACGACAGAAACAAGATAATATAAAAGAAGCTTTGAAAAAAATTGTGTAACATCAACATGACAGCCATGGTTTTTATGCAAAGCGTACGAAACAAGGTTGGACCACTTCAAGACAGTGCCGGAAATATAGTATCACAAGGTTTTTAATGGCGGAAAAAATAAATGGATACTTCAGTTCAGTGTTTGCCAGAGAGAATATTAGTTCATTACCAGGTGCTAAATTTCTGGAGGCTAAATCATACTATATATGGCAGTTAATAAATAAATACACAGAAGGGTTACAAATCATCTGGAGTGGATGGAATTCCGCCAAAGCTACTAATGAAAACAATATAGCAATTTAATGTACCCCACTCGCAAGAATGTTTAACTTGTCATTACAAGAGGGAGTGGCTTCTTTTGAAAGGAAATAAACATTAATTTATACCGTTTAATTAATTTATACCGACTATGCTTCACCTACGACGTGCTTCTAGTCCTCATATATTTCGCTGCCATCTCGGTACTTCACATCTTTGTTCTATTAGAACTGTTTGCTTTCTAACTCTCATTCCGCCCTGCCCGCGGACAAAGCCTAAGTTTCACCACGTGACGCACACAACCGATAGTGATCCTCTTACTAGGTGACCCTGTCCTACGGGTAAGACAATCATCCTATATGTCTTGAACCATACATTTTAGCATCCATTACATATGCTTTAATATCAACACATAAAGTTAAACCTGAACTAATATGTATATGTATATGTATATATATATATATATATATATATATATATATATATATATATATATATATATATATATATATATATATATATATATATATATATATATATATATATATATATATATATAATTAATTTTCATTATAATAAACATAATATATTTTAATTCAAAATCCTACCTACCAACCCTATAATAATATAATCAGCCCTATACAGGATGTCAATATATCAGTTCTCAATGGAACTTTTACCTACCTTCCAGCGTAATCACCGCGTCAGGTCAGCTAAGACTCCCAACGTAAGCACCTTTCCAAAACATACCTGTCACACATAGACAAACATACCATATACACTTTTCTAAATAACGTGTCACACAGCCCCGAATTCTTACATTTTAGCATCCATTACATATGCTTTAATATCAACACATAAAGTTAAACCTGAACTAATATGTATATGTATATGTATATGTATATATATATATATATATATATATATATATATATATATATATATATATATATATATATATATATATATATAATTAATTTTCATTATAATAAACATAATATATTTTAATTCAAAATCCTACCTACCAACCCTATAATAATATAATCAGCCCTATACAGGATGTCAATATATCAGTTCTCAATGGAACTTTTACCTACCTTCCAGCGTAATCACCGCGTCAGGTCAGCTAAGACTCCCAACGTAAGCACCTTTCCAAAACATACCTGTCACACATAGACAAACATACCATATACACTTTTCTAAATAACGTGTCACACAGCCCCGAATTCTTTAACATGGGTGGTTATAACTCCAACATCGAACCATATCACTGAATATTCTAACATATCCTGTGTTTAATAAACCAACACCGCATATCCCACACAATATATAACTCGCGCCTAAGTAAACTGTAGTACAGTATTAACATCAACTAAATGGTGATTGGCTCTACCTAATTCAATTGGCTTAGGTAATCTGCACCCACATTGTCTTTCCCGGGGATTGTTTCAACCTGATACCGCTAAGGTTGACGTTTAAATGCCCATCTCAGTAATCTTGGGTTGGTCATCTTAGCATAACTAAGAAATGCCATAGGCCGTTGGTCGGTTTGTAAAGTAAGTTTACACCCGAATAGATATGAATTAAATTTCTCTGTCGCCCACACAATCGAAAACATTCATTCTCTAGAGTAGCATAAGATTTCTGAGCCCCAAAACGTATCCGTCGAAACTGGTGTAACCCCAGGGAAGAGGAGGACGCCGTTTTCTCCCAGTCGGTATTTGGGGATCTACCAATAACCTTTGCAGAAGTCAAAAGTAGAGAATACCATATCCTTAGCCAATCTAATGTATATTACCTCCGGGTTAAGCACAGGTTCCGCATCGAAAACTGGGGCCCCATTTAGCTGGTGGAAATCGGCTACCGGCCGATAAGACCCATGCGTTTTTTTTACTAATAAGAGAGGGGGCGAAATGGCGACTTTGACGGTTTAGTTACCCCTAAGATTATCATTTCATTTACCTATGTATCGATATCTCCTACTCTGGAGAAGGGAACCGCATACGGTTTCATTCTGATTGCCTTGTCAACTGAATTTCGTGTTTTTCTAGATTGGTACACCCTGATACGTCTGAAAAGACATCACTTATTTTTGTATTAACAGTCGTAATTCCTCCGTCTGTGTGTCATCCATGTCGGGATTGGCCTTAACATCTCACCAAGTCTCTTATTTTGAACTGGGTTCCTCTTCCCAATTTAACTCGGAGCACTCTACAGGGTCAAGAATGACCGCCATGCGTCACTAATGGATTCCCTCTCGGTGTACTCTCGCAACATGTTCACATGTAACAATCGATTACGGTCGCCAATCTCGATCGGGTAATCTGTATTGCCTACCTTTACGGTGACAGCCTAGGGACCCTTCCAATGTAACATCAATTTGTTGTGATCGGTAGAATTGCGTCTTGTACTTCCACTGAGCTGAAGTCAAATTCTCTCGCGCTGATTCACACGTTTCCTCAATTCAGAAACAATTTGATTTAATGTTTCGATGTATTGATTTATTAGTCAACATGATGGGTTATGCAGTTATATTTAAAATCATTGCTCAACTAATTTAGCACTTCGCGAATCCGGTTCGTTGATGTCCAAATATGTAGAGTGTGAATAGTAATATGACCTGTTTTTGTCTGTTTCAGGGTCACAAAAGACAAACCCTACTTCCGACATGAAAACCATTACGGTTTGTGATTTATGCGGTTTTTTTTTTTTTGTACTGTGAGTTTGTCGGCCAATATCTACATGATATTTTCTTAGCCACATATACATATTTAACATATTTAAATTTATGTAAAGCGTCCGAGATCATTTCATTTTAAGTGGATTCAGTGGATGTATTGTTATTGTTATTATTATTATTATATAATTATTATTAGTAATAGTAGTGGTAGTAATATTGTAATGTTATGTTTATGCATTGATGGTGCTATGTGTAATGTTTCGCATTTTACAACATGATGAAATACTGTCTGAAAATTGTCATTTT
>OY759261.1:59602746-59605246 GCA_963662155.1 Lamellibrachia columna | reverse complement strand
CGTGTTTCGCGTAAACCCAATAAAACCATTAATTTTTTCAACACCGTTACTATCAACACCGTTACCACTGCGCGGTGTTGAGCATTTACCATATAAACAAGGACACAACTACTTGTATGCATTTTTGATTATAAAATGCTTAGAAACATATAAATAATATAAATTTGGTTAGCTAGACTAATTACAACAAGAATGCACATAAAACAATCAAGGTATTTATACTGATGTTTGAATGCATTATGTGCAGCATTTATTTTAACATGTAACGGTGTTGAGATACCTTGCTCCAGTATGGCATCTTAAAACATGAACTAACAAATTAGTTTCAAATATTGAACGTAACCATGTACCGTACATAACTCAGCACATATCAGACATGTACTGACCAACGTTTTGTGTTATTCAGACACTTTTTATTTTTGCTTGGTTCCAAAGCCCAATTGATGGTCTAAAAGTATAATGACCCATGTATGACTGAAGTATTAGCAGCCATTTCATTCGGGATAAGCCTGTGGGCGTAGTTAACCTTTTCATTCGGGATACGCCTGCAGGCGTAATCAACGCACGTGACGGCCTTATCTGGTATTTGTAGATATCATTTGCATCGTCCTAAGCTTTTACAGTTTCTCCCATGATGCAATAGGACCATACTACCGATTTGGATGCCATTTCCAATTTTGCAACCGCGTGTTTACAGATAGTTTTTGAGTGTAGTTCGAATTTGATATTTTGGTGATTTTCGGCATTTAAAAATGGTGGACGATGGCCAAATTAGTGAAGGAAGCGATATCGATTTCTATGACGGTGGAATGGACAGTTTGTTCATTGAAATGAACAATGGGTGGGGAACCTGTTTGCAAGCGATGACTCAGACGACTGGGACTTCGGCAGCTTCCAGGGCCACTGGAACGAAGGCGATTTCGTCCGACATGCAAGGACGGACATTCGCGGCAAATTTACCGTTTCATTTACATGACGACTTCCATTCAAAAAGTGTAGCTTTGGACTGAGAAACGACATTTGCATGACATTTTTACCACTGTTTGAAGAAATGATTTTGGGAGGTTTCTCTCACTGGATTTGTGACAACGCTGGGTGTTTGTATATATGAACTAGTCCAAAGTCGTAAATTTGTTTTTCTTTTATAACTTTTCATTCTTCTTCTTCACCTTGTGCCCACTTCATCCACACTGACAACACCAACACCATCTTGTAGGCAATTCTCTTCTCATTCCAGCAATGTAAGGGTTTATACACTTTCCTTCAATAATTACCGGAGGAAAAATAAATTTGTGACCTTGCCGTCAAAGTCATTCATCATAACTGAAAAATGGGGATTTCGTTCAGATCTGAGCAATGTGACCAGCTTACCAGCTGTCAGAATTAAATAGGTTAACCCTTCTGTAAGTAGAACGACATAAGTGTCATTGGTTCGTAAGTAGAATGAAATATGACTACAACTGACTGAGATCCACCCCCATCCCCTCCCCACCCCCGCCAACAAGCCTAGATCCGCCCCTGACCATTATATTATAAATGCTACTTATAATTGACAGATTTGATAAAAGAAGAACTGAAGACGAAAACAACAAACTAGCGCCATTACTAGCGCCATTACTAGCGCCATTACTAGCGCCATTACTTCTGAAGCATGTATTCATGGTACACAATACCGGACACACAAGATTAAAACATGACCCTAGACATTCTTCAGGCTAATTACAGTTATGTTAGCCGCGTCTGTCGTGCACAGAACTTTTGTCAATACGCATAAACAGGAACAGGAACAGGAACAGGAACAGGAGCAGGAGCAGGAGCAGGAGCAGGAGCAGGCGCAGGAACAGGAACAGGCGCAGGAGCAGGAACAGGCACAGGAACAGGAGCAGGAACAGGAACAGGAAATATTTATTCGTCCCAAAAACAACAAAACAGAGTATTCAACACAAAAACCATACAATATATTACATCTATGTCGACATGAGAAAACGAAGTGGTAAGAATATAGAGTACGGTCTGAAAATAAAAGATAATGTCATATAAGGGACGGGAGACTCCTACTAAGACTAAAAATTAATCGCTAACGTAGGAGCCACCCTGTCAATTAATTTCACCCGTTATTAATAAATAAATAAAAATACCTATAAATATTAATGCATAATTACTGGGTGAACAAAATTAATATAGATATGCCGGTATATTACAATATATGCCAATTATATTCCTACAACCAGATATACAAACAGTGATTATAACCAAGGAGGAACGGATACATAGTCAGTCATGTTGACATATATAACAATTTTGGATTCACATTGTTCAATGTATGTATTCAGATAATAAAGTTTGATATAATTTGAGAAACCGTGTAAACTGTGAGTGGTGACCTTGTCTTTTGATAAATCAGGTGCATTATTTATGGTATGTGGCAAACTGTACCTAAGACTTCGTTTAGCAAACTCGTTATGTACCCTGATCGTATGTATATTATATTGACCACGTG
>OY759261.1:59502746-59595246 GCA_963662155.1 Lamellibrachia columna | reverse complement strand
TCTCTCATCCTACTGTTAAATCACTGTGTCACTCTCTCTCCCTCTCTTTCTATCTTTCTCCCCCCCCCCCACTATCTCTCTCTCTCTCTCTCCCTCTCTCTCTCTCTCTCTCTCTCTCTTTCCCCCCTCCCTCTCCCTCTCTCTCCATCTCTCTCCCTCTCCTTCTCCCTCCCTCTCCCTCTCTCTCTCTCTTTCTCTCTCTCTCCAGCTCCCTCTTCCTCTCCTCTATCTCCCTCTCCCTCTCCCTTTCTCTCTCATCTTACTTTTATACCACCTTATCACTTTATGTTATCCTTTCATTCATGGTCAACTAAGTGTACACGTGTGCGTCCTTCTTCTCGATGACACGGTCAGTTCTTGTCATAATGGTCAACTAAGTGTACTCTTGTGTCCTTCTTCTCGATGACACGGTCAGTTCTTGTCATAATGGTCAACTAAGTGTACTCTTGTGTTCTTCTTCTCGATGACACGGTCAGTTCTTGTCAAGCGGTATTCCACTGGGGAAAATTGGTTAACGTATTGTGTGGGACTTAGCCGTACTGTTGACCGCCCATGCGATCACAGGTCAAGGCTTTGTCAATAGGAATCGCCCAGTTCTATTAACAGACGTTTCCACTCCACTCTGTAGTCGAAACTGTCGATGAGGTTGCAGACCATGGAAGCGCTTCACTCTTAGAACAGTATTTAGGAAGTGACGACAAGAACGTTGAAACAATTGTTGCAACTGCTGTCAATGCCGCGTGATTGTCTTTGACATTTTCGATAGTACATTCGAGAAATCAATCAGGTATAGTGCTATGCTTGTGGTTAAATTTTATTATACTACATTAAGACATGTATTTCAAATACGCTCGACTTCGGAATGTGTTGTGGTTACTAAGGAAGTGATAAGAAATATTTATTTCACATTCTCTATTTTTTGCACGGTGATGTTTGTTGCTCGGTGGTGTTTGTTGCACGGTGGTGTTTGTTTCACGGTGGTGTTTGTTGCACGGTGGTGTTTGCTGCACGGTGGTGTTTGTTGCCCGGTGGAATTTGTTGCACAGTGGTGTTTGTTGCACGGTGGTGTTTGTATTAAAATGTCAACCGCAACATCGTTCGTGCCAATGTTATTGTGTTGTGCTGCAGGGTACACTCGGGTACATCGACATTCTGAGATGAAGACGTGTACGGTGAGTTATTTAACTATTCGTTGTTATACGAGTTTATTTTCCATTTTCTAAATAAACTTGGATGCCACAGCATGGAAGGAATTAAGTGGGAAAGATATAACAATAATATAACTAAGCGGGCCCCTCAACTCACGTACCTCTATATTAACAAATGTGGTTACACAGAATGTGGTTTGACAAAATAAATACCAGGAGATTAAAATGAGACCAACCTGAAGTTCCTACAAATGACTAGTTATGAATACGTATTCAAACTAAACGGAAGTAAGGAGACTGGAGGACAAGAAGTGGCATTAGCAGCAGAACCTTGTCCAGGTGACATTGTGCGAATGTCAGCAGTGTGGGTAGGTTTTCCAGGTGATATTGTGATATTTTGTGAAATAGTGTTTGTTGAGCGTTCGAGCAGGTAGACAATAGTTACCTTCCGCCCATTAAGTTGTATCGTGGTTACTTGTGGTGAGTGAGGATATTTGGCTGGAGCCTTACTAGCATAATTATTAGCATTGCGTTATGATCATAAATTGCAATTCAATTTAACACATGCTGCACAAAACACCTAACGTCTATGTCGGTGTACAGACATACTCAGAGAGTGACGGTAAAAAGATGATATACTTCAAAAGCGCCTAAATCGTCACGAACACAAGCTAATTAGCGCATCAGTTTTTTGTCTCAGCAACAAATTTGTTTATCCGCACAGTGCACTTGCGTGCGTGCGTGCGTGCGTACGTGCGTGCGTGCGTACGTGCGTGCGTGCGTGTTTAAGTGATATCTGCAATTTTAGCATTAAAGTTAGCAAATGAATTGATGGATACTTTTTTGTTCTGTTGTATTATTTGTGATATGTTAATGGTGCTTTACTTTGAAATAATGGGCAAAGTGTAAGTAATGTTATAACGGTATGTGGTTAATGGTATGTGGTCAAAGCGTATTGATAAACCTTCCAGTCCCTATTTTTTATTGTTTAGTGATGATGTATTTAATTATTGTAGATGGCGCTTTTTATTTTGATGAGCTGGTTCACCGTTTGGTCTGCCCCGATGGAAACGGCAGGTAAGATTGATGTAATGATCTATGTATAAAATACAAATCTACAAATAATTGAGATACATTTTATATAAACGAAGACACTATTACCAGTTACTTCTACCTTTGCATTTTATTGATTGCTATTACGTCAAATGACGATGCAGTAATCAGAATACTATCGGTTTGTCCCAAAGAAAATGGGTTAAATTAATATACCAATAGTAGCTTGATATTGACTAAATATATAATTGTCCTTATTATAGATGTTCAAGATATCACTTGCTGATAGTATAACTGATTATCACCTTATCCATTGTAATTTTAACCACTGCCTGTAACTTTATTCATTGTCTTAATGTTAACCTATGTCTGTAACTTTAACTACTGCCTGTAATTTTAACCACTGCCTGTGGCTTTAACCATTTCATGTAACTTTAACCACTGCCTGTAACATTAACCAATGTCTGTAATTTTAGCCACTGCATGAAACTTTAACTACTGTCTATTAGTATTATGAATAAGTTAAAAAACATACTACCGCAAAATATAATGTTATCTATATATAATTATCTTATTTTGTCATACATAAATTACGCTATATTAGCTTGGGGTTGCCAGTTTGATCGGATTTAAAAATAAAAAACTATAAGAGCAATCACCCGAAGTGAGTAACCTGCCCATACTGAGCATATTTTTAAAGAACTACATTTATTACAAATAGAAGACATTTACAAAATATAGCATTTAAATTGTTTTGTAAGTATGTAAACAACAAATTGCCAGAGTATTTTCAGGCTGTGTCCTTTATTTATCATTCTGAAATTCATACAAGGCACAGGAACAATTTTGTAATTTCAAGAACTAATTATGAATATACAAAGAGATGCATTCGAATAAATCTGGTATATATCATAAATGATACTCCGAATATAAGTAAGCATAAATGTCGAACACATAGTCTGCATGGGTTCTTCATTTATGCAAAACACAACAATTTAAACAAATATGAAACATATTGCCATATTCCAAATTGTTGTGCATGCAAATTACACAACCAAGATTCAACTTTTTCAAAAGCGTCACCCTCCAAAAATGCATAAATTGTAGTAGCATTAACTCGTACAAAAAATCATGAAACTACATCAGAAATACCTAGTATTATGTTTTTCAATATTACACTGTAATTTCATCTGTGTATACTATTGGCATGAAATTGCATATTATACAAGAATATATTTTTGAGTATACATGTATGTATATGCAAATTGTTACACTTTACAAGTGTTGTATAGCTGCTGCGCCACATCTGTTTTGTCATTATATTATCTTTTTTCTTATATTATGTTTAGGCAGGCGAGTCAATTTTAATTTTGTGCACATTAAACGTAAGATGACTCTTACGCCAGCGACATATGCTATGTGGTAATGAGAGTCTACATTGACTATATAGTTATATCTTTCTATACGTGTATGGTTTGTGCTTGATATTAGTCAAAAATAAAATTAATCTCCCTCCCTCCCTCCCTCCCTCCCTCCCTCCCTCCCTCCCTCCCTCCCTCCCTCCCTCCCTCCCTCCCTCCCTCCCTCCCTCCCTGCCTCTCTCTCTCTCTCTCTCTCTCTCTCTCTCTCTGTCTCTCTCTCTGTAACTCTAACCACTGTTTGTAATTTTAACAACTACCTTTAACTTTAACCATTGCCTGTAACGTTAACAAATGCCTTTAACTTTAGCCACTGTCTGTAACTTCAACCAATGTCTGTAACCTTAACCAACGTATGTTACTTTAGCAATTGTCTGTAACTTTAACCAATGTATGTAACTTTAACCAATGTATGTAACTTTAACCACTGTTTGTAACCTTAGTCATTGTCTTAACTTTAGTAACTGTCTGTAATTGTAACCAATCTATGTAAATGTAGCCAATGTATCTAACTTTAATCACTGTCTCAAACTTTAACCAATGTTTGTAACTTTAACCACTATCTGTAACTTTAGCCATTGTCTGTAACATTAATCACTGTATGTAACCTCAACCATTGTCTTCATTTCAACCATTGCCTGTAACCTTAAACACTTTCTGTAATTTTAACCACTGTCTGTAACTCTAACCATTATTTAAACTCTAATCATTGTCTCTAACTTTAACCACTGTTTGTAATTTTAACCATTGTGTTAACGTTAACCACTGTCTGTAACTTTAACTAACCAATGTCTGTTACATTAGTCATTGTCTGTAACTTTAACCAATATCTGTAAATTTAACCACTGTATGTTACCTTAGCAATGATCTTATCTTTAATCACTATCTGTAATATTAACCACTGTATGTAACTTTATCCATTGTCTGTAACTTTAATCACTGTCTGTAGCTTCAACCATAGTCTTCACTTTAATCATTCCATCATAACATTGCGTGTGACTCGCTACCGCCAGGTGGCGACTAGTTAAAGGGTGTGTATTCGAGACCGTTGTGGAGAGCGCGTCTCAACAATCAAAACTAATTAATGTATACGAGATTGCATGGATATGTTTAGTATTAGACAAATGCATTAATTGCTAAGTCCATGTGTTTTGGGTAATACTTATCCTGGAGAACGACTACCAGATAATGTTTGACAATGCACTACTCGACGGAAAATCGACTATCACGTGTAATAATAATTGTAATAAGTGTTGGTAATTAGACCGTGTGAACATGTTGGTGCCAACTAGTGATATGTCTGGTATGTTTCAGATATTATGCGAACAGAAATTAAGTGCGGACGTCAGTGTTCGAAGGTATACTCCGTGTGTTTCCGTATCTGTGTGCTCGCTATGCCGCTCGACGGGTTCGGCAGCTGCGACGACCAATGTCGTGTCGCCAAACTCGATTGTCTGACGCCGTGTCTGCAGCCTACGGTTTCGTGACAGACCACCATGTGATAGTTGACACCGTACAGTTTTTTAAACAGCCAGTGGAAGCTGTGACTTTAAAGCACCGTAATTCACAGTTCGTTCGAGCTAATACATGGGCAGTGGTAAAGTGTACAGAAGATCACAAGACGCAGCTGTTTGGCTACAAACAAATGAGTGTTCGATTTGTACAATATGCATTCTGTAGTTTGTATTTCAACTATAACATATACGGATATATTATTAATAAATAAAGTGTACCATTATGTTATTTTTTCATTCTTTAAGAAGTTTGATTGTACAACAACGTTCATTGTCGTTGCATGCAGACGTCGCTGAGCGTGTGCATGGGTGTAAGTATTTGTGCATCTTTAAACGGTTTGACTGTACAACAACGTTCATTGTCGTTGCATGCAGAAGTCGCTGAGCGTGTGCATGGCTGTTAGTATTTACGCATATTTAAGAAGTATGATTGTGTCATTTACGTTTCATTTACGTGTCATTTACTTGTCCTCTCTCAAGTCAAGTTGTGAGCTTGAACGTCGACCCGTCGATGAACACGGTCACCTCATTAGCAACAACGTGAACGTATCCATGTCAACAAGTCGTTGAGCACGTTCACCCCACTAGCACTGACTTGGAGTAGTATTTGCAAGTAGGTGCTCATGTCAAACCTCAAGTCCATTCCGGAAACTTGAGAACAATCTCGTGATGTCAGTTCGACTATGTCTGCCTCAAGAGTTGGATTATTCGTGGAAATCAAGTAGCTAGCGCTTCAAGAAACAATCATCCGCTAGAGTTGCTACCCATTTCCGAAGTGGATACACTTGTTGGAGGACTTGATCTCAGACACTGTTGACCTCCCGGCAGACGGCAGACGAATGATTATGAAGTCCAGCAATTAACTAATTATATTAACATATAATAATCACAACACAACTGTTGCTTTACACGCATACTTATCCTCTTGGCACACGAGTAGGTGCATAATGCCACTTAACAACTTCATTCATTTTGTACGATATCTAGCTGTGTGTCATTTTTCAAGAAGCCCAGCCCAGTTGGTTCCTCTCTGCTTCAACAGTCCAGTTTGGTCATCTCTGCTTCAACAATTCAGTTTGTTCCTCTCTGCTTCAACAGTCCAGTTTGATCATCTCTGCTTCAACAATCCAGTTGGTTCCTCTCTGCTTCAACAGTCCAGTTGGTTCCTCTCTACTTCAACAGTCCAGTTTGATCTTCTCTCCTTCAACAGTCCAGTTGGTTCCTCTCTGCTTCAACAGTCCAGTTTGATAATCTCTTCTTCAACAATCCAGTTGGTTCCTCTCTGCTTCAACAGTCCAGCTGGTTTCTCTCTGCTTCAACAGTCCAGTTGGTTCCTCTCTGCTTCAACAGTCCAATTGGTTCCTCTCTGCTTCAACAGTCCAGTTTGGTCATCTCTGCTTCAACAGTCCAGTTGGTTCCTCTCTGCTTCAACAGTCCACTTTGATCATCTCTGCCTCAACAGTCCAGTTGGTTCCTCTCTGCTTCTACAGTTCAGTTTGATCATCTCTGCTTCAACAATCCAGTTGGTTCCTCTCTGCTTCAACAGTCCAGTTGGTTCCTCTCTACTTCAACAGTCCAGTTTGATCATCTCTGCTTCAACAGTCCAGTTGGTTCCTCTCTGCTTCAACAATCCAGTTAGTTCCTCTATGCTTCAACAGTCCAGTTGGTTCCTCTCTGCTTCAACAGTCCAGTTTGATCACATCTGCTTCAACAATCCAGTTGGTTCCTCTCTGCTTCAACAGTCCAGTTGGTTCATCTCTGCTTCAACAGACTAGTTGGTTTCTCTCTGCTTCAACAGTCCAGTTTGGTCCTCTCTGCTTCAACAGTCCAGTTGTTTACTCTCTGCTTCAACAGTCCAGTTGATTCTTCCCTGCTTCAACAGTCCAGCTGGTTCGTCTCTGCTTCAACAGTCCAGGTGATTCTTCCCTGCGTCAACAGTTCGGTTGATTCTTCCCTGCTTCAACAGTCCAACTGATTCATCTCTGCTTCAACAGTCCAGTTTGTTTCTCTCTGCTTCAACAGTCCAGTTGGTTTCTCTCTGCTTCAACAGTCCAGTTTGTTCCTATCTGCTTCAACAGTCCAGTTTGTTTCTCTCTGCTTCAACAGTCCAGTTGGTTTCTCTCTGCTTCAACAGTCCAGTTTGTTCCTATCTGCTTCAACAGTCCAGTTGGTTTCTCCCTGCTTCAATAGTCCAGTTGGTTTCTCTCTGCTTCAACAGTCCAGTTTGTTCCTATCTGCTTCAACAGTTCAGTTGGTTTCGCTCTGCTTCAACAGTTCAGTTGGTTTCTCTCTGCTTCAACAGTTCAGTTGGTTTCTCTCTGCTTCAACAGTTCAGTTTGTTCCTATCTGCTTCAACAGTTCAGTTGGTTTCTCTCTGCTTCAACAGTTCAGTTGGTTTCTCTCTGCTTCAACAGTTCAGTTTGTTCCTATCTGCTTCAACAGTTCAGTTGGTTTCTCTCTACTTCAACAGTTCAGTTGGTTTCTCTCTGCTTCAACAGTTCAGTTTGTTCCTATCTGCTTCAACAGTTCAGTTGGTTTCTCTCTGCTTCAACAGTTCAGTTGGTTTATCTCTGCTTCAACAGTTCAGTTGGTTTCTCTCTGCTTCAACAGTTCAGTTTGTTCCTATCTGCTTCAACAGTTCAGTTGGTTTCTCTCTGCTTCAACAGTTCAGTTGGTTTCTCTCTGCTTCAACAGTTCAGTTTGTTCCTATCTGCTTCAACAGTTCAGTTGGTTTCTCTCTGCTTCAACAGTTCAGTTTGTTCCTATCTGCTTCAACAGTTCAGTTGGTTTCTCTCTGCTTCAACAGTTCAGTTTGTTCCTATCTGCTTCAACAGTTCAGTTGGTTTCTCTCTGCTTCAACAGTTCAGTTGGTTTCTCTCTGCTTCAACAGTTCAGTTGGTTTATCTCTGCTTGAACAGTTCAATTGGTTCATATCTGCTTCAACAGTTCAGTTGGTTTCTCTCTGCTTCAACAGTTCAGTTGGTTTATCTCTGCTTCAACAGTTCAGTTGGTTCATATCTTCTTCAACAGTCCAGTTGGTTTCTTTCTACTTCAACAGCCCATTTGGTTCCTCTCTGCTTCAACAGCCCAGTTTATTTGGCCTACTACCTTCGGGTTAATGCTAATTTTGCTTATTCCCATCTTTCGTAAGTGTGAGGGCCGATTCATCTGTTTGAGAAACGTCCAATCTATTCTGTTCTGTTCGTGGCATCGCTGGTTTGCTAATAGTGCTTATACATTCATTAACACATGGTTTTTGGTTGTACACTAATTAGTTACATATGCTCAGTGTTCATTGGCAGCTGATGGAGTGGTTGTGTTTGCTTGCATTATGTCGTGCGTAACCACATATATTCGCTGATGGTCAACATTTCGATTACATGTCATTAATTCCGTGTTTGTGCTTGCGTGTTCGCTTGTATGCGCGCGTTCGTGCGGGCGCACAGACATACTCAAACATGTACGCACAAAAGTACAAATCGACAAATCCATAAATTAATAATCAACAAAAGAAGAACGTATGCATATGTTTATGTATTCAAGATACTGTATAAAATAATTTCCGGAATTATATAGTTAAACCTATAGAAGAACCAAATGAAATTATTCACTGTTTCAATTTAACACTATTTTATACATATTTATTGTGTTTCATGTCTCCCAGTAAATCTAAATCTAAAACTGTTGAACATCGGGCGGCATCCGTTCATATTAGATGGTTTAAGTGTTACGATTTGGAGTACCTGAAACTAAAGACTCAAGTGTTTATTTGACCACATACATAAATATCACATTCAACAAGTGGGAAAATTATACACAATGTTGTAGTTGCTATTATTCATACCATTGTTTTGACGTGTTGTGAATGAGATGGTACTGAGGCAAGTCGTGGCTTATCTCTGACAAAATCTAACATTGCGGAATCAAGTGAAAAGTGTCACTCGGGGTAGATGAGATCTGCACATTACTTTATATAAGTACTTAAGTAGGGCCAATTAAGTCTAATGAGCCAGTTATATATCCTACATGTGTATTAACACAATCCAATATCACCTATCGCTTTTACTGGTATGTTACATGTTGCCGCAGTGATAAAACATATGTGTTACAACTTGCCCCTCTGGCTGTTACAACTTGCCTGCTGGATGTTACAACTTGCCTTCTGGCGGTTACAACTTGCCTGCTGGCTGTTACAACTTGCCCCGCATCGTGTTTGTCTTAATGTTATCGATAAGCATTTATTTATGCACTTGCCATCTGCAGGAGATGCTTGTGGTTTTGTTGGCTTTAATACAGTTTTGATCGGGTACGAAATCGTACTGCAATCCTGAAATATGCTGTATTTGCTACAACTAGCCCCGGCTCCCCTAGACCAGGTCTCTCCTAGACCCGGTCTCCCCTGGCCCCACTTTCCTCTGGCCCAACTCTCCCCTAGCCCCACTCACCCCTAGTCCCACTCACCCTTAGCCCCACTCTCCCCTACGGAGGGAGAGATGAGATTAAGAGAAGTTTTTGAGATATTGAATTGTTACTAATATGTTCTTATATATATATATATATATATAAGAACATGTTAGTGAAGGAACAATGTAGATTATAAATACAAAATAACCTCACAGAGGACGATACCTAAATGGAACAAATCACCTATCGATTGTGTAAATTCTGGCAGCGTGAATATGTTTATAAAACATGCTCGCTGTGAACAGGTATTGGGCGTAACATAGTGTACCTAACCATATATCAATTATCGAATAACAACACATTATGTTCAGTGGTTTATTCAGAATATTTCAATAATTAATCAAATAATTACACGTAATATGAACTAATAAGTTGACATAAGTAATCATACAGGTTTGCGGTCTTACGAATTTCAGTTACCAGTCTTACGGATGTGCACCCTTGAAGGATGACACCTATGCTTCACAGATTCTACGAAAAGGAGTATACGCGTAGCTTTTACGAAAACCACTGTTCCGAAGATCGGTTAATTCCCACAACAGTCAGTTGTGTCATCTGCCTGCGTTTGTCACGATTCTTCGAGACACGTCGACAAACACAGCATGTTGTCCGAGTGACATTGCTGTTTGCAATTCAGAGTCTGTTGTCGAATGACGCAGGCGATGGAGCAGTCCGTCGTGTCTCTGGCGCACGCCTGCAGACACTCAAGTATTTCGATATCGAAACCTGCAACACGTTACCATACACAATCTTACATGTATGTGCGTGCGTGCGTGCGTGCGTGCGTGCGTGCGTGCGTGCGTGCGTGCGTGCGTGCGTGCGTGCGTGCGTGCGTGCGTGCGTGCGTGCGTGCGTGCGTGCGTGCGTGCGTGCGTGCGTGCGTGCGTGCGTGCGTGCGTGCGTGCGTGCGTGCGTGCGTGTATATAGGCAAGCAGGCAAGTAGGTAAGTATGTACGCATGCATGTATGTATGTTACGTAACACAAGGGGAAAGTGTCGCTAAACATTTCTATAACTGCCAGTATTACGTCGCAATTTCGAGAGTTGTATTCCAAGAAGCCATCAAGATATTGACTGGTATCGCCAAGTTCCAAGGCATAGGTGGATATGTGTGTGATAACGTTGTTTAATATTGTTAACGTGACAGTCACTTACGAACTACCAAGTCATCCAGTCAAGGGGATGGGCATTTTGCAAGTAGTGTATAACGTCCTTATATAAAATGGGTGCATAATCGCAAATGCACCTTTTTATATTTTTCTGCATTCGTAGTGATTTTGAATAAATCAAATTTGGTGACTGTATTCTCTGTTGAAGGTTGTCATTCGGTTATAAAACATCAAGTGTTCGTCTGCCATTTTGTACGCGATTACCGCGTCAAAACGTAAACAATAGTTCCGTCGTCATTGCACGCGCCATTTTGTACGCGATGACAGCGTCATGACGTAGGTGACTAATTTTCCCTCAAAGCAAAACATATATATTCTATTATATAATGCAAAAGAAAAACGAGCTAAACAAAAAGAAAACAGAAAGTGCAGTTATAGCTTGTTATTGTAATAATAATAATAATAATAATAATAATAATAATAATAATAACGTTTATTTAAGAAGTTTCCTGGATAAAAAGCTACGTTAGAGGCCAAACAACACAGCCTTATGTTAAGCTGTATTGATGATTGACTTTATAATCTAACTAATGATAATGCGCAATCAAAATAATACATTCCTGATGCGTCACATATACAAGGAAATGAACGACATGAAACGGAAATAAAACAGTTATATACCTGTGTACTTCTCTGTCGTGTTTCGAGTCGATGAGCCGCAACGAACGGTGATCGCGACAACCACAAGAAGAAGTGTCAACTAAAACCATTCAACCGTTACGTCATACATCTCAGGAACTCATCGCGGAAAACTCCCGCTTCAATTCACCCATATATATATATATATATATATATATATATATATATATATATATATATATATATATATATATATATATATATATATATATATATGTATGTTCACGGTATCAGGTGGAATCTCCGGGTTCTACCTTTAATTTTTTTATAAGTAGACTTGTGTGTTTAAGTTGTAATAGCGTCCCTTATAATAATGCAAATCTCTAATACGCGTTCAATAGCCATTTATGCGAAGCAAGTAATACAAATGATATACATTGCTGCACAGTTTTGAGGTTGTAGAAAGATGCGGGCCTTTTTCTGTTTCACGCGTTAGACTTTGGTAGCGGTTCGAAAGAAAGGGAAAGAATATTTGGAAGCGACATACCGTAATGGTCTTTAGAAAGAATATTTGGAAGCGACATACCGTAATGGTCTTTAGAAAGAATATTTGGAAGCGACATACCGTAATGGTCTTTAGAAAGAATATTTGGAAGCGACATACCGTAATGGTCTTTAGAAAGAGTATTTGGAAGCGACATACCGTAATGGTCTTTAGAAAGAATATTTGGAAGCGACATACCGTAATGGTCTTTAGAAAGAATATTTGGAAGCGACATACCGTAATGGTCTTTAGAAAGAGTATTTGGAAGCGACATACCGTAATGGTCTTTAGAAAGAATATTTGGAAGCGACATACCGTAATGGTCTTTAGAAAGAATATTTGGAAGCGACATACCGTAATGGTCTTTAGAAAGAATATTTGGAAGCGACATACCGTAATGGTCTTTAGAAAGAGTATTTGGAAGCGACATACCGTAATGGTCTTTAGAAAGAATATTTGGAAGCGACATACCGTAATGGTCTTTAGAAAGAGTATTTGGAAGCGACATACCGTAATGGTCTTTAGAAAGAATATTTGGAAGCGACATACCGTAATGGTCTTTAGAAAGAGTATTTGGAAGCGACATACCGTAATGGTCTTTAGAAAGAATATTTGGAAGCGACATACCGTAATGGTCTTTAGAAAGAATATTTGGAAGCGACATACCGTAATGATCTTTAGAAAGAGTATTTGGAAGCGACATACCGTAATGGTCTTTAGAAAGAGTATTTGGAAGCGACATACCGTAATGGTCTTTAGAAAGAATATTTGGAAGCGACATACCGTAATGGTCTTTAGAAAGAATATTTGGAAGCGACATACCGTAATGGTCTTTAGAAAGAATATTTGGAAGCGACATACCGTAATGGTCTTTAGAAAGAGTATTTGGAAGCGACATACCGTAATGGTCTTTAGAAAGAATATTTGGAAGCGACATACCGTAATGGTCTTTAGAAAGAATATTTGGAAGCGACATACCGTAATGGTCTTTAGAAAGAGTATTTGGAAGCGACATACCGTAATGGTCTTTAGAAAGAATATTTGGAAGCGACATACCGTAATGGTCTTTAGAAAGAGTATTTGGAAGCGACATACCGTAATGGTCTTTAGAAAGAATATTTGGAAGCGACATACCGTAATGGTCTTTAGAAAGAGTATTTGGAAGCGACATACCGTAATGGTCTTTAGAAAGAATATTTGGAAGCGACATACCGTAATGGTCTTTAGAAAGAGTATTTGGAAGCGACATACCGTAATGGTCTTTAGAAAGAATATTTGGAAGCGACATACCGTAATGGTCTTTAGAAAGAGTATTTGGAAGTGACATACCGTAATGGTCTTTAGAAAGAATATTTGGAAGCGACATACCGTAATGGTCTTTAGAAAGAATATTTGGAAGCGACATACCGTAATGGTCTTTAGAAAGAGTATTTGGAAACGACATACCGTAATGGTCTTTAGAAAGAGTATTTGGAAGCGACATACCGTAATGGTCTTTAGAAAGAATATTTGGAAGCGACATACCGTAATGGTCTTTAGAAAGAGTATTTGGAAGCGACATACCGTAATGGTCTTTAGAAAGAATATTTGGAAGCGACATACCGTAATGGTCTTTAGAAAGAGTATTTGGAAGCGACATACCGTAATGGTCTTCATGATTTCACAGATTGTATCCTGAAAACACACAATGTTGCTACAAATGCAAAACACAAACACAAAACACAAACACAAAACACAAACACAAAACACAAACACAAAACACAAACACAGCTACATATATTTTGCTGAAACGTACAAACCAACCAATTATGCGACTGTCACGAAGCTCATTTGTTAACACGGGGGGGTTGGCCACATGTCACGAACTACGTCACCTTCGCGTCAGGCGTTCCTTCCAAAATGGTAGTCCACCTTATAATGTTTCAAAAACGCACACATAAAGTGCCGTGGTATCTACCCAAATAGTTAGACGTTAACATGAACATGGCCACAATACGTGTAAGTTTTTTGTATAAACGCAGTGCGCCAAATCTTCTTGTTACTGTTATCAGGTGGAATCTCCGGGTTCTACCTTTAATTTTTTTATAAGTAGACTTGTGTGTTTAAGTTGTAATAGCGTCCCTTATAATAATGCAAATCTCTAATACGCGTTCAATAGCCATTTATGCGAAGCAAGTAATACAAATGATATACATTGCTGCACAGTTTTGAGGTTGTAGAAAGATGCGGGCCTTTTTCTGTTTCACGCGTTAGACTTTGGTAGCGGTTCGAAAGAAAGGGAAAGAATATTTGGAAGCGACATACCGTAATGGTCTTTAGAAAGAATATTTGGAAGCGACATACCGTAATGGTCTTTAGAAAGAATATTTGGAAGCGACATACCGTAATGGTCTTTAGAAAGAATATTTGGAAGCGACATACCGTAATGGTCTTTAGAAAGAGTATTTGGAAGCGACATACCGTAATGGTCTTTAGAAAGAATATTTGGAAGCGACATACCGTAATGGTCTTTAGAAAGAATATTTGGAAGCGACATACCGTAATGGTCTTTAGAAAGAGTATTTGGAAGCGACATACCGTAATGGTCTTTAGAAAGAATATTTGGAAGCGACATACCGTAATGGTCTTTAGAAAGAATATTTGGAAGCGACATACCGTAATGGTCTTTAGAAAGAATATTTGGAAGCGACATACCGTAATGGTCTTTAGAAAGAGTATTTGGAAGCGACATACCGTAATGGTCTTTAGAAAGAATATTTGGAAGCGACATACCGTAATGGTCTTTAGAAAGAGTATTTGGAAGCGACATACCGTAATGGTCTTTAGAAAGAATATTTGGAAGCGACATACCGTAATGGTCTTTAGAAAGAGTATTTGGAAGCGACATACCGTAATGGTCTTTAGAAAGAATATTTGGAAGCGACATACCGTAATGGTCTTTAGAAAGAATATTTGGAAGCGACATACCGTAATGATCTTTAGAAAGAGTATTTGGAAGCGACATACCGTAATGGTCTTTAGAAAGAGTATTTGGAAGCGACATACCGTAATGGTCTTTAGAAAGAATATTTGGAAGCGACATACCGTAATGGTCTTTAGAAAGAATATTTGGAAGCGACATACCGTAATGGTCTTTAGAAAGAATATTTGGAAGCGACATACCGTAATGGTCTTTAGAAAGAGTATTTGGAAGCGACATACCGTAATGGTCTTTAGAAAGAATATTTGGAAGCGACATACCGTAATGGTCTTTAGAAAGAATATTTGGAAGCGACATACCGTAATGGTCTTTAGAAAGAGTATTTGGAAGCGACATACCGTAATGGTCTTTAGAAAGAATATTTGGAAGCGACATACCGTAATGGTCTTTAGAAAGAGTATTTGGAAGCGACATACCGTAATGGTCTTTAGAAAGAATATTTGGAAGCGACATACCGTAATGGTCTTTAGAAAGAGTATTTGGAAGCGACATACCGTAATGGTCTTTAGAAAGAATATTTGGAAGCGACATACCGTAATGGTCTTTAGAAAGAGTATTTGGAAGCGACATACCGTAATGGTCTTTAGAAAGAATATTTGGAAGCGACATACCGTAATGGTCTTTAGAAAGAGTATTTGGAAGTGACATACCGTAATGGTCTTTAGAAAGAATATTTGGAAGCGACATACCGTAATGGTCTTTAGAAAGAATATTTGGAAGCGACATACCGTAATGGTCTTTAGAAAGAATATTTGGAAGCGACATACCGTAATGGTCTTTAGAAAGAGTATTTGGAAGTGACATACCGTAATGGTCTTTAGAAAGAATATTTGGAAGCGACATACCGTAATGGTCTTTAGAAAGAATATTTGGAAGCGACATACCGTAATGGTCTTTAGAAAGAATATTTGGAAGCGACATACCGTAATGGTCTTTAGAAAGAGTATTTGGAAGCGACATACCGTAATGGTCTTTAGAAAGAATATTTGAAAGCGACATACCATAATGGTCTTTAGAAAGAATATTTGGAAGCGACATACCCTAATGGTTTTTAGAAAGAATATTTGGAAGCGACATACCGTAATGGTCTTTAGAAAGAATATTTGGAAGCGACATACCGTAATGGTCTTTAGAAAGAATATTTGGAAGCGACATACCGTAATGGTCTTTAGAAAGAGTATTTGGAAGCGACATACCGTAATGGTCTTTAGAAAGAATATTTGGAAGCGACATACCGTAATGGTCTTTAGAAAGAGTATTTGGTAGCGACATACCGTAATGGTCTTTAGAAAGAATATTTGGAAGCGACATACCGTAATGGTCTTTAGAAAGAGTATTTGGAAACGACATACCGTAATGGTCTTTAGAAAGAGTATTTGGAAGCGACATACCGTAATGGTCTTTAGAAAGAATATTTGGAAGCGACATACCGTAATGGTCTTTAGAAAGAGTATTTGGAAGCGACATACCGTAATGGTCTTTAGAAAGAATATTTGGAAGCGACATACCGTAATGGTCTTTAGAAAGAGTATTTGGAAGCGACATACCGTAATGGTCTTCATGATTTCACAGATTGTATCCTGAAAACACACAATGTTGCTACAAATGCAAAACACAAACACAAAACACAAACACAAAACACAAACACAAAACACAAACACAAAACACAAACACAGCTACATATATTTTGCTGAAACGTACAAACCAACCAATTATGCGACTGTCACGAAGCTCATTTGTTAACACGGGGGGGTTGGCCACATGTCACGAACTACGTCACCTTCGCGTCAGGCGTTCCTTCCAAAATGGTAGTCCACCTTATAATGTTTCAAAAACGCACACATAAAGTGCCGTGGTATCTACCCAAATAGTTAGACGTTAACATGAACATGGCCACAATACGTGTAAGTTTTTTGTATAAACGCAGTGCGCCAAATCTTCTTGTTACTGTTATCACTGGCATACATCCTACACAATCTACACAAGTACGCCAAATCGTGTTCTTCCTTCCACTTGCTGTCTTGATCGACGTGTTTCTGGGAACCAGATGGTTGTGACGCGCCGGCGCCTGAACTTCAAAGAGCGTTTCCAGGAAATTCCTACCATTTCCCGTCCGACCAGCGACGACGTGTCACAACCAATTAAAGTTAAAGTGAGGATGCGCTACATCGGAAACGAAGGCATTTGTTATGTCACAATAAGGCCATGTACACATCTAATTTTCAGCCGATTACGATGCGGATCAACTAATTCGGCTCTGTTCACATACACCGAGTTAAGCCAGATTAAACCGCCAACCGATTTAGTGCATCAGAGGGCGTGATGTGCGGGTCATGTGCACTCGTACATCGCGAGACTACGGCCCTCTGTCATGCAGCAGCGCCGCCATCGCCGAATCAAGACAAACGGAGCGTTTACATTGGCTAATCCGCATCCTAATTCACCTGTTTTCCCGCATTAGAATTCGGGTAGCTTAATGCGGATTAAGGTGTTCACATTGCGCTACCCGAATTGGGATCCGCATCCTAATGCGGATTAAAGTTGTATGTGAACACGGCCTAAGCCTTTCGTCGCTCCAGAGGAATCTGGAAGCTTTACACAGAATGCATGATATAATTTTGGTAGAATAAATTCTAACGCAGTACCTTATAGTAGACCGGCGACGTCTCCAGAGGTTTGCAAGCGGCGTGGTTGACGCGATGGCTTATCAGTTAAATATACACTCAAGTAGACTTAGGCAATATTTACCGTGTCAACCTATTCGAGTGGATAAACATTTGAAACAGACTCGACGTCACTCAACGATACTATCAGCTGCTTGACCAGTGGCACGTCGACCAGTTTAGTATGCTTCTACGTTTACTTTTATTTATTTAATCCTACATGTGTATATGTTAATACACATTTGTGAAATTGTGAACCAGTTACACACATGAATGCGTTGATACAACATTTAGTGTGTTAAAATGTAATGTTATGTCGACACTATCTCAGTGGCACATTTTGAGCGGCGCCATTGGGCCATGGCCCCCTTTGGCATAAAGTTTAGATTTTTGTGTCGTTTTATGTTACTTGTCGCGCCACTACACGGTGGCACGATAAACTAATGCCACTGCTAATGTATAATAATATAATAATGATAATAACTTTATTTCCAACATGAGTGATTAAACTTCCCCTCCCCCTTGCGCGATCCCAGATACGCCACTGGCGTGGTCATTCACACGTTCTAGATGCCTCCACTCAGATGTCCGTGCAGCAATGCCGGACAATGTATGTTCACACGTAGTGTCAAGGTCTGTGTTCCATCATCAACATCGGAAGGTTACTGTCTACGTCGACCTTTGATCGCCACGAAGCATGTAATAAACATTCGATCACGACCCAGCATAGTCACTTATGTAATGCATTAGACCTGTTTATTGTGTGGGTGCGTGCGTGTGCGTGCGTGTGCGTGTGTGTGTGCGTACAACCTTATTTTGTTATTTCCAATGATTCATTTTAGTAAATAGATCGTGTAAATCAGGAAAACATCACAAAATAAAATTCTAGCGATCTACTGTCATACGGGCGTGTCAGTGACTATATATTATGTGCACTCCGCGAGATGGCGCCATCATTGACGCTGAGACTCTCTTACGACGTCCAGCACGGTTGTTCGACTGAGTAGACACACAATATTATACATATTTTCATTAAACACTTTTCCAAATGAAAACTGTTAAGTGGTCATTTGTCTTGTGTTGAGGTTTGATTATAGAGCATTGAACTCGATGGCTGTCATAAATAACAACGACACCGTTGTTGGTAAAAGTAATTTAATAACAAGATGGCAAAGACTGGTGATAACATCACATCGGCTGAGCACGTTATGCAAATCATCAATATTAATAATGATAATTTGTTTATAAGTTATAAGACCAATGAGTACATAGAGTACTACAGAAGTGTACTCAACGCATTGTTCTCCAGGTTCGAAGCGATTTTAATTTTGTACATCAGACGGCTGCGTTCATAGTAACAATATTATAATCACGCACAATAACAATTAAATAACAGTGAAGATAGATATCACTGTAAACAATGAAGATAGATATCACTGTAAACCGTAAATAAAAGTAGTGAATGTAAACATAACTTTGACACTTAATGTCTAGAAGATTAAAACGAAACATAGTTAAATCTGGTAATTTTGAAGTATAATGCTAAAGCAGGTATGGCCCGCCAGGACCACCCTTGCTGACAATTTGGATGCCTAAAAATGTAGCTTGTGTCGACCCTTGCAATCCCTCCTCCGGGGTATTTATACTCCCAGTTTTCCAAAATCAGAAGCCGTCACTAGAGGCGCTGTGATTGCTTAAATAAGCTTTACTATGGGTCAACTTGTTAAATCCACCCACCCTCTCAACCGCTGGACAATGACGTCTGCCAGTCTCTCTTGTCCAGTTTTGCAAGTTAAACTTTTCAACTCTTGGAGCTGGGCCAAATCCAGGGTTCCCAGGGCTCCCCCTCATTTCTCAATTACGTTGACGCCCCAGGTCAGAGCAATTTAGCAAATGTCAGGATTAAAGGGAAGACTGAAGTGTCTAAACAGTACCACCAATCTTAAGCACCATATGGATTTTGTCCATATCAACTTGGGTGGTTTAACTATAAACTTTTCGAAACCTGTTTTTCACTGATCACGCAGATCCAGACAAATCAAATGACAACAAACACCCTTTATCGCAACACATTGTAAGATACATGCCTCCCTCTTCTTGTCTTCTTCGGGGCCGCACGCAATGGTCCAGGAGGCATTTCTCACAACAAAAGATATTTTGATTGTCCTTCGTTTTTGCGCTCGCCAGGTCGAGATTTATAACTGAATTTGTACTCACTCGACCAATGAGTACATAGAGAAGTGCAGTCAACGAATTGTTCTCCAGGTACGAAACGATATTAATCTTGTACATCAGACGGCTACGTACGTAGTAGCAATATAATCACTCACGATGACAAACAAAAATAACAGTGAAGACGTCTATCACTGTAAACCGTAAAAAAAAAAGTGAATGCAAACATCACTTAGACACTTAATGTCTAGAAGATTAAAACGAAACATGGTTAAATCTGACTAGTAATTTTGAAGCCTAAAGCTAAAGCAGGTATGGCCCGCCAGGACCACCCTTACCGATAATTTAGATGCCTAAAATGTAGCTTGTGCCGCCCTTGCAATCCCTCCTCCGGGGTATTTATACTCCCAATTTTCCAAAATCAGACGCCGTTACTAGAGGCGCTGTGATTGCTTAAATACACAATACGCTTTACTATTGGTCAACTTGTTAAATCACCCACCCTCTCAACCGCTGGACAATGACGTCTGCCAGTCTTTCTTGCCCAGTTTGCAAGTTAAACTTTTGAACTCTTGGAGCTGTGCCAAATCCAGGGTTCCCAGGGCTCCTTCTCGGTTCCCTAATTACGTTGACCCTCGGGTCAGAGCAATTTAGCAAATGTCAGGATTAAAGGGAAGGCTGAAGTGTCTAAACAGTACCATCAATCTTAGGCACCATATGGATTGTGTCCATATCCACTTGGGTGGTTTAACTATAAACTTTTAGAAACCTGTTTTTCTGTTGCTAATCTAGGCTTAATACATCGAATAAACTTCCAAATGACTTACTAACATTAGCGCATAAAAACTAATTAAATCAAACTGGCCTATACTTTACATTATGAACCAAAATTTCCAAGATGGCAGACTTCCACTGCCGGCGCCATCCGGGTGAGTTCTTTTCATTTTATCGCTAAGCATTTCATTAGTAAGATTACTTTTTTCAAGTCGCCACATGTTTGCATTTGGATCTAACTTTCAGAAAACCATGCTACAAAATGTATTCCAATTCAGATCTCCTTTGAGGAAATATTCGCCTCACCTAGTGCCGCACTCCACGCGGATGAATCTTGGGCTAACGCAGATTATCACCGTTATTATCCTAATAGCAACAATCATTGGAACATGTCAACGCGTATCTCGATCGAATCTCAAAATTAAACCAAAATATTATGCCCTAACTTTGAAATCCCGGATTAAATTCCCACCCAAAATCAAATTCAAATCAGACATTCTTACACATCTGTACCTCAGCGGACTGATCGGACTCTCAGGCGACATCCACCCAAACCCTGGCCCATATGGGCGCCCAATTTGTCCTTGTGGAAGTTGTCATCAACCTGTCAGAAGCCGAGACAAGGCTATCATCTGCGAAGAATGTAACAATGGCACCACATACACTGTATTGGTATATCCCCATCATCCTACAACTCCTTGATTAACCAAAGTGCCTCCTGGCTCTGCGACCGTTGACATTGTCGAATTCCAAATGTTACCCCTTCTCCATCTAGAAATGAGCAATCCAATTCTACCAACACCTGGTTTGACAGCTCTTTGCTTAGTACCCCAACATTCCATACATCACAAAATGTCGGCTTAATTTTCGCCCCAAACCCCTAAAAAAACCTCAACCCCCGAACGTCACAAGAAAACCCAGGGAAACACACTTAAAGGCGTTAAGAGCATAGAAAAAGCAACCCAACTAAAGGCAACTATTCAGTTTAATAACCCAGACATCATATTTCTAGTTGAAACTAAATTAGATGCAAACTATGCTATATACTCTTTCCTACCACCCAACTATGAGGCCATCAGAAAGGACAGGAATGTCCATGGCGGAGGAGTCCTTATAGCCTTCCGTGACAACATTGTAGCTGAACCCCTCCAAAATTTAAACTCTAATTGTGAAATAATTTGGAAAAAAATTCACTTTGCACGAAGCAAATGCATATACTTTGCATCTTATTATCGACCCCCAAATGACCACCTCCAATCCTTTGAAGCTCTCCATGACTCCCTAACTAAACTATATAGATCACAAAAACTCCCCCTAACGTAGTCATAGCTGGACATTTTAACCTCCCTGATATCAACTGGACAAATTACCAGACCACTAATAACAGCACTGCTAGCAAGCATAACAAACTACTAGAAATAACTAATGACTTTGGGCTGCAAAACATGGTAAACGACCCCACACGTATCGCTTCTGGTAACATTATTGACCTCATACTCACCTCAAATCCCTCTATCATCGTCAACACCCATACCACTCCTGGTATGAGCGATCACGAATCCGTGACCTTCAATATCAACTTAAACCCAGTTCGCAACAAGACCCCCCTACAAAGTATATAGTTACAAATCAGCAGACTGGGACAAACTCAAAGACGATATAGACAAACTAAATCGTGAGTACTTCGACATGGACCCCAACTCACAGGATATAGACATAAACTGGACCTTTTACCGCGAATGTCTGACTACCTTAATTAACATTAACATACCAAGATGATACACAAAAGCTAAAACCCACCTACCCTGGATAACACGTGAACTAATTAGAATGCAGAGAAGACGTAACAAAAGCCACAAAAAGGCAAAGCAAACTGGACTAAACAGTGACTGGGAAAAATTTAAGGAACTCCGAAAACAAGTTACTAAAGCATTAGCAAAATCTTACAAAGACTATGTTAACAACCACATTGGAGACATCCTGAAAACTAATCCAAAACGATTATGGCCACTCATTAAGGCAAATAAACGAGAAAACATAGGCATTCCCACACTTCGGTTAAACGACCAGCCAATAATAAATTATCGTGAAAATTAAATGCCCTAAACAACTAATTTAGCTCTGTATTTATCCAAGAAAAGCATCCCATCCCCCAAATAGCCCCCTCTACTGACCCCAACATCCCCCTTCTCGAAATTGTCATAGATGGCGTAATAAAGCAGCTGGAAAATCTAAACCAAAACAAACCTACAGGCCCAGATGAACTCCCAGCCAGAGTCCTTAAAGAAACTGCAAAGCAGATAGCTCCCATCATCACCCAAATTTTCCAACAATCATACAACACAGGTAAACTTCCTAACGGCTGGCTACAAGCATTATGATTGTCTCAGAGGACGGCTTCTGTCCTCCGTGTGGCCCAGACGATAACGAGACGGCTGGTCGCGACTATCATCTATCCAGATAGGGGTATCTGGTGCTGTACCGCCACTTTGTCCCAGATGGTAATAAGACGACCCGTTGGGATCAACGGGATCAGCGTCACGGGGTGTGTCTGACTTCGTACGGCGTGGTTGGGCCGGCCGGGCTTGTTTACGTACGGGTCGAGGATTGCATGTGTCCCAGTTTTTATTCGGGTCTACTGTTCTGACTTTCTCCGCATTGAGAACTTTTGACTTTCCCATCTGCTGATTGTGGACATAAATAACAGGGCCTCGGACTCGTGTGACGGTCCATCTAGGATTCCACCTGGCAGTTAATGTTAAACGTTCTTCGGATTTAATCATTACTGAATCTTCGGCGAAATATCGTGTGCCTTAGCTTTCTGAGCTAATCTGTCTCTGTTATGTTTACGACTGTCTTCTGTCATAGAACGAGCTATCTTTAACGCTGTAGCTAGCGTGTCCAACCGATTCCCAAATTCGTTTTCATTGGAAGCGCGTAAAGCCTTCTGCATAGGCATTCGTAAATGTCTGCCTGTCATTAAAACATGCGGTGTGTAACCAGTAGTCGTCGAAACGGACACACAATATGCCATTAGAACATCACTTAACACCTCTTCCCATCGGGAGGGTTGATTGTTTACAGCCTTCTGGATCATTTGTTTAAGAGTCCGGTTGAATCTTTCGATTTTACCCTTAGATTGAGGATGTGCCGGAGTGGACATGCTGTAAAGTCGTTGCCTTCGTTACGCGGTTAATATAGATATAATAATTTTGTTATTCAGAAAATCCAGGATGTTTATGTAGCGTCGGGTGCAGAAGTTCAATTGTGAGTAATGGGTATTTCGTCAGATACAAGCTAAAGGCGTGGATCGAAAGTTGACGGTCCTCCCCGTGCCTAGAAGTTTATTAATGAGTTGTCAACCGGTTCCTCAATATCTCACCCTTTCCTGACCCGTAAGCGGGCCGGGTAAAGTTTGGCAAGATGTAGTAATTATGCGAAAATGCAAATGGGTTTTCTTCAGGGAGGTTGTGTGTCGTCGGCCTGTTCACGCATGCGTGAGACGGTTTTGGATGATTTTGGTAGAATTGGGAGATGTTCACGCATGCGTGCCTTGGTACTAAATGTCTGAGAAAGCTACTGACTTGCTTTAAAAGGGGACAGATTTGCGCACTCGGAGAGCGCGGCAGACTATTTCACCGAAACACGACGTGTACGCTCCATAGGGGAAGCTACGAAAATGCTCCCAACTTTCAGACTTCAAAATTGTTCCCATAGACAAGCCAAGCCGGCTTGCACTAGCGTTACGTTTGATTTCTAAATTACGAACTTTTCAAATTTCAACTACGGAGCACTGATGCAACGGGGATGGCGATTTTATGTGATTGTGAAATGTACGTGAAGTGACTTGCTGTCGAATAAATCTCTAATCGAGACGATACCTGGACAACTGGTGTTACAACTGATTTCGTTCTAGACGTGAATGAATCTGGCGAGCTAATAGCGAACTTTGTGAAAATCGACTGTCGCGCACGCGCCCAAAATTAAACGACGAGACAGAGGGGTCGAACTTTACAATGCGATGTTCAATACCTATCTGGCTTAGGTAGCGTTCGAAAGCTAAAGCTGTAAACTCAGCTCCATGGTCTGTCAAAAGAACACGGCAAACGCCATGACGGCAGATAAACCCGTTTGAAAACGCGTCCCAAACTACTTGGTTAGATTTGGTGGGAATCGGTATGGCCTCGGCCCAACCGGTACAGAAATCGATTATGGTGAGAATGTATTAGTTGCCATTATGAGACTCGGTAAACGGGCCAATGAGGTCGGCGGCGACGAACTCCATGGGGTATGAACCAAAAGGCATTTGTCCTATGGGGTGACGCTGAGGATGGCGATTGTGTGTCAAGCATAGGGCACATTGACGTAACCGTTGTTGAACGTGTTTACGCATTCCTGGCCATACGTATGCTTCCGTAAGACGTCGTACAGTCTTCCAATGACCCTGGTGGCCACATTCTTTGTGGGCCCGGTCTATAACTGTCTGGCGGTAGGCAGTTGGGAGAATCAATCGGTGATACGACGGGGCGTGTATGTAAGGAGGTCTCACACTGTACAATACACCGTTAACAATGTCATAGTCATCATCGGTATCCGCAGCTAACCATAACTCCGGGAACTCTTTGTGTTGTGCTAAAGCGACTGCATGGAGATCTAGTCCGTCGTGGATTAAGGGCAGGAGATCAAACATTTCGTCATCAGTTGTTATCGTGTCTCGATCGTCCACGTCATCAATATCAAACACGGCAATGTCACTGTGGTCATTTTGTCTTATTCGTGACAACATATCGGCTGTGATGTTATTACGGCCAGTGCGATAAGAAATTGTCGTTCCATACTCGGCCAGTAACACACCCCACCTTTGTATTTTGGTGTTGTTAAAAGCTTTTGTGAACAGACTTAGTAAGGGTTTGTGATCTGTGTAGACGTTAAACTGAGCGCCATACACGTATGGACGTAACTTCAGGATTGAAAAAACGACCGCAAATGCTTCTTTCTCTATTGTCGCCCACTTGCGTTGTGTGACAATGTGTGACTCACATATTGGATAACTTTCTCGATGCCGTCAACTGATTCCTGAACCAATATCCCACCGATAGCATAGTCGCAAGCATCGGTAAATAATTTGAAAGGTTTGTTTAAATCAGGCGCTGCCATCACATGTGATGACGTCAACAGTCGTTTTAGTTCGTCGAAGGCGGTTTGTTTGTGGCCATCCCAGGTAAATCTGACATTCCCCCGCGTCAGGGCGATTAAAGGTTCTGCCACTGTCGCATAATTTGGTAAGGAATTTCGATAGTAATTACACATTCCTAAAAAGGACCGTGGTTCCTTAACCGTAGTCGGCGGTAAGAGATTAGCAATTACTGCTACTTTGTCTGGGTCTGTTTTAATACCGTCTGCATTAAGAACGTAACCTAACAATTTAACCTCCGGCAAACCAAACGCACATTTAGTTGGTTTTAGTTTGAGCCCCGCATTTCTTAGTCTGTCAAAAACGAGTTGTAAATGACGAATATGATCCGTCTCGTTTTTGCTGAACACTAAAATGTCATCGATATACACAAAAACACACTTCCCGATTAAATCAGCCAAGATTGTATTCATTTCTTTCTGGAAGAAATTTGGAGCCGATTTGAGGCACAATGGCACTTTGGTAAATTCAAAATGGCCGGCGTGGCACCTGAAAGCAATTTTGTGCATATCGGCCTCCGTTATAGGCATCTGCCAATAGGAGGACTTTAAATCGAGTGTGGAGTAGATGGAACTATCTCCACCTAAATCGAATATGTCTTGTATTATCGGCAAGGGGTATGCGTCTTGTTCGGTGACAGCATTCCACTCGCGATAATCAACACATAAACGTGAATCACCATCTTTCTTCGGAACAAGTAAAATCGGGCTGCTATATGCAGAATTGCTAGGGCGAATAATCTCATCGTGTAGCATTTCTTGAAGCATCTGGTCAACAACTGCACTTTTGGTTAAAGGTTAAATGCGATACGCTTTCTGGCATATGGGTGGGCCATGTGTTTTGATGCGTAAAGCAGTTGTGTTACAAGCGCCGTTTCGTTCACCCCGTGCTGAGAAACAATCCGCGTTTTGACGTATTAAATGGTTAATTTTGGAATTTCCCGTTTCTGGTGCAATAGGACCAATGCTTGCGTAACCACTTTTGGTATGCTCCCAAAATCATGGCATGCGGCAGTGTGTCGCAGACGACAATTTCTATGGGTGTGAATACCAGCGACTGATATCTGAGTTTTACCACAAACTTTAAGAGACATGCCTCCCAAACCCTGCAATGGACCAGACTTTTCCATGACATGCACACGATGAGTTTTCTGAATGATTTGGTCGAGTACATTACGCCTCAAAAGTGACACGCTGTCTCCTGTGTCGACTAGAACGGTCAGTCTGACGCCAGATACTATCAAACTGACCGTGGGTCGACCGCTTACCTCGCTTGTGACACCTGAGGCGCAACCCCGTTTCCCGACGGCTGAGAATGTCTGTTGCGCAGTCGACAAACACGAGCATAATGTCCAATTTTCCCACAATGGAAACACGATATCGTCCGGCGGGCGGCGTCACGGGGCACGCGTCTGTCGTTCCCACTGCCAGGCTGTACAAACTATCGTGTCACATCAAGACATTATCCCTTCTTCGTTCAGGACCGTCAGGACCCGACAACGAATCACTCACATTGTTTTACCAGAAGATCTCAGGTTCGACCACAATGTGGCTTTATTGGTAGAAGCCCATACATAGTACAACATCTATACTACAACTACTCTACTACAGATCTTCTACAGCTCTCCTACTACTACTCCCACTGTTCTCTCTCGTTCTCCCTCGTTCTCCCAGACTATATCTGATTAGTTGCCTTTATTGCAGACGTTTCACATACATTAACATCACGCTAACATCGGCAAAGTTCAGTAGTTATTGATTCTACCCACACACAAGTTAATATATTCATTAGGTCTTATCTGAATGTACATCTATGTTAATCCTCAAGTATCCAGTTCGACGGAAGTCCATTCCCTTCTGAGGACACAAGAACGTGACTTGATTGGAAAGTCTTCCCCTTGCTGGACGCTGTCCACTAAGATAAATAGATAATCATTTAATAATCTTCCCACCAGAGAGATGGTGTGTCCACTGCGATCAATAACTAACTTCTTACTAGTTACAGAGTATAAGATATAAAGTTGGTTACACTGCCTTGCTCTTCACAAGGCGTCGGCATGTAGCGACGGGTGGTTGTCAGCGGGGGGCGTGGGTCGTGGGTCGTGTCTGGCCTCGATCTTCGCCAGCTTCGTTGCCAGCTTTTGAACCGTGGAAGCCAGTGAGTCGACCATCGCAACCAGGGGCTCCGTTGTCTTGCACCTGGAGACGTTGGCGGCTCCTATTTCCATCGGCGATTCGTGTCGTCCCAGGCGGCTATACGCGTCGTTACGTTCACAGAACCGTATAGTAGCTGTAATCGCTTCGTCAAGCGAAGTAGGCGCTGCCTGTTCGATCAGCTGTCGTGCGAGGCTATCAGAAGTTAACCCTCGGGCAAATGTACGGATCAGAAAGGATTCTTGGTCGGGATTTCGTAAATCGCTTGGGTAGCAAATGTCACTAATGTCTCGGAAGCGTCGGACAAACTGTTGCGTGGGTTCGTACGGGCTCTGACGCACCTTGTCAAGTTCGTCACGCAATGCTGCGGTTTCGTCGATGTTAAGAAAGTTGCTAGCCAAATGATCACGCAAGTCTGGCCATGGAATGGCGGCGCGGCCGATTTGATTTGCCGCTATTTTGCCTTCGATGAAACGTTCCAACTTAAATCGGAACGGACCAGAGACAGTTTTAGACGCTATTTCGATGATGCTGGGTGCACCGACTTGATTAAAAGCTAAAGTCACTTCACGGATCCAATTACGTACAGCCGATGTAGATGAACCATCGCGTGTGTGTGTGTGTGTGTGTGTGTGTGTGTGTGTGTGTGTGTGTGTGTGTGTGTGTGTGTGTTTGTGTGTGTGTGTGTGTGTGTGTGTGTGTGTGTGTGTGTGTGTGTGTGTGTGTGTGTGTGTGTGTGTGTGTGTGTGTGTGTGTGTGTGTGTGTGTGTGTGTGTGTGTGTGTGTGTGTGTCTCTGTGTGTGTGTGTGTGTGTGTGTGTTTGTGTGTGTGTGTGTGTGTGTGTGTGTGTGTGTGTGTGTGTCTGTGTGTGTGTGTGTGTGTGTGTGTGTGTGTGTGTTTGTGTGTGTGTGTGTGTGTGTGTGTGTGTGTGTGTGTGTGTGTGTGTGTGTGTGTGTGTGTGTGTGTGTGTGTGTGTGTGTGTGTGTGTGTGTGTGTGTGTGTGTGTGTGTGTGTGTGTGTTTTGATCGTCACGTAGCAAATACACGTTTTACGTAGGAAAAGTCAATATTCGGGTGACATCACTGTCGGTTTCACGTTGGCTCAGCGCCAATGTACGTGTGAACGAAGTTATAAGTAAAACAAATTCGTAGGTGGTGTGCCATACGGTACGTTGAAACGACGTACTTTACATTCTGTAATTCGGTGGTGGTTCGTCAGCGTCGTGACAGTGCACACAACGTCAATGGTTCTTCATTAGAAAGTCTCTGGACACTAGTCAGTGTACGTTTAACAGTCTTGAGCGTTAACAAAATCGCTGATGCGTCTCGCCAGTGTAAGATTCTCTTATGGGCGCGTTCATTCGTCGAGACTACTCACAGTTGTGTAGTAGTTGTTTTTGTCGCTCGCCAGATCGTCTAGCTGCTTACTGATAATACCGCAGACGATCAGATCGGTATAATAAGCCGTGAACGCATCTTCCAGGTTCGCAAGATTTTATTAACGCAGAAGTGTTGATCGTACAACATAGATTGGTATCTCTACAATTTTTCTTGTTTCTTCGTTTATATGCATCATGTAGGTGCTCCTATTTAACATTTAAATGTCTTCAATAAATTTAGTTTTCGAATGGTAAGGTAGGTATGGGCCGGCGTGGCCCACCCTTTCCGATAATTTTGAGTCCAAATTGAAAGAGGTGCGTGGTAATTTAGATCGCCTACTCTGTAGACTAAATAATAAGCAAAGCTGCAAACTGGCCAGAAACTAGCCTGACTTACATAAGTTGTATCAACCTGGGTTTTCTTTATGCTAACGTTATATCATTGATTAAATATGTCTGAAATGACCACTATCTCTGTTCTTACAATTTTAGGCTGACCAAACCTTACAATATGTTAATTGTCCGTCTTCTTTGCTCTCGCCAGGTCGAGATTTATACCTGAATTTGTACTCACTCTACCAATGAGTACACGGAGTACTATAAAAGTGTAGTCAACGCATTGTTCTCCAGGTTCGAAGCGATTTTAATCTTGTACATCAGACGGCTACGTACATAGTAGCAATATTATAATCACGCACAATAACAATTAAATAACAGTGAATATAGATATCATTGTAAACCGTAAAGAAAAGTAGTGAATGTAAACATCACTTATACACTTAATGTCTAGAAGATTAAAACGAAACATGGTTAAATCTCACCGGTAATTTTGAAGCCTAACGCTAAAGCAGGTATGGCCCGCCAGGACCACCCTTATTCACAATTTAGATGCCTAAGAATGTAGCTTGTGCCGGCCCTTGCAATCCCTCCTCTTGGGTATTTATACTCCCATTTTTCCTAATTCAGACGCCGTCACTAGAGGCGCTGTGATTGCTTAAATACCCAATACGCTTTACTATTGGTCAACTTGTTAAATCCACCCACCCTCTCAACCGCTGGACAATCACGTCTGTCAGTCTTCCTTTCCCAGTTTTGCAAGTTAAACTTTTGAACTCTTGGAGCTGGGCCAATTCTAGGGTTCCCAGGGCTCCCCCTCATTTCCCAATCACGTCTAACGCCGAGGTTAGAGCAATTTAGCAAATGTCAGGATTATAGGGAAGGGATTCAAGGGAAGACTGAAGCGTCTAAACAGTACAATCAATCTTAGGCACCATATGGATTTTGTCCATATCCACTTGGGTGGTTTAACTATAAACTTTTCGAAACCTGTTTTCCTGTTGCTAATCTAGGATTAATACATCGAATAAACCTCCAAATGACTTACTAACATTAGCTGTTAAAAACTAATTAAATCAAACTGGCATATACTTTACAAAATGATGATGGGGAATTAGTTGAAAGTTGGCCAGATGTAAGTCAGCTATCCCTCGTCCATGATGCAAAGCTTCCGGGTTCCTTCAGTAGCAGCAGATGGAGACGTGAGTATATCCCAGGACTTGTGTTTGCCCCAAACCGTATTGCTAGCCAATGTGAGAAAATAGTCCTGGACCAAATCCCAAACTGCCGGGCACCGACCGATTGTAATCAAAGTCCATACAGTGGTTGCCCCTCGTGCAATTCCCTTCCACCGTCGCTTCAACCTAAAAAGGCGAACTGGGAGAAATTCTCGGTAGATTTAAATACTTCAGTCCAGTTTGACAAGCTAACTATGATGTTTTTTTTGTGAAGAGGATAAAAATTCCTCTAGGTAAACATCCCGAGAAGCTGTAAAACGAACTACATCCCGGGAATGCCACACGAAGTCATGGAAATACACAACGACTACACCAACTTGTCCCGTTGGCGATGGCACCCTGGAAACTGGACAGAGAGCGACATAATAAGTGGCAAGAGCTGACTGAGTCTACAAACATGACCCACAACAGCATAAAAGCACGGAAGACCATAGATATGTTGGGAAATTACTGCACAATAACACAACCTCGATATGAGGTCACAACAGATCAAGTTTCTCACCAGCTCCCCGTGAACGGTCGATGAAACCCAGGGTATCATCCCAACAGAGTTAAACTTCCAAAACCTGCGGAAGATGACCAGGACGAATCTAACTTCACTAGACCTTTCACCACCAGTGAACTTCTATTTAGCATTAAAGTAATGAAATAGAATGCAACTGCCGGACTAGACGTATTCAACAACTGCATGAGTACCAACGCCAACGCCAAAAGCGTGGTGACCTATCGTCCTGATTTGTCATACTGTAAGATTCTCGCTTCTGTTAAGGGCGCGTGCATTCGTCGAGAATACTCACAGTTGTTTAGTAGTTGTCTTTGTCGCTCGCCAGATCGTCTAGCTGCTTACTGATAATACCGCAGACGATCAGATCGGTATAATAAGCCGTGAACGCATCTTCCAGGTTCGCAAGATTTTATTAACGCAGAAGTTTGATCGTACAACATAGACTGGTCTCTCTACCATTGTTCTTGTTTCTCCCATGTAACATTTAAAAGTCTTCAATAAATTTAGTTTTCTAATGGTAAGGTACGTATGGACCGGCGTGGCCCATCCTTGCCGATAATTTTGAGTCCAAATTGAACGAGGTGCGTGGTAATTTAGATCGCGCGCACCCGTTGTTTTATGAGTCTATTTCTGGCCTCTTGATACCAGAGCTTTCAGAAGAACCCGCCTCAGTGGAGGCGCGGTTAACCATTTTAGGAAATCGAGAAAGCCGTTATTGGCCGATGTCCATATACAACCGTCATCCCCGTACATGCTGGAAATGACCGTCGTATGCAAGGTATCGGGTCGCCTTCTGAACCCCCCAGGACTGGGAGACCTTCCTATGTCCTTGGGGACGGTCAGTTGCCAACTAAACTAGTTTCTTATGGCCTGCATTCTAAATCGGGTAAACATTTCTCCCGTTTGACAGTCCAGTTATTTTTACAGTCGCGGCGACTCTAACCCTCCCTACTGTATATACTAAACAATAAGCAAAGCTGCAAACTGCCCAGAAACTAGCTTGCCTTACATAAGTTGTATCAACCTGGGTGTTCTTTATGCTAACGTTAAATTATTGATTAAATATGTCTGCAATGACCACTATCTCTGTTCTTACAATGTTAGGCTGACCAAACCTTACAATACGTACAAACAATTCGAGGGACTCATTCTACATTGACTGGCCCCCTTTGTGGGTCAGCATCTCGATCCCGAGCAAGCTGGTTTCAGACCTGTTGGTCAATTCATCGAGGATGGATATAAGAAAGGATCAATAACTGGTGCTGCAATTGTTGACCTGTCAGTGGCGTGTGAAACAGTGAATCACAAGATTCGTGTGCAGAAGTCATTCCAGATATCAAAAGATGTAAGATTGACCAAGCTGGTTCAAAACATGATGGCAAGTAGACGTTTCTTTGTGGACCTTGCGGGTAAACGAAACAGATTGCGCAGACAGAATAATGGACTATATAAAGGCGGCGTTCTTGCTCCTGTTTAATATCTACACAAACGACCAACCTCCAAACACCAGAAGTTTCCTGTATGCCGCCGATCTCTGCATTCCACCCCAGAAACTATCCTTCAAAAGGTAGATCAGTCCCTCACTGATGGATTCGATGGATTAACCACTACTAACTACTCTGCCGTCAAACAACTACGGGCAAATCCAGAGAAGACGCAAATCAATGATTTTCAACTGAACATCTTGATGTGGGGTATAACCAGCTACCAACATTGAATGTGACTGTGGAGAGGACCCCCAAACGATGGAAAATCTGCTAGAATGCCCCCTCTTATCTATGACCAGACGACTTGGCAATGAACAACTCCTGTATCAGAGCCTGTGTGCTGCAGTGGCGAGGAAAAATGTAACGACACGAGAAGAAGAAGACTACAAGTTAAGAACAGAAACCGCGGGTAGCCAATTGATTGACCAAATATATATGTATAATATCTACACAAACGTACAATATCCATTTTACAATTCTCTAAATTCATAATGGGCAGAACGGAAGAAAACCTGGTTATTTCACTAATAGGTTAGATTCTGAGTCACATTCTACACGCTTATTTTTACTTTTGTTATTCAGAAGGTCAACGAGGAAAGTTAAAAAGAAAATCATCGTCAGAACAATGATGCAACACGGGCGTTCTTACATTGTTTAATGTTTAACATGGTTGTGGGCTATGCACTTTGAAAACTAAGCATTTGTAACTAAAATCATCAGTGGTTTACTCAGAATGTGTTCTAAAAGTTGGAGATTCCGGTCATTTCTCTGATTGACTGAAGGCTGATTTGTTAACCACGGCAAATGGTAAGTCGGGGTAACCAAGACTATACGTGACGAATTAAGTGATGCCGACATACACAGAACCAACGCAAAGTATCAAACACACGTACCTTTTTCTCAGAAAGAGGATTAGTTTAGTAAACAAAGGCCAACATGTGTTACATAAGTTGTGTTTGGATGCAAACAGCATAGCCATATCCCACTGGCAAGTATCGGAATAGGTATTAAATACTAATATATTTTTTATTTATCGAGCGAATTTTGCTTTAAAAAATTACACTCTTTTGTAAGGTTATCTAACAGTATGGCGCGGCCCAGGAAATTAAGATGTGCTCAACAAGGTTTTCTGAGTAAACCACTGGCGGAATATTCTTAATGGTAGTTGCAAATGTTTTAGTGACTTTAATAGGGGCATAAGTCCAAAACCATCGATTGTGTTTATTTTACTAAATGCACGTACGTTATTCACACTTCACTATCAAGTACCCTGTAGTTTAGGGTATGTACCCTGTAGTTGACGATATGTACCCTGTAGTTGACGATATGTTCATGAAAGTGAGATGTTCAACAAATGTTCCGAGAAAGACAATATTCTATGCCAACAATGGTGATATACAACACTGATAAGGCGTCAATACATTTATATTGTTCTATTACATTCGGAAACATACACGTACTCGTGAATATACATCACGAACGGCACTGTCAATACGTACATGTGTCTTCGCCAGTGACTAACGCCCGTGTCGTCAGTTTGCATCAATGCGAGTCTCCTTGATAAGCAAGAAGATGTCCTGTCGGAGAAGACATTGTCCACATGTTAATGAAAGGAGTGCGCTATGCAGTATTCTATGTACAAATGACAAGTGTGCTCGCAGACGTTGACGTTATTGTCCATCGTGGGTTGATTGTCACGCGTCAAGATGCAGTACGCCAGGTCTTTGTCGTAGTAACATCCACGATACGCTGTCTCGATATCTGAAACATGTCACGTTGGATCTAAGACTACCGTATCGTGATGAATAGATCGCTCCAACCACTTACACGCAAACGCACAAACATATGCGCGTGCGCACAATCACGCACGTACCCCAAACCAACACACAAACGAACAAACACAAGAACGAACGAACGAAAGAAAGAACGTAAGTACGTGTGTACGAACGTACGCTTATAATAAACCACGAAGTAGTGCGAGGAAAGTATATGGCATACTATTTTTCTACTACAACCAGAAAGAGTAAGATCAACATTTTGTTAGTGGTGTAACGTAGATTGTACCTTTTCGATTCGACGGCACCGCCCTGAAGACAGCGGCGAACATCGCCACTAGGAGCGCCACCTTACAATAGTCTGCAGTTTGGTCGTACAACTGGCTTATGCTAGGGTACATTGATAAACTTATTTATATTTTTCCTTTAAAAAAATCATAACTTATCATCTATATGAAATGGCGTATACCATATCGTCCTCCATTGATTTAGCCCACTGCAAATGAGGTTCATTGATGTTCACATAGTACCTGAATAGTTCATGTAATGTGCTCAGTCGGTGTACTAAAATAATGCTGGATTAGGATTAGGATTAAGAAAGGAACCCATGTTTCGAAGGCTACAAAAAAATATTTTGGAGAAAACCCTGATGATATGTGCAGTGTGAGAGTATAGGGAAAGAGGTTTAATATCACTCACAGGACATCAGTAGTAGTACTATACAAGCGACATCAGCGCACCCTAGCGACGAGAGGACTGGTCAAAGAGTGGTCAAGGAGTCCTGTAATAGGAGTCAGATGTCATTAGACGTAAGGGAGCAGCTTCGTCGGCGGCGGCGGGGGCTAACATCAAAGGGCCTGACGAGGAACGAGAAAGGAACAAAACACGGTATTGTACGAGTGCACACGTATTTTATTGCCAGAACTTTCCATTATGTGTCACTGTCTTTATGCTATGGACTGGTGGTCGACGTGCAGACAGCGAGGGAGAGGAGGCGGTTTTCTAACAGTAGTAGCGACCGACCACCTTCATTTTTATGACTAGGCCACGCGTTCATACCAGACTGCATTTCGGGTTGAGCCAGCGACCTGCAGAAAGGAAGCGGCGAAGTTTTTTTTTCAGTACACTATTTGTTAAAGTAGACCAAAAGACGAATACGTAAGCGATGTATTCATCATGTCTTTATTAGTATAACATTACAAAGCAACCTATCTATTACGCTAAATATACAAGGTAAGTTAATATATACTACTATAATGTGAAAATACTGATACTATTGCTAATTATAAGAGTTACACAAGAAAATCACTGATAATATTGCTAATTTTAAACGTTAAGGCGATGACGACACTATTAAAAATGACTGGCGGTTAGGAGTCAACCGGTCTACGTGGACATGTCGAGACACGTTCGGGTGGAGACAGCGTCGGCAGGCAGCCCTGTTAGTGGTGTTATTGCCACAACTTTCCATTATTTTTACTGACATTAAAACTATTTAAAAAGCTATGGACTGGTGGTCGACGTACAGACAGCGAGTGAGAGGAGGCGGTTTTTTAACAGAAGTAGTGAACGATCACCTTACTTTTTTACTAGGCCACGCGTTCATACCAGCAGACCTGCAGCAAGCAAGCGGTCAACTTTTTATTAGTACGCTATGTGTTAAAGTAGGTCACAAGACGTTTACGTAAGCGATGTATTCATCATGTCTGTATTAGTATAACATTACAAAGCAACTTATCAATTACGCTAAATCTAAACGGTAAGTGAATATATACTACTATAATGTGAAAATACTGATAATATTGCAAATTGTAAAGTTACACAATTAAATTACTGATATTATTGCTAATTTTAAATGATAAAGCGATGACGGCACTACTAAAAATAACTAGGAGTCAACCGTTCAACGCGGACATGTCGAGACATGTTCGAGTGGAGACAGCGTCGGTAGGCAGCCCTTTTTTGAAGGGGCGCAACAACGTGACTGATGCACAGAGCGGGTATAAATAGGAGTGTGTTACTGTATGTATTCTGTGTACTGGAGTTGTAGTGCCTATGTATTATAGCTGTGCACACCCTTAGCCAGAAATAAAATTGATCCAGTCTTGAACATTCTAAACAACTTTAAACACACAAACGGCTTCCGTGGAAACCATTCGCTTCTATTACAGTCATTGTTGGCCCAATATTTTTTTTCAATGGCAAGCCAATGCTGGTTGATATTATACCATCCATTGTTGGCCCATTTTGGTGTTTGCACTGGTAAGCCAATGTAATTTGAACAAATGACAGCCAGTTTTGGCCGAATTAGGTTCTTTTAAAGCAGGCCAAGTCTGGTTTAACCATTATTGGCCCAATACAGTCTCACTGGCGGCGAGGTTGGCGTTATCACCTGCACAGTTGTACTATTGGAATAGCCAACACATGAAGGTTTACGAAAAAGTAACTTGAAACGTTATTTTAAATATATTAACATAGCTGTAATATTTGAAGCATCTTAAGATTTTAAGTACATGCATACAAATACGTCTAATATGAATACATATGATTACAATCACCCTCAAAATCATGTCCTTTGCACTAAAAGTAAAGCAATACAACAAATAGAAATAGAAGATACAGCACTCAGTAATACATCTGGTTTAAAAAAATAGTATATTTAAGCATTACTTCTTTGATAAAACAGCAGTCATCCAGATTCAGTATTGTCTATTGGACAAAATACATGAATTTACAGCTTAATCGTTCGTGGTATTCTTGTCGTTTGAACTGAGGAACGGGGAAATTGCTGCCAACAGCAGGGCTTACACGCTGGTTATGTGAGTGTCCGGTTATGTATGTGAATCGGAGTCCGAATCAGATTCAAAGTCTACCCCGATCGCGCTTGGCCACTGCTAGTGGGCACAGCAATCCAGAGTGCCAGCGGTAGACGACAATACAGTAGCGTCTCTGCTACTAGCGGCAGGCACGTCAACGTTGTCTCCACCAACGTAACAAAGGATGCTGATTCGGACTGTTCAGGGACAATCGCAGGAACGCTGTTTTTATTCACGTTTACGAAAAAGTCATCGATTGTCATGAACTTTGACATTGACATATCACATCATTTCACTCGCTTGGCAGGTGCCATTTTCAACTCGCCCCACAACATCATGGGTCATGGGATTGTTTTTTTTCAAATGAGAGCTCCAATGCATAGGCACTGAGAGAGGACATAGAAACACGTTTCCCAACCAAAGACGTACACGATTACAATAAATAGAGATAAACCGCAGTATCGTTATTTTCCAACTATGTCAAGGTTAAAATATAGTCTTATAGATCGGCGGTATTCGCTATTCTGCCAACATTCGTCGAATCACGACCGCGTGCGCTAAGACTCTTAAAAGTCACTAAAGGCAGTTCAAACAATGTTATGATGAAAAAATATCATTTTGTAAAAAGAAAAACCCGTCTTTTATTTTATTTTACCCGTCGTTCTAAGACATTTGTCCGTCCTCAAGACAGGCAGAAGGGTCACTGCTAAGGGTCTGTAGCTGTGTACTGGGGATACAGTGACTATTTTGTATTCCAGCTATGTACTGAGGGTGTAATGACCATGTATTCCGACTGTATACTGGGAGTGTTGTAACTATGGCGGTGGTGCTGGTGGTTATGGATGCATCATACATCTATGCTACTGAATTTTGACACCTCTGACTAGATGACCACCCCTTAAAAAGGACTTTGACCCCTGCTAGGTGACCACTGCTAGATGATGGGTACAGTTAGGTGTATGGTGAGAATTACAGTTGAGTGTAGTGGGGGTGCAGTGACTGTTTAGCATGCATGTGTACTGGGAGTGCTGTAACTATATATACTAGCTGTGATCTGCTGGTACAGTGACTATGTATTCTAATTGTCTAACAGACCATGTAGTCTAGCTGTGTACTGGGGTTGCAGTGACTGTATTCTACATGTGTACTGGGAGTGCTGTAACTATATATACTAGCTGTGATCTGCTGGTACAGTGACTATGTATTCTAATTGTCTAACAGACCATGTAGTCTAGCTGTGTACTGGGGTTGCAGTGACTGTATTCTACATGTGTACTGGGAGTGCTGTAACTATATATACTAGCTGTGATCTGCTGGTACAGTGACTATGTATTCTAATTGTCTAAAAGACCGTGTAGTCTAGCTGTGTACTGGGGTTGCAGTGACTGTATTCTACATGTGTACTGGGAGTGCTGTAACTATATATACTAGCTGTGATCTGCTGGTACAGTGACTATGTATTCTAATTGTCTAAAAGACCGTGTAGTCTAGCTGTGTACTGGGGTTGCAGTGACTGTATTCTACATGTGTACTGGGAGTGCTGTAACTATATATACTAGCTGTGATCTGCTGGTACAGTGACTATGTATTCTAATTGTCTAACAGACCATGTAGTCTAGCTGTGTACTGGGGTTGCAGTGACTGTATTCTACATGTGTACTGGGAGTGCTGTAACTATATATACTAGCTGTGATCTGCTGGTACAGTGACTATGTATTCTAATTGTCTAAAAGACCGTGTAGTCTAGCTGTGTACTGGGGTTGCAGTGACTGTATTCTACATGTGTACTGGGAGTGCTGTAACTATATATACTAGCTGTGATCTGCTGGTACAGTGACTATGTATTCTAATTGTCTAAAAGACCGTGTAGTCTAGCTGTGTACTGGGATTGCAGTGACTGTATTCTACATGTGTACTGGGAGTGCTGTAACTATATATACTAGCTGTGATCTGCTGGTACAGTGACTATGTATTCTAATTGTCTAACAGACCATGTAGTCTAGCTGTGTACTGGGGTTGCAGTGACTGTATTCTACATGTGTACTGGGAGTGCTGTAACTATATATATACTAGCTGTGATCTGTGACTATGTATTCTAATTGTCTAACAGACCATGTAGTCTAGCTGTGTACTGGGGTTGCAGTGACTGTATTCTACATGTGTACTGGGAGTGTAGTTGATATGCATCTTAACTGTATACTGGAGTTGTAGTGACTACGTATTCTAGCTGTGTACTAAGGTTGTAGTGACTATGCATTCTAGCTGTGTCCTGGGGGACATTGACTTTGTATTATAGTTGTATACTGGTGAACAGTGACTTTGCATTTTGGCGGTGTACTGAGGGTGCAATGAATATGTATTATAACTGTTTAATGGGGGTGCAGTGACTATGTAATTTTGCTGTGTACTGAGAAATACAGCTAAAAGTGCAGTTGCATGTACGGTGAGAATTAGAGTTAGGGGTACATTAGGGGTGTGGTGAAACTTAAGGGTACAGCAACATTGCAAGAATATGACACTCGAGACGTTGGGTTTTCTAACAGTGTGGCGTAAGGCGTAAGGCGTAAGGCGTGTATGACAGGTACATCAGGCTCACTTTTAATGTTTAAAAACATTTAAATAATTGAGCACGCATATGTAAAAATAAAGGCATTGTTGTAACGTTAAAGGCTTGCCTTTAAATAATTAAAGGCATGCCTTTAAATTACGATTTTCTTCAACCACAACTATTTTGATTACTTACTCAACGTTTCGACTGCAATCGGAAGCCTTCATCGGGAATTCTGGGCTCGTGACTCGATCTATATCCCACTCGTATCGATTCATGACTGGAGTTGTCTTTCGGATCCATGTGGCCTCTTTGGTCCATCTTGAGTTTCTGTTACACTTTCTGTCAATCACTTTTGCCCTCCCCCCAGTCTATGATACAATTGTTTCTGTCTGCATGGTCTGTTATTACAGAATTATGCTCTATCACCGTTGACACTCTATTCTGTTCCCTCTATTCACGAATGTTCACGAGTGCCTTTAAATAATTAAGCACGCATATGTAAAGTTTAGGCGTGATTGTAACATTAAAACCATACCTTTAAATAATTACTACCATGCCTTTAACTTAACTGCCAACCTGTCTGTGCCAATGAGCGCTGACGTTACAACAGACTTGACGGCACGTAGAACAATAAAACGGAAGGAGATTATGTGTTTCAAGCCCCTACAGGGTTGTTTGATTTAAATCATTTGATTTAAATCATTGATTTAAATCATGATTTAAATCACTCCAAAAAAAATTTTTTTTGTTAATACAAAACACACGCAGTGCGCACACTTGTGTAGCTGTATTGTCACCAGATAGCCTGATAGTCAAATATTTTATGACATTGTGTATATTTGAGCTATTCCCTTTCTGAATGCAGTGAAGCTACACAAACTTGTCTTCCAGAGGAAGTATCTTTTCAACACAGAAGCCCTGAGTTAAAGTCCACTTATAGGTTGTGCTAATTGTTACCAATTCAGTATGTTGACTCAGTTGTTTAATACTGTACCAGTTTGTATTCTGGATAGAGACCCTTAGAGTACACAGAGCCCTGGACAGGTGCTAATCCACCCTATAGGCAAACAATAATTACCACTGCTACAGCCACAGACACACAGCATGCTTTCCTTTCCAAGACAGATTATGCAACTACAGGGGATGAGGCCTTGTGGACATTGTCTAATGTCTTTATATAAGCAAAAATCATGTACCCTCTGTTAAGACAAGAACCAAAATCGATTTGAATATAACATGTTTGAAAGAGTTTACAAATTTAAACATCTATATAAATATCTATATACCAGATTTTAAAAAATAAAAAAAATAAAATAAATAAAAAAATAAAATAAATCCGATTTAAATTTTAAAAAATCCGATTTTTTTATTTTTTATAAAAGTCATGATATTTTCAACCCTGAGCCCCTAACAGAAAGCTTCCAGTCGGGCCATGATTTATTGTGAATTTGATCTTAATACATCGACCACAATATGGCGAATCGCGGGTCCGATGTTGCTTTTAAAGACTGAGGCTAACTGTAACACCAGAACGTTGTATGTGGACTAGATGCTTTTGGAAAACTAAAGGCAGCTTTTACGTTACTTGACCATTCATCCGTTTCAGGTGGCGCTTCTAGTGCGTGGGGGCGTCCGTGCGTGCGTGCGTGCGTGCGTGCGTGCGTGCGTGCGTGCGTGCGTGCGTGCGTGCGTGCGTGCGTGCGTGCGTGCGTGCGTGCGTGCGTGCGTGCGTGCGTGCGTGCGTGCGTGCGTGCGTGCGTGATTGCAAGCGTTCGTGCGAGCGTGCGTGCTTTTGATAAGATAATAATATCGTTCGTTTTCGGATGCTTGAAATCCAGGTGAGAACAAAGTTATTGCATCAAACCAATCATATACCACCTATTTTACTGATAAAGTTATTTCGTTCGTGCAATGAATCATCTACCACGCTATTTCACGCTTCAGATATCAACACAAACATCCAAGGATGTGTGCAGCAGTGCTTAAGTGCCTTCAGTGATTGCATCATGATTTGTTATAATGACCCAGACATCGCTGTCTGTTTGTGCATGTGTTCTGTGAAGAAGAACGACTGCTTGGAGAACTGTCATTGACAAGAGTCTTCCTACTTTAAACATAATGCAATGTTATGGACAATACGTAATAAAATGCAAATGACGGTGCGTTTCCGAATGTATACGTTGCGTGGTTACTTTGTCGCACGCTGATATCAGTAGCCGGTGCTTGTCTAAAGTTTGACTTGGTCCAGACCTTGTGTCACCAACCCTTGTGTCACCAACCTGCCAGCGAGACGGCAACGTATCGTTATTGTTGCACTCAACTGCACTATGTATTAATAATAATAGTTTTATTATGCTTTGCAGCCATGTTCGATCAATGCGTGCACAGTGGATGTTCCCTTTATTGATACACATTGCTTAGGGTCGACCTAGTCGCTGGTAATGTCCTTTATCCAATCACAATTTAATTTCTCCAGGCACTTCGATAATACCGGCCTGAAATAAATTGGGGGTAAGTCTTTGTGGATGAGCGTAGGTGGTCTTACTTTGGGTATAAGTCAAATGTCGGCGCATTTCCATAGCACGGACACTGCTACTGCTAAACATCGCGCAGACGGGAGGAGCGAGGATGGAGGCATAATGTGCATCTCATCGGGGCCTACTGCTTTATATGCTTTTACTCGCGATATTGGTTTGGCTACTTCGCTGACAATGATGACGTAGGTATCTGGGATCGCGTTGTCAACTCCCGGAGGTAAGAAGGTACCATCGGGTGACGGGGAGTAAAGTCACTCGACACGGATTTGAAGAAGTCACATATGTCGTTGGCAAGAATACCGAGGTTGCCAGAGCAATGGTTATTAGCAAGGCCTTGTAGATTGTCACACTTTACTTTAACATCCATAAGATCTTTCACATTGTTCCATCTTTGTTGTGGCTGTTCATTTTCGAGAGACTGGATTTTCCGTTGTTAGTACTTTCGTTGTAATGATTATAATGTACGTAAGCACATCACGAGTCTTCGTGCTTCATTTGTAGTAATAAATTAATTGCTTTTAACTGAAGTGTCACTTTATGTTTGTTTAGCGACCCAAGCCTGTACACAAAGGATCCTATTCTGTTACACGAAATAAAGTGTGTGGTGTGATATGGGATGCTCCATTGTTGTGGAAATGTTCCAACCCCGGTTAAAACGAGTCAGATGCCCCAGATCGTATGTCTCGTCAACACGCGAGTTGTCGTTTCTTGACCTCTTTTGAACCCGGCCAGTCTCGTCACAGCCACCATTTGTATTCGTCTTCGCATCGACACGCACAGTAAGAGTAAATGAGTGTAGGGAGGGAGGGAGGGAGGGAGGGAGGGAGGGAGGGAGGGAGGGAACGAGGGAGGGAGGGAGGGAGGGAGGGAGGGAGGGAACGAGGGAGGGGGGAGTGAGGGAGGGGGAGGGAGAAACAAAGAGAGCGATAGAGTAAGTGCAACGGACAGACACACATATATACAGACAAACATAGAGCGGGAAACGATGGGGGAATTAGATCATGCAGTGTGAAGGAACCTTCAATGGATAAGTGGGTTTCAATGACGGTGGCGCGATTTATCCTCGCTTTGTAAAATTTTATTTTATGTACACCTGGTAACTAGCAGAATTGGTACATGCTTAGATTTATTTTAACCTTCGTTAGATTTTTTTACCAATGAGTAATAAAATCACCGTTGATGTTTAAGTGACGTGAAATACATCGCCTCTAGTTATATATTAAGCTAGCAATCTTATTTCACTAAATATAATTCATATATCACAATTCAAATAAAACATTCTACACTATAAAAGTGCAATATATTGGTCATAGAAAGACTCAGTTCGTAATGGTTTGATTATCTCGCTTTGATGACACACGTACACGTTATGTCACGTGTGCGTGTAAGCTGTGAGACAGATTGGCTAGTGACGTCATGCTTCGATACTTGGGTATTCTACGTCTACGTCAATGCACAACATCGTGCAATGAATCGCATTCGATTTGCACACGTTCTTGCAGTCGTCGTTGATAGCGCCCTCGCAGAACTTCTGACATTTCACGTGGAGCTTCATACAACCCGCCATGCAGTCTTTGTCGTACGGAATGCCTGAATGAATCAAATAAGGCATGACGTCACCACATATCTTGGCGGGAGAATCTTGGTGCAACAGTGTTTTGAATTTGGTGCAGTGAATTGTCCGAAAAAGTGTGGAATATTCATTAGAATAAGTATTATTATTACATATATATATTATACATCAACTTATTACAGACATATATTAGGAAACAGTTTTTGTTAACAGTTTTAGTCAGAGGAAGTATTTTAGCGTATGGTTTATTTACAGTACGATAATTAAGGTAGCACAGACTGCACAGTGAATTTTCATAAATAGTGGACTATTGATTAGAATAAGGATTACCATTACACATATGTTATACACACACTTGTTATATGCGTATATTAAAAAACCGTATTTGTTAACAATATTTTTGAGATAACAATTCCCGAACTCAAATTCAACGAGTGTTAAAAGGGGTTAGTTTAGAGTTCGTGAATTAAATTGGTGTATCAAACTATCGCTTACATTGCTTCTAGTCTGTATGTTGTGGTTACTACAATTGCACCGTGTTTCGAGGTCACATTCAACAAGCCAGACTTTTTTCACAACATTATCGCCATGTCGACCGTTATATGCTGTCAGGGCGCATGTCGTCCTCAATGGTTCTTTTACATCCCCAAATAAATGAGACGGGACCGACATTAACGATCATCCGAGTTACGAGAGATACACAGTCTCCAATATTTTTACACCACACATTGAACTTGAACTCAGAACTCTGACATGTAAAGCGGATGTGCTAACGACTACGATATATATATATATATATATATATATATATATATATATATATATATATATATATATATATATATATATATATATATATATATTTATATATATATATATATATATATATATATATATATATATATTTATATATATATTTATATATATATATTTATATATATATATATATATATATATATATATATATATATATATATATATATATTTATATATATATATATATATATATATATATATATATATATATATATATATGTGTGTGCGTGTGTGTGTGCGTGCGTGTGTGTGTGTGTGTGTGTGTGTGAAAAAGTTATAAATTTACATAAATTAAATAGATAAGGTAATAGCTGACATAGTTGTAGTAAACTGTTTCGCTAAAAAAGGAATTAACAGCAGAATTAATTTTAGCGTAAGTTGGTTATACACAATAGTTCCTATTGTTTTGTTTACAAAGGGTGCTGCGAATTCGCTAGGTGGCATGGTTTTTTGGCTCACAATTAGCAAGTATATCATTGTCAAAATTATATTCAAACCTAAATAATCCAGTTATTATGTTCTTTTTAACGCAAAAACAGTTTTATTCAAAGCTAAAGTAGCAAGGTGAAAATACCATAAACATCATTAATCTAATACAATCTAAATTCTGTGATGACGTCGTCCAAACGGCAGGTAAAGGCCACCAGGCATTTAGTGGGCGGGATTTGTAGCAACTGGGTAGGCTTCGACCAGGCCGGGTGTGAGAAGTCCTGGGCTGAGATGCAGGCGTATATATTTTATTTTGAGTGTAGGGGATGTGCGAATATGAAGGGCCTAGAGGTGGAGATGGAACGGCTGAGGCAGCTCGTTGTGGCATTGGTGGGAAGGGAAGACGTGGGTTGTGTCAGTGGTTCCGGTGGGGGGACTTTGGATGATAAAGTGGAGGAAGACGATGAGAGAGATGCTAGGGAGAGTTCACCTCAGCATGTGAGGAGGCTGATGAGAGGTAAGGTGACAGGACAGAAGGAGACAGGACGGAATGAGATAAGTCAGAAGGAGACATGACTTAAGGAGACGGGGTGGAAAGAAACGGGAGGGAAGACGATGGGAGGGAAGGAGACGGGAGGGAAGAAAGCAGGAGCGAAGGAGATGGAAGCGAAGGAGACGGGAGCGAAGGAGACGGGAGGGAAGGAGACGGGAGGGAAGGAGACGGGAGGAAAGGAGACGGAAGTGAAGGATACGGGAACGAAGGATATGGGAGGAGACGGGAGGGAAGGCTACGGGAGCGAAGGCACCAGGAGTGCAAGATAGCCAGGAGACGGGAGGAAAGGGTAACATTTTGATGACCGAGAGAGAGATTGACAACATGCTGCTAGGTGAAGCGCCTGCGGGACAAAATGGGGAAGGGAAGGAGACGGGAGGGAAGGAGACGGGAGGAAAGGAGACGGAAGTGAAGGATACGGGAACGAAGGATATGGGAGGAGACGGGAGGGAAGGCTACGGGAGCGAAGGCACCAGGAGTGCAAGATAGCCAGGAGACGGGAGGAAAGGGTAACATTTTGATGACCGAGAGGGAGATTGACAACATGCTGCTAGGTGAAGCGCCTGCGGGACAAAATGGGACGGGAACGAAGGAGATGGGAGGAGACGGGAGGGAAGGCCACCAGAGCGAAGGCACCATGAGTGCAAGATAGCCAGGAGACGGGAGGAATAGGTGACATGTTGATGACCGACAGGGAGATTAACAACATGCTGCCAGGTGAAGCGACTGCGGGACAAAATTGGACGGGAACGAAGGAGATGAGACGGGAGGGAAGGCTACGGTAGCGAAGGTACCAGGAGTACAAGATGCCCAGGAGACGGAAGGTGACATGTTGATGACCGAGAGGGAGATTGACAACATACCGCCAGGTGAAGCGACTGCGGTATAAAATGGGACGGAAGGGATCCGACGCAAGAGCTGCTCTGAGGTAGTGACAGAGGAGGTGACGAGGAAAGCAAGGGTGTTTGTTGGGGATTCGATAGTCAGGAAGACTGACAAGCATTAAACAAGGATGACGACGAGGTGGTTTGCTTTTCAGAAAAAATAGAGGTTATCACAGAGAGGTTGGGTCCGGGCAAGGGAGGTTCTATTTTAGTACACGTGGGGACTAACAACGCGGAGAGGGAGGGTACAACTGCCATATTTGGGAAAGACAGTTAGTTAGAAGAGCTAAGCAGACATGTTTTGAGCTGATAATTCTGTCACACTTTAGTTCAACGGCTATGTAGGGAAGAGAAAGTTGGATTTGTAGATTTGTTGGGATGTTTTGTTGGGAGTGCTGATGTGTTCATGAGGGATGGGCTTCACCTAAGTGGAAAGGGTGCAGCAGTGTTTACTGGTGAACTATCAGCAGCAGTCGACAGTGACATGGGAAGCCCAAAAAAAACGATTTACTTAGAGGTGCCTCAAACAAGAAAAGAGGCCACTAGTACACACAAACCAGTAACAAAATATCCAGAAAACATTTCTGAGGCTGGATATAAATGCGTGTGTTTAAATGCAAGGAGCATAGTAAATACGAAAAACGAATTAAACTTTATATTAACCCTCACATAATTGGTGTAACCAAATCGTGGGCCAACAAAGACATATCAGATTATGAATTAGGACAGGCAGTATATGTAATGTTTAGGAGAGATCGAATAGGAAGAAGCATATATCATTCCTTTCTGTCTCCTTCTGTCCTGTCACCTCTTCTCAGCAAACTCCCAAGCTGAGCTGAGTTTTCCCTAGCATCTCTCTCAGCATCTCCCCCCATTTTATCATCCACTATCCCCCCACCAGATCCAGTGGCACAACCCACCTCTTGCTGTGGTAGATGGGAAGGTTTCAAACTGGAAATCAGTACCACAAGGATCAGTATTAGGACCTTCATTATTCTTAATATATTTTTCAATGACTTGGACGATAATATAATATGCAACGTACTGAAATTTGCGGTTGAAGAAGAAGGGGTAACAATGATGCTGGTAAACAACATTTAAAAAACGATGTAGTCAAATTATTTAAATGGTCTGCAAAATGGCAGATGTTGTTCACTTTTGGGAAATGTAAATGCCTAAGATTGCATGTGACTGATGGCCCATTGAAAATCACGCGATACACGTGATATGGTCCCCATCGTGAAATAAAACTTTTACTACTACTATTACCTTACTTATTAATTATGACTGAAAGAACGTGGTGTAACAAACATGAAGACAAGGCGGTTAAGAGGAGATCAAATTGAAGTTTTTAAGATATTGAATGAGTATGAAAATAGTGATCTAAATATTTTTTCTCACTAAAGAAAGATAATAGAACTAGAGGACATGAGGTAACATTAGCAAAGGATCGGTGTGGATTGGATATCAGGAAGCACCCGTTCTCATAGATAACTATCAATGAATGGAACAAATTAACTACGGATTGTGTAACTGCTAGCAGCGTGAATATGTTTAAAAACAAGGTTAACACATATCTTAGGAGGGCGGATTACACGTAAATTAAAAATTGTTGGACTCTCGATAAGCCAATGGCTTCCTTATCCACTTGCCTTCTGGGCCTTTGGCTGAAATGGCAATCTTATTAAATCTAGTCGCGTTAAATCTTCTAGACATTACTATTAATGAATCGAGTCAACAGGTATCAATGGATTCGACTCCTCTCGGGATGGATTCAAACACGGGCAGCTTGTGAGTTTGTGAATGGCCACTTGTAGCAGTGCGGTCAGCCTCGTTTTGGTGTCAATTTGACCTACCCGTTAATATACCGAATTGTACGCTGAGAGAGGTATTAATTAAAATAAATAAATGTAATGAATACCATCGACTTCTCCCTTCGTGCCCGCCCAAGCCGTGACTGTCATCAGCGAAAGTAGGACGGCCAACTAAAACAAAGAAAGTACGTCGCATGACTCACAAAATGGTTTGAACAGATGCTAGACCGGAAATATGAAATATACGCCTGTAAGATACACCAATTGTCGTCAACCGCTCAACTGAATGATTTATCACTTTACCTTCTCCGCAACGAAGATCTGTTATCACTTAACCATCTCCGCAATGGGGATCTGCTATCACTTTATCGTCTCCGCAATGGAGATCTGCTATCACTTAACCGTCTCCGCAATGGAGATGTGCTATCACTTAACCGTCTGGGCACGGACCACAGTCAGAATCCATCCGCCATTACATAAAGAGTCCCAAGGAAAAAATGTATTGTGCATTTAGGGTTTATATGTGAGAGCAGAAATTGTGTGAATGAGGGAGTGGAAGTGATGTTCTTGTGCACAGTAGCATCTAAGCTTTGAAATGATGCCATTTGTCGGTAGGTATACCAGTTGCGTAAGGACACAGTGGCTGTTAGGCAGGATGTACTCATATTTTGGAAACCGGGGAATTTCATGGCAGAAATGCAGGGGCATCATGCGTTGAAGCAATTAGTGCGAAAAGGAGGTATGTCATTTTCACGAATTGTACACACCAGGTGTCTTAGTGGGTCTGTCATTTGCTGTAAATTAAAAAAAAAATTGTAGGATAAATGTTCAATGTAGGCCCAAGAACGTTATAATGGTCGTCTATGGGAAAAGTGACTGTGGTCCGTGCCCGTCTACGCAATGCAGATCTGCTATCACTTTAACGTCTCCTCAATGGAGATCTGCTATCACTTTACCGTCTCTGCAATGGAGATCTGCTATCACTTTAGAATAAATACTAAGTTTTTGTTATTTTGTATTCCTTTGTTGTGTTTGCTTTGATTAAGGCACTCTTCTATATATTACGTGAACGAGTGGAGCGGTCGGTCACGTGCGAGGATGTTGCTACACGTGCGAGGGCGATGCTACACGTGCGAGGGTGATGCTACACGTGCGAGACAGCCGGGGAGTCTACAAATGTAACTCATTTTGATCATCACAGGTTGACATGTATACATAAGCACATACGCCATGCTGCAGACTCTTACCGCAAGGCTGTTCATGTTGAGTGATAGGCTTGCCGTCTACAACGCTTCGACACGCTCTGCAATGTCATCGTAAAAACAACACATTTTATTTCTTATTTCATTTCCTTACGACGTGTAATTTTTCATGTTTCTATCATCTGAACGAAGTGAACTTTTCTCCCTATAAATAATACAGCCGTTTCTTCATCTTTTATACATGTGTTTGTGTGTGTGTGTGTGTGTGTGTGTGTGTGTGTGTTGTGTGTGTGTGTGTGTGTGTGTGTGTGTGTGTGTGTGTGTGTGTGTGTGTGTGTGTGTGTGCGTGCGTGCGTGCGTGCGTGCGTGCGTGCGTGCGTGCGTGCGTGCGTGCGTGCGTGCGTGCGTGCGTGCGTGCGTGCGTGCGTGCGTGCGTGCGTGCGTGTGTGTAGTTCATCCTTCGGGTGCGAAGAGGAACACGATATCATCTGTCCAAAGTATTTATATTGCGATGGGTCCGAAGATGGCTGTGTTTTCTCGAGACTTTCGCAGTTCACGTCTCCTTTTGGCCTCGCTGATTCTCTTGTGTCCAGGAGGCCAAAGGGAAAGGCCAATTGGGGAGGCCAAAGGGGAGGCCAAAGGGGCGAGCTAGGTATCCACGTTTGACAGTTTTTACTTTATAAATCCGTATCTTGATTTCTCACACACACGCACGCACGCACGCACGCACGCACGCACGCACGCACGCACGCACGCACACACACACACACACACACACACACACATATACTACACCAAAAACTTATATCATTTTGGGGTTGAAATTGGTCGTCACATGCACCTGATCACAACGATGTAGACTACCTACCTGTCTGACTGCCCGAGTGTGTGCCAGGTTTGTCAATGGCAGTTTACCTTCTTCACACGCAAACAGCACGTTTATGCTGACGTCTACGTGACTCCTGGCACGTACACTTGATGACTTTGTTGAGTGGGATCTCAAAACAAAACTTCAACGTTACTTCGACTCCTCATGGTAAGCAGTAGTTGAACTCACGACGAATATGGTCAAGTGAACTATTGTTAAACGCTTAGAAACCACGTCATACCTTAGACGACACAAGGCGGTTAAACATGAAACCGTGTCTGTTTTTTTTGGATGTGATCATCGCCGTGTTCATTCAATGTGTAATATCGCCTTCTAAGATATTTCAAATATTCATATTCGGATAAGTGTTCATGACATACCAACATGCAACCTAAACATTTATTTACTTACAACATGCAACCTAAACATTTATTTACATACAACATGCAACCTAAACATTTATTTACTTACAACAAGCAACCTAAACATTTATTTACTTACCGTTAGACGAATCAGTAGGGTTTACTGTTGAGCATTCACTAATACCTCAATATCCTGAATAGGTATTCCGGGGTCATTTAATCGTATCGATGAGATATGGTCATAGCTGACATAGTAACATAATTATTTAATTAAACAAGATCGAGTATAATACACGTGTCATTGTTTTGTCCATGTTGCTTGTACATATGTTTCTCCGAATGATGTTTGCGATCTGGGTGAATGACAAAGAGTAATACCAAAGCAAATGTTGTCATTTTAGATTATCAATTGAACATAAACAAACGACATGTCTGTTCCGCAGAATTCCTATAAATCCCGCCACTGTGTACCCTGTGGGGTAGAACAAATAACCCCTTCGCTGAGACGTATGGAAACAACTGGCACGTTAACACATTGTAATAATTATCACATTAAGTATAACAATCGATTGTATCATGTATTTACATTGTATCATGTATTTACATTGTATCGTGTATTTACATTGTATCATGTATTTACATTGTATCATGTGTTGTGGCGTGTGCGCTGCGTGTTGCCACGGTAGAGTTTTCGTGTCTCGTTTAAGCATTTTTTTCCACAGACGTGGACGTGTATTTGTAAATATTTTAGTACAGCGTTGGATGAGAATGACTGAAGAACGTCCTAGTGAATGAATTTTTTTTTAAATTCGTCATATTCTTAATTATTGGCGATTGAACATTGTTTTGGTGAGCGGTCAACCGGATCGGTCGCTACACGCCTACCAGGAATAAGCTGCCGAACCAGTTTTCGTCAGGTGCGTCTACCAGTCTATCAGAATGTCGTCAATGTGCGTCCCAAGCGACCTATTCAACACTGCTAACAACTTCAGTGACAATGCGAGCTGGGTTCATCAATGCATGTGACCACGTTTGGGTGTGTTCCAATTTACTGCATCACTAACTCTATTATGTAAACATGTTGACTTTTACCGGCTGTCAACTACGGGCCATAGGGGCCAACATTATGAAGATGAACTTAACGGTGCCACTCAAAACACTCCTTACTCTTCGATCACTAAATATACGTGCAACTTCCAGAACGCACCGGGGAACTACTGCTGGAAACAAACATGTTCGCCCCATTTCTTCCTTAATAACAGCTGGAAGACGATTAAGAACGAACATTGAACACATACACAAGGGGAGAATTAATCCAACAAACCTGGTTGACATATGTCGACAAACTGACACAAAGTATAATGTTACCTGCGCACTACTAAATGCACGATCAATATGTAAAAAAGCAGTGACGGTGAAGGAACACTTGTTGGACCATGGTGAAAGTTTTATGTTTTTTTAACAGAAACCTGGTGTAAACCGAATAAAACTGCTGTTGTCAACGAATTAACTACACCTGGTTACATCTATATAGGATAATGTCGTTCAGCTAAGCGCGGAGGCGGCGTTGGAATACTATACAAGTCAGAATATAAATTGCGAAAGACAACAACTAAGCGATATGAGACCTTTGAACATGTGGACGTTAAATCAACACAAACATTGAGACCTATGCGTGTTGTCGTCATTTATCGTCCACCGACAACAAATGTACAGCAGTTACTCGATGAGTTCGCGACATACGTCAATGAGATAGCCATGGCACAGCGAGACATTCTTATTGTCGGTGACTTCAATCTTCACTGTGAACTGGGTTCTGTACCCGGTGTAAAGTTATTGAATGACATTTTAGCTGAAAATAATCTACAACATGTTACAGAATCAACACACATCCGGGGGCACAGGTTGGACTTGGTGATAACACGTTCACCTAGTTCCACCGTATCATCTACAATGGCATACCCCAGCAGCATATCAGATCATTACAGTGTTGTTTTTCTTCTGTCTTCTGCAAACCCAGTGCCTGCTCGTACTATGAGGCATCTGCGCGATATCCGTGGAATAAATCATGACCATTGACAAATTTATGTACAGCACTGAACAGCGTTCAACGCCATGATCACTCGAGCTAAGCGGGCTCACTATGAATCAATGTTGTCATCACTTGACCAGCGGACATGCTTTCGTGTGGTCCACACCCTGCTAAAGCCGCCGAGCACTAGTCGACCACAATCATCAAGCACTGAGAAACTGTGCAGTGACTTCGCTACTTACTTCGCTGAAAAAACACAAGGAATCAGAGTGCACATCCAGAAGAAGCTTATAAGTGATAAAGAATTTTCTGATTACGTCGTCGATGTTAGCAGACAACCAGTATCATACCAACTAAATCGACTACTACCTACGAATGACGAGGAACTGAGGAACATCATCAAATTGTACCCCTCAAAGACATGTAGTCTGGATGACTGCCCAATTGAACTCCTGAAGAGAACACTGAATATCCACATTCCCTATTTGGTGGCCATAGTATATAACAACTTCGAACAAGGAATATTCCCTAACACGCTGAGAGCTGCGGTAGTGAAACCACTGCTGAAAAGTGACACGATAAATAAAGATTTGCAAAAAAAACTACAGACCAGTCTCCAACATAGCGTTCATCGGCAAAGTGTTAGAGAAAGTTGCAGTCCATCGGCTAACAGAACACCTAACTATGAATGGACTGCACGAACAATACCAGTCTGCATACAAGATGCTGCACAGTACCGAGACAGCCCTGTTGAGAGTAAAGCATGACATTGCAGGAGCTCTTGACAGGAACCATGCCATGATGTTTGTCATGCTAGATCTATCAGCAGCATTCGACACTATCGATCATGCACACTTGTTGAAACTTCTGCAAGATGAATACGGTGTGCGTGGAACGGCACTGGCTTGGTTCCGGAAATACATGGAAGACCGCGCCTATCGCGTCCAGATTGACTCAACAACATCAGAGCATATTCCTCTACAGTATGGTGTACCACAGGGCTCGGTCCTTGGGCCAGTTATGTTTACTCTGTACACCACGCCAATGCAGCGCATATTCAAAAGACTTGGAGTATATTACCACAGATATGCGGATGACATTCAACTATATGTATCCTACAATCATAGACATAAATAGAACACCCATTAGTAAAACAAGACCGCTGAGCTCTTTTCAGTTGACACATTGTAAGATACATGCCTCCCTCTTCTTGTCTTCTTCGGGGCCGCACGCAATGGTCCAGGAGGCATTTGTCACAACGAAAGATATTTTGATTGTCCGTTGTTTTTGCGCTCGCCAGGTAGAGATTTATAACTGTATTTCTACTCACTCGACCAATGAGTACATAGAGTACAACAGTAGTGTAGTCAACGCATTGTTCTCCAGGTTCGAAACGATTTTAATCTTGTACATCAGACGGCTACGTACATAGTAGCAATATAATCACTCACGATGACAAATAAAAATAACAGTGACGACATCTATCACTGTAAACCGTAAAGAAAAGTAGTGAATGTAAACATCACTTAAAATGTATACAGACTCTTAAAGTCTAGAAGATTTAACAAGAAAATTCTGACCGGAAATTTTGAATTCTAATGCTAAAGCAGGTATGGCCCGCCAGGACCACCCTTACTGAAAATGTGGATGCCTAAAATTCAGCATGACTACACACCTAAGTGTGAATTTAAAATAGTCTTGCCGACCCCTTGTAAACGCTTCTCCGGGGTATTTATACTCCCAGTTTTCCAAAATCAGACGCCGTCACTAGAGGCGCTGTGATTGCTTAAATACCCAATACGCTTTACTATTGGTCAACTTGTTAAATCCACCCACCCTCTCAACCACTGGACAATGACGTCTGCCAGTCTTCCTTGCCCAGTTTGCAAGTTAAACTTTTGAACTCTTGGAGCTGGGTTCCCAGGGCTCCTTCTCCATTCCCCCAATTACGTTGACCCTCTCGTCAGAGCAATTTAGCAAATGTCAGGATTAAATGGAAAGCTGAAGTGTCTAAACAGTACCATAAATCTTAGGCACAATATGGATTTTGCCCATATCCACTTGGGTGGTTTAACTATAAACTTATATATATATATATATATATATATATATATTACTAATAAGAGAGTATTACTATATAGCTATATATACCTAATACCTTATTCCATGCACCTTGTATATCAAATATCATAACATAATTAATTATAACAGTAGCACCACTAAACATGATCGAAAATGAACTTTCTGAAGTGCTCTATACATGTATTAGCTAATGACTGCAAGTGGTAAAATCTCATTAAGCCCTGTTGGACATTCTTCTCGATCTAAGGTCCCAAAAATATTCTTTCCCATCTTCCAACACATTCCACAGCTGCTCCATCACAGCCATTTCCACCTGCAGATCAAGATTTTTATCGAATATTATCTGGCCAACTTGCCCAAGGATACGCCTCATGTAAAGAAATGTGCTCTCTTATTTAAGCTGTCAATTGTTTCAGTAGGCAACCTTTCACATAGTTTGTCAAACAAATGCGTAGAATGCAATGAATGTTGCAATGTGTACAGAACGAGTTACATGATAGTGGTTCTTACAACGATGAAAACGCAAACGACGACCAAAAAAGGGAGTGCCTCGTTAAATGCAGATGACTTAATAAAGAACAAAAATCTTATTAATGAGCTGACATCTAGTAGAGTTTAAAAAAAAGAGTTACAAATATTCATACACGCACGCACACATTATTTATAAAACTGAATCCTACCCCTATAACTTTTTATGTTGCACCCAATCAATTTGACTACTGGGAAACACTTAATGTCCGCTACCCCCAAGAAAAACAAACGTATCTGTAATATATTGATATTTCAGAAAATTTTCGAAACTGTTACATTCATTCACATATAAACTAACACAGCGCAAACATTTGTGACATAAATGACTTGAAAATAACGAGATGTCAGATCCTGTCTTCTGTCGATTCGTATAGCTGTAAGCCACACAGGAAATAACCATATTCGTTGTCCCACAACTTTCTCCAGCAAGCCTCCAAAATGTTTGTCTTTGAGAGTTTAACACTAATGCACGATGCTCACTCCAGTATGAACAACCCAACTGCCCACACTTATAACACAACTGCTGGGACCACCCACTGACCTATATAATATATTATATAGGTCAGTGGGACCACCCTCACCCAAATTAGTAATCAATCTGGTGGGCATGTCCCATTAAGAACACATGACATTGACAAATCTTCAAGTTAATTGGTTCCTGGTGTCATCGTCACTGGCTACTAGCCCGATAAGTTTATACTTCTCTGGTAGCCATCTCATCTTCATTGGTTTTGTTTGTCTTATATTGTACATGATGATGGTGAGGAGGAAATAAATTAACTTACTTACTCACTTACTTACTTACATATGATAGACAACTATTTGTAACATGCTATGTTCACATTATAAACAATATTACCCTATGTGGCATGCAATGGATGCAACTGTTTCTGCTTTGCAATGAAATGCCGGCCAGTGATCCACGCCCGCTTCACTGCAGTGAGCTGGCTTATCGCTGTTGTTTATAGGGGGGTGATTAATGATGTAACTCTAGGCCTACAATCCATCTGTGCCGGACGACCAAGTGGAAACAGTGAGGCGACTGACAGACTGCGTTAAGGAGGTTAGACGATGGATGACTCTTCGTATGCTAAAGTTAAATGATGACAAAACTGAGGTGATTATTTTTATATCAAAACATCATCCTAAGTTATATGGAGTTTGCTGTTTGACCATTGGAGCCGACATTATTTCACCAGTAGACTGCGTACGAAATTTGGGAGTTCATATGGATCAACATCTGACGATGACACATCATGTGACAGCTGTGTGTGCTGCTTGTAATTATCATCTATACAGACTATCATCAATACGTCACTATCTCACAACAGAAGCCACCAAAAGTGCTATAAACGCACTTGTGACCTCTCGCCTAGATTACTGTAATTCGCTCTTGGTTAACCTTCCGGCATCACAGATACTTCGACTTAGAGTACAGAACAATGCTGCTAGACTAATTACGCGCACCAGTAGACACGACCACATAATACCAGTCTTAAGGGGCCTACACTGGCTGCCGGTAGCAAGTCGAATACATTTCAAGGTGCTAGTGTTGGCGTACCGATGCCTCAATGGTTTGGCGCCGACCTACTTGGCCGAACTTTTACACATACGAACTCCTGACGGGCGTCTACGCAAGGACTATGCGCCAACACTGCACTGATGCATCACTAAGAAGAGCATTGGTGAATCTGCATTTGGAACAACAGCGCCTCGACTTTGGAATTCATTGCCCGCAGACATTCGTAATTCCAAGGCGCTAACAATTTTAGGAAGCCTTTAAAGACTCACCTGTTTATTAGTCACTTCAAATAAATGTAAATGAAGAGAATATTATGTGATGGACACTATGGATGGACTATTTGTGATATACATTAATTTTGCATTAGGATTCTCACCTGATGTTAAGGTTTTCTAAAAAAAATTATTTATTTCTAAATAATTTTATTTATTTACTAAATATTATTTTATACCATGTTGTAAGATATATACCTCCCTCTTCTTGTCTTCTTCGGGGCCGCACGCAATGGTCCAGGAGGCATTTCTCACAACGAAGGATATTTTGATTATCCGTCGTTTTTGCGCTCGCCAGGTCGAGATTTATAACTGAATTTGTACTCACTCGACCAATGAGTACATAGCGTACTACAGAAGTGTAGTCAACGCATTGTTCTCCAGGTTCGAAACGATTTTAATCTTGGCATCAGACGGCTACGTACATAGTAGCAATATAATCACTCACGATGACAAATAAAAATAACAGTGAAGACATCTATCACTGTAAACCGTAAAGAAAAGTAGTGAATGTAAACATCACTCAAAATGTATACAGATTCTTAAAATCTAGAAGATTTGACAATAAAATTCTGGCCGGAAATTTTGAATTCTAATGCTAAAGCAGGTATGGCCCGCCAGGACCACCCTTACTGAAAATTTGGATGCCTAAAATTCAGCATGACTACACACCTAAGTGTAAATTTAAAATAGTCTTGCCGCCCCCTTGTAAACGCTCCTCCGGGGTATTTATACTCCCAGTTTTCCAAAATCAGACGCCGTCACTAGAGGCGCTGTGATAGCTTAAATACCCAATACGCTTTACTATTGGTCAACTTGTTAAATCCACCCACCCTCTCAACCGCTGGACAATGACGTCTGCCAATCTTCCTTTCCCAATTTTGCAAGTTAAACTTTTGAACTCTTGGAGCTGCGCCAATTCCAGGGTTCCCAGGGCTCCTTCTCGGTTCCCCAATTACGTTGACCCTCGGGTCAGAGCAACAAATGTCAGGATTAAAGGGAAGGCTGAAGTGTCTAAACAGTACCATCAATCTTTGACACCATATGGATTGTGTCCATATCCACTTGGGTGGTTTAATTATAAACCTTTAGAAACCTGTTTTTCTGTTGTTAATCTAGGCTTAACACATCGAATAAACTTCCAAATGACTTACTAAACATTAGCGCATAAAAACTAATTAAAATCAAACAGGCCTATACTTTACATTCCTCCCACACTTTTCTTGTTCAAAACAACATGTTGTTTTTAACACAACAATAAAAAAAAACTTAAAGGAAAGGTCAGTTTGATTTTGCTACCGTACGTCTAAACAACGACGTTGCTAGAATACAATGAAGGGTATACCTTCACTAAAACAGACAATATGTCTTTGACATACGAGAAATATAAACGTTAGTACTTATACATGTACCATACTATGTACAAAGAATACAGCATCGGTAGTCATGTGCATTTTACAAGGTACCGTAAAACAAACGTCGATGCATACATGCATCATACAAAGTACTAGACTAAAACATCGATAATCACATGCATGTTACAATGCACCAGAGAATACATAGACACCGAACAAACACAAATGATCATGTAGAATATACGTCCTACTCTATCCAGCACTGATACAAACGCCGATTAAACAAATCAATGTCCATTGGCATATAATCAAGTGCGTATCAATAATACACAGTTGTATCTAAAAGTTACATAAACAATCATAAAATGATGCTTCACAATGTTAGGATAAATGCAAGAATACATCAACAATCCAAACAAATCACTTCATGTGCTACAATAAGTATGTCGACATATTTAACAGCTAGCGGTTTCGACATGGTCTCTCACGTTACGACATGGATTCTCTGTCCATTTGTGACACAATATCAGTGTCGACACAGTACTCTTATAAAGCATTCCAACCATCACGAACAAACACACTATAACAATTGCTACAGTACAGGATACATGTCCCGGATACGTTTACCACATTAGAAAAGTACCATTGGAGACTAGCGAAAGTCAGAATACGCATTAATTCCTGTCTGTTTAAACAAATCCTTTGTTAGAAAACCTAATTCTAACTATGCCTTTTGTGTTTCACTTGTAAACCAATAATATTATCACGAAACTTCACTAGCTGATCATGGGTTTTAGCTAATTACTGAAAGCATTTGGTTTACCGAAGTTAATAAATACGCTAGTTTCGTCGGCTGTAGAGTCGCACTAACGTTGGCATTCACGAACGTCGATGTCGGTCGCTGGTCCAAAGAATGTTTTTGACAATAAATCGAACATGTCGAGTAATCCTCGTTATACCGTGCACTGTATATCGGGATGGACATTTGTCTTTTTAATTTCAGCGATACGTATACTCTTAGACTCAGTTGACGCGTTTGCTACGTCGTGGATCGAGTCATGTAGCCAGTCACCAATTTGAAACGTTGTATTTTAAAGCGTAATCCCGGGATTTCGGTCGGCGTTGCTATCGTAATGATAACTACCCATGTCGCCATGTGATCTCATCACCGCCTGTTACAAGGAATCTGTTAAGTAGATAGGATTTATAAAACGTACATCCATATGGACGTATTCAGTCGATTTTGCAATTGCCATCAGTGTGTGAAATACACACAGAGCGCTATTGCTGCGCATTTCTGTCGCTTTATTTCAGTCTCAGTCGGCGGCGCTAAGTTGCGTCGCTTTCTAAAATACTTCGTCGTCGATAATGACTCACTGACACTGTCGAATCTGTCCGCTGCTTCGCGAGCAGTCACAGACCGTGTCCTGGGGCGGAGCGATCTGTCCGTCGCACGTCGCGTAAGCCTGGGGTTCGGCTGTCTGTCCTCGCGGGGCGGGTCATATCCATCGCTGGATGATAAGCTGCGTTCTCGCTTATTAATGAGCTGACATCTAGTAGAGTTTAAAAAAAAGAGTTACAAATATGCATACACGCACGCACACATTATTTATAAAACTGAATCCTACCCCTATAACTTTTTATGTTGCACCCAATCAATTTGACTACTGGGAAACACTTAATGTCCGCTACCCCCAAGAAAAACAAACGTATATGTAATATATTGATATTTCAGAAAATTTTCGAAACTGTTACATTCATTCACATATAAACTAACACAGCGCAAACATTTGTGACATAAATGACTTGAAAATAACGAGATGTCAGATCCTGTCTTCTGTCGATTCGTATAGCTGTAAGCCACACAGGAAATAACCATATTCGTTGTCCCACAACTTTCTCCAGCAAGCCTCCAAAATGTTTGTCTTTGAGAGTTTAACACTAATGCACGATGCTCACTCCAGTATGAACAACCCAACTGCCCACACTTATAACACAACTGCTGGGACCACCCACTGACCTATATAATATATTATATAGGTCAGTGGGACCACCCTCACCCAAATTAGTAATCAATCTGGTGGGCATGTCCCATTAAGAACACATGACATTGACAAATCTTCAAGTTAATTGGTTCCTGGTGTCATCGTCACTGGCTACTAGCCCGATAAGTTTATACTTCTCTGGTAGCTATCTCATCTTCATTGGTTTTGTTTGTCTTATATTGTACATGATGATGGTGAGGAGGAAATAAATTAACTTACTTACTCACTTACTTACTTACATATGATAGACAACTATTTGTAACATGCTATGTTCACATTATAAACAATATTACCCTATGTGGCATGCAGTGGATGCAACTGTTTCTGCTTTGCAATGAAATGCCGGCCAGTGATCCACGCCCGCTTCACTGCAGTGAGCTGGCTTATCGCTGTTGTTTATAGGGGGGTGATTAATGATGTAACTCTAGGCCTACAATCCATCTGTGCCGGACGACCAAGTGGAAACAGTGAGGCGACTGACAGACTGCGTTAGGGAGGTTAGACGATGGATGACTCTTCGTAGGCTAAAGTTAAATGATGACAAAACTGAGGTGATTATTTTTATATCAAAACATCATCCTAAGTTATATGGAGTTTGCTGTTTGACCATTGGAGCCGACATTATTTCACCAGTAGACTGCGTACGAAATTTGGGAGTTCATATGGATCAACATCTGACGATGACACATCATGTGACAGCTGTGTGTGCTGCTTGTAATTATCATCTATACAGACTATCATCAATACGTCACTATCTCACAACAGAAGCCACCAAAAGTGCTATAAACGCACTTGTGACCTCTCGCCTAGATTACTGTAATTCGCTCTTGGTTAACCTTCCGGCATCACAGATACTTCGACTGCAACGAGTACAGAACAATGCTGCTAGACTAATTACGCGCACCAGTAGACACGACCACATAATACCAGTCGGGGCCTACACTGGCTGCCGGTAGCAAGTCGAATACATTTCAAGGTGCTAGTGTTGGCGTACCGATGCCTCAATGGTTTGGCGCCGACCTACTTGGCCGAACTTTTACACATACGAACTCCTGACGGGCGTCTACGCAAGGACTATGCGCCAACACTGCACTGATGCATCACTAAGAAGAGCATTGGTGAATCTGCATTTGGAACAACAGCGCCTCGACTTTGGAATTCATTGCCCGCAGACATTCGTAATTCCAAGGCGCTAACAATTTTAGGAAGCCTTTAAAGACTCACCTGTTTATTAGTCACTTCAAATAAATGTAAATGAAGAGAATATTATGTGATGGACACTATGGATGGACTATTTGTGATATACATTAATTTTGCATTAGGATTCTCACCTGATGTTAAGGTTTTCTAAAAAAAATTATTTATTTCTAAATAATTTTATTTATTTACTAAATATTATTTTATACCATGTTGTAAGATATATACCTCCCTCTTCTTGTCTTCTTCGGGGCCGCACGCAATGGTCCAGGAGGCATTTCTCACAACGAAGGATATTTTGATTATCCGTCGTTTTTGCGCTCGCCAGGTCGAGATTTATAACTGAATTTGTACTCACTCGACCAATGAGTACATAGCGTACTACAGAAGTGTAGTCAACGCATTGTTCTCCAGGTTCGAAACGATTTTAATCTTGTACATCAGACGGCTACGTACATAGTAGCGATAGAATCACTCACGATGACAAATAAAAATAACAGTGAAGACATCTATCACTGTAAACCGTAAAGAAAAGTAGTGAATGTAAACATCACTCAAAATGTATACAGATTCTTAAAATCTAGAAGATTTGACAATAAAATTCTGGCCGGAAATTTTGAATTCTAATGCTAAAGCAGGTATGGCCCGCCAGGACCACCCTTACTGAAAATTTGGATGCCTAAAATTCAGCATGACTACACACCTAAGTGTAAATTTAAAATAGTCTTGCCGCCCCCTTGTAAACGCTCCTCCGGGGTATTTATACTCCCAGTTTTCCAAAATCAGACGCCGTCACTAGAGGCGCTGTGATAGCTTAAATACCCAATACGCTTTACTATTGGTCAACTTGTTAAATCCACCCACCCTCTCAACCGCTGGACAATGACGTCTGCCAATCTTCCTTTCCCAATTTTGCAAGTTAAACTTTTGAACTCTTGGAGCTGCGCCAATTCCAGGGTTCCCAGGGCTCCTTCTCGGTTCCCCAATTACGTTGACCCTCGGGTCAGAGCAACAAATGTCAGGATTAAAGGGAAGGCTGAAGTGTCTAAACAGTACCATCAATCTTTGACACCATATGGATTGTGTCCATATCCACTTGGGTGGTTTAATTATAAACCTTTAGAAACCTGTTTTTCTGTTGTTAATCTAGGCTTAACACATCGAATAAACTTCCAAATGACTTACTAAACATTAGCGCATAAAAACTAATTAAAATCAAACAGGCCTATACTTTACATTCCTCCCACACTTTTCTTGTTCAAAACAACATGTTGTTTTTAACACAACAATAAAAAAAAACTTAAAGGAAAGGTCAGTTTGATTTTGCTACCGTACGTCTAAACAACGACGTTGCTAGAATACAATGAAGAGTATACCTTCACTAAAACAGACAATATGTCTTTGACATACGAGAAATATAAACGTTAGTACTTATACATGTACCATACTATGTACAAAGAATACAGCATCGGTAGTCATGTGCATTTTACAAGGTACCGTAAAACAAACGTCGATGCATACATGCATCATACAAAGTACTAGACTAAAACATCGATAATCACATGCATGTTACAATGCACCAGAGAATACATAGACACCGAACAAACACAAATGATCATGTAGAATATACGTCCTACTCTATCCAGCACTGATACAAACGCCGATTAAACAAATCAATGTCCATTGGCATATAATCAAGTGCGTATCAATAATACACAGTTGTATCTAAAAGCTACATAAACAATCATAAAATGATGCTTCACAATGTTAGGATAAATGCAAGAATACATCAACAATCCAAACAAATCACTTCATGTGCTACAATAAGTATGTCGACATATTTAACAGCTAGCGGTTTCGACATGGTCTCTCACGTTACGACATGGATTCTCTGTCCATTTGTGACACAATATCAGTGTCGACACAGTACTCTTATAAAGCATTCCAACCATCACGAACAAACACACTATAACAATTGCTACAGTACAGGATACATGTCCCGGATACGTTTACCACATTAGAAAAGTACCATTGGAGACTAGCGAAAGTCAGAATACGCATTAATTCCTGTCTGTTTAAACAAATCCTTTGTTAGAAAACCTAATTCTAACTATGCCTTTTGTGTTTCACTTGTAAACCAATAATATTATCACGAAACTTCACTAGCTGATCATGGGTTTTAGCTAATTACTGAAAGCATTTGGTTTACCGAAGTTAATAAATACGCTAGTTTCGTCGGCTGTAGAGTCGCACTAACGTTGGCATTCACGAACGTCGATGTCGGTCGCTGGTCCAAAGAATGTTTTTGACAATAAATCGAACATGTCAAGTAATCCTCGTTATACCGTGCACTGTATATCGGGATGGACATTTGTCTTTTTAATTTCAGCGATACGTATACTCTTAGACTCAGTTGACGCGTTTGCTACGTCGTGGATCGAGTCATGTAGCCAGTCACCAATTTGAAACGTTGTATTTTAAAGCGTAATCCCGGGATTTCGGTCGGCGTTGCTATCGTAATGATAACTACCCATGTCGCCATGTGATCTCATCACCGCCTGTTACAAGGAATCTGTTAAGTAGATAGGATTTATAAAACGTACATCCATATGGACGTATTCAGTCGATTTTGCAATTGCCATCAGTGTGTGAAATACACACAGAGCGCTATTGCTGCGCATTTCTGTCGCTTTATTTCAGTCTCAGTCGGCGGCGCTAAGTTGCGTCGCTTTCTAAAATACTTCGTCGTCGATAATGACTCACTGACACTGTCGAATCTGTCCGCTGCTTCGCGAGCAGTCACAGACCGTGTCCTGGGGCGGAGCGATCTGTCCGTCGCACGTCGGGTAAGCCTGGGGTTCGGCTGTCTGTCCTCGCGGGGCGGGTCATATCCATCGCTGGATGATAAGCTGCGTTCTCGCTTACGTCGCTTAAGTCGTTTACGTGTGACCTGACCATGCTTCACAGAGGGACCGTCTCGAATTTGATTAGGGCCAGTGTCAAAGTTCATCGGTCTGTCGTTACTGTCAGTATGGGCAGCAAGTCGTCTGCGAGTAGTGCTAGGAACCTGATGACGAATTGGACGCGGATTGCACGAGTCCCAATTTTGTTCGGGGTTAACGAGTCGACATTTTTCTGCGTTTAGCACTTTGGTTTTCCCTGTCTGTTGGTGGTGGAGAGAAATAACTGGACCCCTTACTCGGGTTACTGTCCAGTGTGGGTCCCACCTAGAAGTTAGAGTCACTCTCGCTTCTGATTTAATAATAACCGAATCTCCAGGTGATATTTGACGGGCGTTAGCTTTCCTGGCTAACCTTTCTCTGTTGTGTTTACGACTATCTTCAGTCATGGCACGAGCTATTTTCAAAGCTCGAGCCAATTCATCGAGTCGATTACCAAAAGTTTGGTCATTAGAAATACGAAGTGCCTTTTGTAGAGGCATACGAATGTGTCGGCCAGTCATCAAGAAATACGGTGTATAACCGGTGGTTGCGGAGACAGATGCGCGGTACGCAAGTAGGGCGTCGTTCAAAACACTTTCCCAGCGGGAAGGTACATTATTTACTGCCTTCTGAATCAGTTCTTTAATCGATTTATTGAATCTCTCAATTTTGCCATTTGATTGTGGATGTACTGGGGTTGTTGTGCGGTGCTCAATTCCGATTTGACTGAGATATCGTTCGAATTCAAAAGCTGTAAATTCTTTCGCGTTATCTGTAATAATCACTTCCGGTACGCCATGACGGCATATGAATCCGTTTGCAAAGGCGTTCCAAACACTTTCGTTAGTTTTGTTAGGTAATGGGAAAGCTTCGGCCCAACCGGTACAAATATCAATGATTGTGAGAATGTAGCGGTTCCCTGTGGGTGACTCCACTAGCGGTCCGATTAAATCGGCACCTATAATTTGGATGGGGTATGATGCAATTGGCATGTCTCCCATAGCATGGCTTTGAAAATGTCGGTTATTTGTTAGACAAACTGCGCAATTACGTAATTGTGCTCGGACATCTTTACGTAAACCTTTCCACACATAGGCTTCTGTTATTCGACGTACAGTCTTCCAAACAGACAAATGGCCACATTCTTGATGTGCGCGTGAAATGACAGCTTCGCGATAGCCTGTAGGGAGAACTAAACGAGGATATAAAGGCGCGTGTAGTTTGGGGGATTTCAGACTGTATAAAACACCGTTTAAAATCTCATAGTCATCATCGGCTTTGGCTAATTGCCATAATTCAGGAAATTCGCGGCGTTGATCCTGTGCTACTGCTTTCAAATCTAGTCCGTCATGGAGTAGTGGCAGTATGTCCGTTATGTCATCGTCATTGGTCATCAGTTCCGGGTCAAAAATATCTTCTGTGTCTATCACAGCAACATTGTTATTCGCGGTATGTTTTATACGAGATAACATATCAGCGCGAATGTTGTGTCGACCGGATCGATAAGAAATTGTTGCTCCAAATTCAGCTAGAAGAATGCCCCATCTTTGTATTTTCGTGTTATTCAACGCTTTCGTGAAAAGACTCAACAAAGGTTTATGGTCGGTGTACACATGAAACTGAGACCCAAACAAGTATGCTCGTAATTTCTCAATACAGAATACAACGGCATATGCTTCCTTCTCGATCGTCGCCCATTTACGTTGTGTGTTAGACAAAGTATGACTAACGTACTGGATTACTTTCTCTACCCCGTCATCAGATTCCTGGACCAGTATCCCGCCAATCGCGTAATCACATGCATCGGTATAAAGTCGATACGGTCGATTCATGTCAGGAGCCGCCATCACATGTGATGACGTCAGTAACCGTTTCAATTCGTCAAACGCTGCTTGTTTGTCGTCGTCCCACGAAAATCTAACGTTTTGACGTGTCAAAGCAATTAATGATTCAGCTACTGTCGCATAATTTGGTAGGCTGTTCCTGTAGTAATTACACATGCCAAGCATCGATCTAACTTCTTTGACTGTAGTCGGTGGTTTCAGTTTAGCGATGACGTCAACTTTATCCGGATCTGTTGTAATTCCGTCAGCATTAAGAACATAGCCTAACAGTTTTACTTCTGGTAAACCAAATGCACATTTTGTCGGCTTAAGTTTAAGTCCGGCATCCCTAAGTTTGTCAAAGACGAGTTGCAAGTGTTTGATATGATCGTGTTCAGTTTTGCTATACACCAGAATATCGTCGATGTATACAAAGACACACTTGCCAATCAAATCAGCCAAGATCTTATTCATTTCTCTTTGAAAGAAATTTGGAGCTGATTTAAGACCAAACGGGACCTTGTTAAAGGCATAATGACCTAAATGGCATCGGAAAGCAGTTTTATGTTTATCTTCCTCGGCCACGGGCATTTGATAATAGCCTGCCTTTAAATCTAACGTTGAGTAAATCGTGCTCCCGCCTACTAAATCAAAGATTTCTTGAATGTGTGGTAACGGGTAAGCATCTTTCTGTGTTACCTCATTTAGTTTGCGGTAATCAACACACAGACGAGACTCGCCATCCTTCTTTGGAACGAGCAAAATAGGGCTAGAATACGCCGAATTACTTGGGCATATAATGTCATCATCTAGCATTTCCTTAATCATTTCTTCGACTACCTTTCTCTTACTTAAAGGCATACGATACGCTTTCTGACAAATCGGAGGCCCATGTGTTTTGATACGCAAGGCACCTGTTGAAAAATTACCATTTCGCTCTCCCTTGGCAGAGAAACAATCGGAATTTCGTTGGATTAATTTGTTAATTTCACTACTGCCTGTTTCGGGCGCAATTGGACCAATGCTAGTATAACCATCTTGTAAATGACATCTTAAAGGCCATTTCTGGGAGAACCAGGTAAACACATTTCGTGTTAAATCGATCACACTCCTACCTTTTCGCAAGGAAGGATCACCCAATATCATTTCGTGTGGTAATTCATCGCACACTACTACCTCAACAGGAGAAATAATCCCTGATATAGCAACCTGTGTTTTACCACATACTTTAAGTGACACTCCACCTAAACCCTGCAATGGTCCAGAATGCTCTAGTAAACATGCACGATGCGTTCTCCTTACAATAAGGTCAAAAATGTCTCGTCTTAGAAGAGTACAAGAGGCGCCTGTGTCTACAAGGGCAGTCACCTTGATACCAGATAGAATAAGGTTGACCGTAGGCCGCCCGCTTACCTGACCTTTATGATCTAAGACGAATGCCCGTTTTCCGACAACCTGCGTTGTGAATAACGGCGATGACATTCCCTAGCATAGTGTCCCGGCTTGCCGCAGTTGAAGCAAAGCAGCTGACGTCTTGTGCGGGTGTCGTCTCGAGGAACACGGCGGGTGTTCGTGTTGACAGGTGTCCCGTTACGACGGTCGTTAGTCGCGTGAGTGGACGCATCACGGGAGGCAGGGCTGCGCGCTTCGATCTTGGCGATTTTCGTGGCCAGCTTCTCCACTGTCGACGAAAGGGAATTAACCATTTTGATTAATGGCGGAGTGGAATCGGAGGCCGGCTTTCCCATCATGCCAACTTCCATCGGCTGCTCGTCCCGTCCGAGACGTGTGTAAGCGTCGTGTCGCTCACAGAATCGTGTGACGTCTACGAATGCCGCTTCTATCGTAGCAGGCGACTGCTCGACGAGTTTTCGTGCTAGTTCGTTGGATTTCAATCCTCTAGCGAAAGCTTTAATCAGGAAACGTTCCTGGTCGGCATTACGGTGTGCCGTAGGATATGCCACATCAGCGATATCTCGAAATCGTCGAGCATACTGGGCAGTTGGTTCGTAAACAGATTGACGAATTTTTTCCAGTTCATCACGTAACACAGCAGATTCATCTGGGTTAAGAAACTGGGCGGAAATATGGTTACGCAAATCGGCCCAAAGAATAGCTGCTCTTGCGACTTGATTTGCAACGATTACTCCCTCGATATATCGCTCAAGTTCAAATCGCAAAGGTCCGGAAACAGTTTTAGTTGCAATTTCTATAATACTGTCCGCACCAACCTGGTTGAAAGCCAACGTAACCTCTCGGATCCAATTTCGAACAGCGGCTGTCGTAGAACCATCGCACGTTTGTGTCTGACGTATTAAATCTCGAATTTGTTCGCGTTGTGTTCGAATGTGTCGTCTTTCGGCTTCTTGTTGTGCCAGTCCTAATGTATAGTTTTGAAATTGTGCCGCATCCATTTTGAAATGTTCGTAAACCAATTAACGTCAATAAAAAAATCACTGTTCGTGTTCGTCCAATGACAAATGTGAATGAAGGAATGTTTCGTTCCGCATAGCGTCAATAGGGTAGTGAAACATCACAATTATAAGTTCGAAAGACACATACCTCTCTAATAGATCGTCGCTGGTAATCGTCGTCAATGTACGTTTTAGTGTACGCCGAAAAATCGCTGGCGTTGCTCGCCAATGTACGCTAGTCAATGTACGCCGAAAAAAAATCGCTGGCGTCGCTCGCCAATGTACGCTAGTCAATGTACGCCGAAAAAAAATCGCTGGCGTCGCTCGCCAATGTAAGATATATACCTCCCTCTTCTTGTCTTCTTCGGGGCCGCACGCAATGGTCCAGGAGGCATTTCTCACAACGAAGGATATTTTGATTATCCGTCGTTTTTGCGCTCGCCAGGTCGAGATTTATAACTGAATTTGTACTCACTCGACCAATGAGTACATATCGTACTACAGAAGTGTAGTCAACGCATTGTTCTCCAGGTTCGAAACGATTTTAATCTTGGCATCAGACGGCTACGTACATAGTAGCAATATAATCACTCACGATGACAAATAAAAATAACAGTGAAGACATCTATCACTGTAAATCGTAAAGAAAAGTAGTGAATGTAAACATCACTCAAAATGTATACAGATTCTTAAAATCTAGAAGATTTGACAATAAAATTCTGGCCGGAAATTTTGAATTCTAATGCTAAAGCAGGTATGGCCCGCCAGGACCACCCTTACTGAAAATTTGGATGCCTAAAATTCAGCATGACTACACACCTAAGTGTGAATTTAAAATAGTCTTGCCGCCCCCTTGTAAACGCTCCTCCGGGGTATTTATACTCCCAGTTTTCCAAAATCAGACGCCGTCACTAGAGGCGCTGTGATTGCTTAAATACCCATTACGCTTTACTATTGGATAATGACGTCTGCCAATCTTCCTTTCCCAATTTTGCAAGTTAAACTTTTGAACTCTTGGAGCTGCGCCAATTCCAGGGTTCCCAGGGCTCCTTCTCGGTTCCCCAATTACGTTGACCCTCGGGTCAGAGCAACAAATGTCAGGATTAAAGGGAAGGCTGAAGTGTCTAAACAGTACCATCAATCTTTGACACCATATGGATTGTGTCCATATCCACTTGGGTGGTTTAATTATAAACCTTTAGAAACCTGTTTTTCTGTTGTTAATCTAGGCTTAACACATCGAATAAACTTCCAAATGACTTACTAAACATTAGCGCATAAAAACTAATTAAAATCAAACAGGCCTATACTTTACAATGTGAATAGTATTGTATACCATGTACAGCGCATTGATCCATTTAGTGGGAATCAGCGCTTTTAAAAATGCTGTATTATATATTATATATTATATTTACAAGAATGCATATGCGGCTCGTATTACCAAAAACTAAGCTTTTTGTAAGAAAACTAACTTCAACAAATCTGTGTCAATATCCTATGGAAATGGATGTCATTTTTTCTATGTGATTAAAAAACTATCATTAATAATTAATTGAACATGTCATACTTCTGATCAGTTTTGTGGGTAGCGTAGTGTTTACATGGTGGGAATTACGAAATTGCTGAAAAGGAAGGCACTTGACATTTCATTGCGACGGGCAGGAAACGTTCAGAGAATGAGAGAGGAGAGTTTGACAAAGAGAGCATAACAATTTGGAGAGGGAGTAGAAGGAGAAAGAGCAATATCATGGTGGGGGAAGGGGAGGGAGTAGAAGGAGAAAGAGCAATATCATGGTGGGGGAAGGTGAGGGAGTAGAAGGAGAAAGAGCCACATCATGTTGGGGGAAGGGGAGGGAGTAGAAGGAGAAAGACTAATATCATGGTGGGGGAAGGGGAGGGAGTAGAAGGAGAACGAGCAATATCATGGTGGGGGAAGGTGAGGGAGTAGAAGGAGAAAGAGCAATATCATGGTGGGGGAAGGTGAGGGAGTAGAAGGAGAAAGAGCAATATCATGGTGGGGGAAGGGGAGGGAGTAGAAGGAGAAAGAGCAATATCATGGTGGGGGAAGGGGAGGGAGTAGAAGGAGAAAGAGCAATATCATGGTGGGGGAAGGGGAGGGAGTAGAAGGAGAAAGAGAAATATCATGGTGGGGGAAGGTGAGGGAGTAGAAGGAGAAAGAGCAATATCATGGTGGGGGAAGGGGAGGGAGTAGAAGGAGAAAGAGCCACATCATGTTGGGGGAAGGGGAGGGAGTAGAAGGAGAAAGACTAATATCATGGTGGGGGAAGGGGAGGGAGTAGAAGGAGAAAGAGCAATATCATGGTGGGGGAAGGTGAGGGAGTAGAAGGAGAAAGAGCAATATCATGGTGGGGGAAGGTGAGGGAGTAGAAGGAGAAAGAGCAATATCATGGTGGGGGAAGGGGAGGGAGTAGAAGGAGAAAGAGCCACATCATGTTGGGGGAAGGGGAGGGAGTAGAAGAAGAAAGAGCAACATCATGGTGGGGGAAGGGGAGGGAGTAGAAGGAGAAAGACTAATATCATGGTGGGGGAAGGGGAGGGAGTAGAAGGAGAAAGACTAATATCATGGTGGGGGAAGGGGAGGGAGTAGAAGGAGAAAGACTAATATCATGGTGGGGGAAGGGGAGGAGTAGAAAGAGAAAGACTAATATCATGGTGGGGGAAGGGGAGGGAGTAGAAGGAGAAAGACTAATATCATGGTGGGGGAAGGGGAGGGAGTAGAAGGAGAAAGAATAATATCATGGTGGGGGAAGGGGAGGGAGTAGAAGGAGAAAGACTAATATCATGGTGGGGGAAGGGGAGGGAGTAGAAGGAGAAAGACTAATATCATGGTGGGGGAAGGGGAGGGAGTAGAAGGAGAAATACTAATATCATGGTGGGGAAGGGGAGGGAGTAGAAGGAGAAAGACTAATATCATGGTGGGGGAAGGGGAGGGAGTAGAAGGAGAAAGACTAATATCATGGTGGGGGAAGGGGAGGGAGTAGAAGGAGAAAGACTAATATCATGGTGGGGGAAGGGGAGGGAGTAGAAGGAGAAAGACTAATATCATGGTGGGGGAAGGGGAGGGAGTAGAAGGAGAAAGACTAATATCATGGTGGGGGAAGGGGAGGGAGTAGAAGGAGAAAGACTAATATCATGGTGGGGAAGGGGAGGGAGTAGAAGGAGAAAGACTAATATCATGGTGGGGGAAGGGGAGGGAGTAGAAGGAGAAAGACTAATATCATGGTGGGGGAAGGGGAGGGAGTAGAAGGAGAAAGACTAATATCATGGTGGGGGAAGGGGAGGAGTAGAAAGAGAAAGACTAATATCATGGTGGGGGAAGGGGAGGGAGTAGAAGGAGAAAGACTAATATCATGGTGGGGGAAGGGGAGGGAGTAGAATGAGAAAGACTAATATCATGGTGGGGGAAGGGGAGGAGTAGAAAGAGAAATACTAATATCATGGTGGGGGAAGGGGAGGGAGTAGAAGGAGAAAGACTAATATCATGGTGGGGGAAGGGGAGGGAGTAGAATGAGAAAGACTAATATCATGGTGGGGGAAGGGGAGGAGTAGAAAGAGAAAGACTAATATCATGGTGGGGGAAGGGGAGGGAGTAGAAGCAGAAAGACTAATATCATGGTGGGGGAAGGGGAGGGAGTAGAAAGAGAAAGACTAATATCATGGTGGGGGAAGGGGAGGGAGTAGAAGGAGAAAGACTAATATCATGGTGGGGAAGGGGAGGGAGTAGAAAGAGAAAGACTAATATCATGGTGGGGAAGGGGAGGGAGTAGAAGGAGAAAGACTAATATCATGGTGGGGGAAGGGGAGGAGTAGAAAGAGAAAGACTAATATCATGGTGGGGGAAGGGGAGGGAGTAGAAGGAGAAAGACTAATATCATGGTGGGGGAAGGGGAGGGAGTAGAAAGAGAAAGACTAATATCATGGTGGGGGAAGGGGAGGGAGTAGAAGGAGAAAGACTAATATCATGGTGGGGAAGGGGAGGAGTAGAAGGAGAAAGACTAATATCATGGTGGGGGAAGGGGAGGAGTAGAAGGAGAAAGACTAATATCATGGTGGGGAAGGGGAGGAATAGAAGGAGAAAGAGCCACATCATGGTGGGGGAAGGTGAGGGAGTAGAAGGAGAAAGACTAATATCATGGTGGGGAAGGGGAGGGAGTAGAAAGAGAAAGACTAATATCATGGTGGGGAAGGGGAGGGAGTAGAAGAAGAAAGACTAATATCATGGTGGGGGAAGGTGAGGAGTAGAAAGATAAAGACTAATATCATGGTGGGGGAAGTGGAGGGAGTAGAAGAAGAAAGACTAATATCATGGTGGGGGAAGGTGAGGAGTAGAAAGATAAAGACTAATATCATGGTGGGGAAGGGGAGGGAGTAGAAAGAGAAAGACTAATATCATGGTGGGGGAAGGGGAGGAGTAGAAGGAGAAAGACTAATATCATGGTGGGGGAAGGGGAGGGAGTAGAAAGAGAAAGACTAATATCATGGTGGGGGAAGGGGAGGGAGTAGAAGGAGAAAGACTAATATCATGGTGGGGAAGGGGAGGGAGTAGAAAGAGAAAGACTAATATCATGGTGGGGGAAGGGGAGGAGTAGAAGGAGAAAGACTAATATCATGGTGGGGGAAGGGGAGGGAGTAGAAAGAGAAAGACTAATATCATGGTGGGGGAAGGGGAGGAGTAGAAGGAGAAAGACTAATATCATGGTGGGGGAAGGTAGGAGTAGAAAGAGAAAGACTAATATCATGGTGGGGGAAGGGGAGGGAGTAGAAAGAGAAAGACTAATATCATGGTGGGGGAAGGGGAGGGAGTAGAAGGAGAAAGACTAATATCATGGTGGGGGAAGGGGAGGAGTAGAAAGAGAAAGACTAATATCATGGTGGGGGAAGGGGAGGAGTAGAAGGAGAAAGACTAATATCATGGTGGGGGAAGGGGAGGAGTAGAAGGAGAAAGAGCCATATCATGTTGGGGGAAGGTGAGGGAGTAGAAGGAGAAAGACTAATATCATGGTGGGGAAGGGGAGGGAGTAGAAAGAGAAAGACTAATATCATGGTGGGGAAGGGGAGGGAGTAGAAGGAGAAAGACTAATATCATGGTGGGGAAGGGGAGGGAGTAGAAGGAGAAAGACTAATATCATGGTGGGGAAGGGGAGGAGTAGAAAGAGAAAGACTAATATCATGGTGGGGGAAGGGGAGGAGTAGAAAGAGAAAGACTAATATCATGGTGGGGGAAGGGGAGGGGGTAGAAAGAGAAAGACTAATATCATGGTGGGGGAAGGGGAGGGAGTAGAAGGAGAAAGACTAATATCATGGTGGGGAAGGGGAGGAGTAGAAGGAGAAAGACTAATATCATGGTGGGGGAAGGGGAGGAGTAGAAGGAGAAAGATTAATATCATGGTGGGGGAAGGGGAGGAGTAGAAGGAGAAAGAGCCAAATCATGTTGGGGGAAGGTGAGGGAGTAGAAGGAGAAAGACTAATATCATGGTGGGGAAGGGGAGGGAGTAGAAAGAGAAAGACTAATATCATGGTGGGGAAGGGGAGGGAGTAGAAGGAGAAAGACTAATATCATGGTGGGGGAAGGGGAGGAGTAGAAAGAGAAAGACTAATATCATGGTGGGGAAGGGGAGGGAGTCGAAGGAGAAAGACTAATATCATGGTGGGGGAAGGGGAGGGAGTAGAAGGAGAAAGACTAATATCATGGTGGGGGAAGGGGAGGAGTAGAAAGAGAAAGACTAATATCATGGTGGGGGAAGGGGAGGAGTAGAAGGAGAAAGACTAATATCATGGTGGGGGAAGGGGAGGGAGTAGAAAGAGAAAGACTAATATCATGGTGGGGGAAGGGGAGGGAGTAGAAGGAGAAAGACTAATATCATGGTGGGGAAGGGGAGGAGTAGAAGGAGAAAGACTAATATCATGGTGGGGGAAGGGGAGGAGTAGAAGGAGAAAGACTAATATCATGGTGGGGAAGGGGAGGAGTAGAAGGAGAAAGAGCCACATCATGTTGGGGGAAGGTGAGGGAGTAGAAGGAGAAATACTAATATCATGGTGGGGGAAGGGGAGGGAGTAGAAGGAGAAAGACTAATATCATGGTGGGGGAAGGGGATGGAGTAGAAGGAGAAAGACTAATATCATGGTGGGGGAAGGGGAGGGAGTAGAAGGAGAAAGACTAATATCATGGTGGGGGAAGGGGAGGGAGTAGAAGGAGAAAGACTAATATCATGGTGGGGGAAGGAGAGGAGTAGAAGGAGAAAGACTAATATCATGGTGGGGAAGGGGAGGGAGTAGAAGGAGAAAGACTAATATCATGGTGGGGAAGGGGAGGGATTAGAAGGAGAAAGACTAATATCATGGTGGGGGAAGGGGAGGAGTAGAAAGAGAAAGACTAATATCATGGTGGGGGAAGGGGACGGAGTAGAAGGAGAAAGACTAATATCATGGTGGGGAAGGGGAGGAGTAGAAGGAGAAAGACTAATATCATGGTGGGGGAAGGGGAGGAGTAGAAGGAGGAAGACTAATATCATGGTGGGGAAGGGGAGGAGTAGAAGGAGAAAGAGCCACATCATGTTGGGGGAAGGTGAGGGAGTAGAAGGAGAAATACTAATATCATGGTGGGGGAAGGAGAGGAGTAGAAGGAGAAAGACTAATATCATGGTGGGGGAAGGGGAGGGAGTAGAAGGAGAAAGACTAACATCATGGTGGGGGAAGGGGAGGGAGTAGAAGGAGAAAGACTAATATCATGGTGGGGGAAGGGGATGGAGTAGAAGGAGAAAGACTAATATCATGGTGGGGGGAGGGGAGGGAGTAGAAGGAGAAAGACTAATATCATGGTGGGGGAAGGGGAGGGTGTAAAAGGAGAAAGACCAATATCATGGTGGGGGAAGGGGAGGAGCAGAAGGAGAAAGACTAATATCATTGTGGGGGAAGGCAGGGAGTAGAAATAGAAAGACCAACATCATGGTGGGGGAAGGGGAGGGAGTAGAAGGAGAAAGACCAACATCGTGGTGGGGGAAGGGAAGGAGTAGAAGGAGAAAGACCAACATCATGGTGGTGGAAAGGGAAGGAGTAGAAGGGGAAACACCAACATTATGATGAAGGAACGCAGCTGTGAACAGCAGAACATTTGGGGAAATGTGAGACAAGTTAGATATGGAGACAAGTCGTCGAGTGGGCGGAAACGAATTCGTGATGTGCTCCGCCCCCCCCCCCCCACCTACCCACCCCACAGGGGGTTAAGGGGGAGAAGTATGTGAATTACGTCGGTTAGCCTCGTGGTCTAACTGAATGATACTTAGAGAGTTGTCGCCACCCGGTTCAGAAGGACCTCGCTTCAAGTGACAGCTTGCATGTTCTGAGTACCTTCTTGATTTAGCAATGTGTTTGTTGTGATTCCCTCTTGTTTCGTCTCAGTCCAAGTAAGTGACAACTTGAATAGTCTGTGTATCCTCATGATTTATCAAAAGAGTTATTGTTATTCCCTCTTGTCAATTAAAGAAACCTACGTAGATTGATTGCGAGTTGAATATACCAGACTACTCTTAACCGAACATTTGACAACAATCTATTTGGATCGATGGAGTCGATTGCATACTCCAAGTAACATATTGGAACTTAAACAATTTCTAGTAGGAAGACAGATGGTTATAACCGGTGCTATAGCCGAGTAAATGAATTTAAAACGTGTTCTTCTTTTTGAGTTCTTCTTTGTTCACGAAAGCAGACGCTAGGCCAATACGTGCTATGGAGTCGTATCAGCGTCGTGTGAAATCTAGAACACTTCTAGCAGGAAATGAATCCGAAATGTTTGTTTCATCTTGAGTTGTTTTCCATCGTCCGAGTAATAATGAGTCGTGGTATATGAACGTTTTAATAGCGTAATGCCAACATAGCTTTCAAAGAAACAGGTTTGACAGTTTTTCAATGATTTCAAAAAAATTGGCATCCTAAATATAATATATATATATATATATATATATATATATATATATATATATATATATATATATATATATATATATTTAGGATGCCAATTTTTTTGAAATCATTGAAAAACTGTCAAACCTGTTTCTTTGAAAGCTATATATATATACATATATATATATACATATATATATATATATATATATATATATATATATATATATATATATATATATATATATATATATATATATATATATATATATATATATATATATATATATATATATATATATATATATATATATATATATATATATATTATATTTAGGATGCCAATTATTTTGAAATCATTGAAAAACTGTCAAACCTGTTTCTTTGAAAGCTATGTTGGCATTACGCTATTAAAACGTTCATATACATACATATATATATATATATATATATATATATATATATATATATATATATATATATATATATTATATTTAGGATGCCAATTTTTTTGAAATCATTGAAAAACTGTCAAACCTGTTTCTTTGAAAGCTATATATATATATATATATATATATATATATTAATATATATATATATATATATATATATATATATAATTATAATCTTTGCTGAGAAGCTTATTAGGAATTGACCTTAATCATGGACACATTCCATGGGCAGATCCAGATGCTCAAAAGTGGAGTGCCCATTTTAATTAAAAAGCCCCCAGGTGGCAGGATGTCTAGTTATTCAAACTGGTACGTTATGGCACACTCACTTAGACATACACGCACGCACGCGTGCGCGCACGCACGCAAGCGCAGTAGTCCCCCTCTTCCAAGGTAACCACTTCTGTATCGGAATTATCATATGTGTTTTATTTGCTGCATGGCAAGGTGGCTACTGCTGGACACACCCTGGATCTTCCCGACGAAACCTAGCTGTATATCAAACGCCAACGCTACACATTTTTTCATGTTTATTAAAGATCATATTCTGTAATTAATATTAATAAACTAGTTCCAAGTAAATATTAGGCTCAAGGCATTCGAGAATTGCTCTAGAGATGCAATGCAACTAGTGCCTGTTTTTACATGTAAGTAAAATACAGTTGTTTCTCGAGTTCCAGGTCGCCGCCTGTCGTTATGTCGCAGAGTTTCTCCAGCTCCATTTTCGTCTTGATCGTCACGAACCAGTCGACGAACTCGCGGCCTAGCAGCTCCACCATGGTGTCGTCTGCCTGCAGACTGTCGAGGGCCTCTGACAGCGTCGTCGGCAGTGTCGTCGCTGTCGCGTCGCGTTGCGGGGGACATTCGAGTTTGTGGTTGATTCCGTCGAGGCCGGCCGCCACTGTTGCGGCGAGGACGAGGTAAGGGTTGCTGCTGCCACTCGGCACGCGGCTCTCGATAAACGTGCCGCCGACGTCGACGTTCTTGACCCTGAACGACGTGTTGCGGTCGTCGATGCCCCAGTTGGCCATGTGCGGCGTCCATGGCTGGTGTAAACGGCGGTAACAGTTGACGGTGGGGGAACACAGAGCCGTCAGTGCCCCGGCGTGCTTGACGAGGCCTGCTATCCAGTGGCCGGCCGTCGTCGAGAGATTGTCGTCGCTACTCGAGTCGTAGAGGACATTGTCGTCACCGTCCCACAAGGAATGGTTAAAGTGCAGGCCGCTGCTCGACGACTCAACGCGAGGCTTTGTCATGAACGTGGCACGCAGACCGCGCTGTTGGAAGAACTCTTTCACGCCTTCCTTTGTAACGACGGCGTCATCAACCGAACGCACGCCGTCGGTCGGCCGGCCGACCAACTCAAACTGACCGGCCCCGAATTCGCAGTTGAAGCTCTCGATGTCGATTCCGCTCTGTTGCAGTTGGCCGTCCAAGTCGCACAGATCCGCCTCAGTGTTCGACAGCGCCAGACTGCTGAAGATGTCTGGGCCATCGAACACGAGTTCACCGGCTGAGTCGAACAAGTAGAACTCGTACTCGAAGCCCGACTTGAGACTGAGGCCGAGAGCCGAGAGACGGTCGAGCTGTGCGCGGGCCACGTAGCGCGGACACTGCAGTTGAGGACGCGGAGACGGTCGCAGCCAGTGCGTCTCACACATGAACTCGTAGACTCGGTGCCGTCCGGCCCCGGCCCACGCCAGTCGCCGGCTGGTGTCCGGCATCGGCCGAAGCAGGGCGTTGCCCAGTTGGGCCTCGATTAGCTCGGTAAGGGGGACGAACTGTGACCGTGGCCCGGTGGCTAGAACACCTGTAGAACACAGGTCACAACTAATGTTACCGTATGCGACAGTGGTGACTATGAGCGCAGATGTATATTTAAACAAGGCTGTCGTGAAATGTGTTGACATGTTCTGATGTTACTGACCGACATCTTCGACAAGTTTAGCCAATATCACATAGTTCTTAGTCTCAACGCTAGCATGGCAACAACACATATTGACAGTTTCCACGAATCGTCTTCCTCTGTGGCAGAACAAGCAATAAGAAATAATTTGTCAAAACATCCTTAGACAGCAGAGCACACTGTCTCACTTGTACTTGGCTCTATTTGAAACCCTTTGTAAAAGACCTAATTTAATTATTTAAGCAATACATTTCATAGTAACGAGAAACAGGCCATGAAGCTTCAAATATATGTCCTGCATGTATTTGAACGCTGTCTTAATGATCGTGTGAGCAAATTTGTAATGACGAAGTGAGTTTGTGGGAGTTTATTTACCGACAAAGTATACATACATTCAAGATGTACAAAACGAAACAAGTACAAGCATGTACGTAGTAATACAGTTTCAGGTTAATAGCAGAATCATATGGCTGTAACCTGTTGGGCAAACACAAACATTGCTAACAACGATTGCGATTAAACATTTATATAACAAATAGCTGTCAACCATGGTAATTTTACCTTTGGAATGATCAATAATAATTTGCGCAACAATTAGCAATCAGGCTAAATTACAAATTACTAATACAAGGGTAATACAAATGAATCATAGTAAATGAAATAATAAAAACCGGTGGAATATATTAATTATTAAGTTTACTTGCCTTAGCCAGTTAAAACACATGCCTTTAATGCAAATGTAAACTTGTTATATTATGTTTATTTTTAATATCATATTTGGTCAAGCCTTTACATATTAGACTTTTTTGATGATATAACAGTATAACTACTTAAGGGACGAATATCTTTCTAAGTTGCAGCAAGACTGTGAATGTCATGTATAAATGTAAAGATGTTTGAAAATTAAACTGATAGGATATAACTGTACCTACATTTAGTAATTTCAATTTGATAGATATCCTGCAATTTTATTAAATGTATGTGTGAAAAGAGGAGATTATGGTGTTCATGGAAGCTTGTTTGAAGAATAGTACAAAATATTTTTTTGTGTTGCTGCCAATCCAGTCTTTCGTCAATATATAGAGGCGTAGAAATATAATACAATGTGTGGGCTTAATTATCTTATCAGACATCAACAAAACTGTTTCTTCACTTTGAACAGGGGGGTCCAGAAAATAACATATATTTTGTCGTGGTGTCATCAGCAAATAATATGGATTTTTTTTTTACAAAAAGTTGATCGTTTGTATATAAAATAAACAAGAGGGGACCAAAGAGAGACCCCGTGGGACACCATACGTAAAAATCAATGTTAGCGAGAATAACCTGCAAAACGTTGTAGTTAGTATGTCGCAAGGCAGCGCAACCATTAAACCATGCACTTAAAGAACTGTGTACATTCGTGTCTATACAGACACCACGCACACACGCCCACATGCATAGGCTGTAGTTTGAGACTGTACCCGAGTAGATTCCCATCCCATCCCGCAGTATCCGGCCAGCGTGTCTGACGGGCACCGTCTTTCCACGTGGGATGCCATGTATGTCAGCGACAGTGAAACGAACGAAGTCACACTTCGCTGTCAGACTAGACGTGTCCACCTGCGTCGAGCGTGACATTTTAATGCCGGCAACTAGGTCTCCATTAAACACCTCAAGTAGCGGCATCTGGTGACATAGATGAATGTAGACGATATGCATCAATGTTTTGGCATAAGCGTCGATTTTACGGTAACCATGGTGCTAGGCGTAGGAGATTTTACGGTAACCATGGTGCTAGGCGTAGGAGATTTTTGCAATTGTACTTGGGCTGTTTTTTTTTGGTGACCCAACCTGCACAACTGGTTATTGTACTTGGACCCAGTATTTTTGGTGACCCCAGTATTCGCTAGGTGGCACAACTTGCAACTGTACTTTTTGTGACCCAAATATAGGCCAGACGATTCAGCTTGCAGTTGTACTTGAGCCTATATATATATATATATATATATATATATATATATATATATATATATATATATATATATATATATATATATATATACACACACGCATGCACGCACGCACGCACGCACGCAGGCAGGCAGCAGATATATGGCAGGCAGACAAACATACATTTCGGCCAAATTTTGCTGAAGTAGTTTTACTACTTGTGGGTCAAATATTGAACATATATATATATATATATATATATATATATATATATATATATATATATATATATATATATATATATATATATATATATATATATATATATATATATATATATATATATATATATATATATATATATATATATATATATATATATATATATATATATATATATATATATATATATATATATATATATATATATATATATATATATATATATATATATATATATATATATATATATATATATATATATATATATATATATATATATATATATATATATATATATATATATATATATATATATATATATATATATATATATATATATATATATATATATATATATATATATACAGTGCGCTGTACATCAAATAACATACATTCATGTGGCTGTCACTAAAAAGTTCGTCAGTTTAAGCGCAATCTCCATGACCTCTGGCTGAGTGCGGGCCTCTGACTGAGTGCGGGCCTCTGACTGAGTGCGTGTGCGCCTACACGGCAGCACCAATAACATTCTCGGCTTTAGTGTAATCAATGTTAAGTTTTAATGCACTATCACATGCCAATTTTAGCAAACTGCTATATGAACATACAGTGATCACGGAGAAAATAAAAGTTTCCGAACTTACGAAGGAAATCGCTCAATTTCGAACACTTTGACCAAGCTACAGGTGGCACAAACAGTAACAGGCGATTCAGTCAAGCATGACGGCAGCCCTGCAATATTCAGCGAAGGCTCTCTACCAGTTGGCCGGCTTTGTGTCAGGAAAACCAGTCAGCCGTTCATTGTGGATAGCTCTGGCAATGAACGGCAGTTCCTGCACGCAGCCAACCAGAAGAGGTCAACGAGGGGGTACAATGCTACGCAGACCCATTCAAGTGGTATTGTCTGGCTTCAGGCGCGTTCAATGTGTTAACATCACAGTCGACAAGGTGAGACATTGCAATGACAATTGTGTCAATTTGAACAATATGACACATACACAGGCGGGCCACACACGCGCCCTAGGGAGCAACATGCAACATAACGTTCACGTTAGCAGAAATGGGGCTAATTACAACAACCTCATCAATGTACACTCGAACAAGTGGGATCTACCAACCATCATCAATACTAACATTCGGGGTGCTTTGGCAAGCAAAATCGATTAAATCAAAGCAATTAAAGATAACTACGGAGTGGACGTCCTAGCAGTCACTGAGACATGGTGTACCAACTTTATTATGTATGCCGACGACATTATTTAGCACCATCAAATACTTTAATGATAATATACCAAACAAATGCATGAATCTGCAGAAAATTATAGACTCCTAAAATAATTGAATGGCCTAATATTAATCAATTATCATTAAACAAAATAAATCCAAATATATGATCTTTCAAATGCCAAATAAAGTTAAACACACCTTTTCGCTCGACATCAATAATATCAACATAAAACCAGTGGAAGAGTTATTTTTTAGAACTGACTTTAGAAACAAACTTAAATAAAAAAAAAACACTGAAAACAATATCAAACAAGTGTTCCAAAATACGGTAATATTATTTCAAATTAACTATTGTATCATGGTATGGGGTTACCAAGGTACCAGAAGTATGAAAATTCAAAAGAAAGCTATGAGAATTTTAACCATAAGTAAATACAATTCACATACAGAACCACTTGTTAAAAAAACTTAATATTTTAATAACAGATGATTTATTAAAATTACATGAACTTAATTTCTTATAATATATGCATAAAAATTACCTGCTTACTTTTTAAATTGGAAAATAACCCGAAATATACACAATCATAACACAGGGTGTACAACTGATATATACATATTCAGAACTAAACAAGAATTTAATGTAATACATATATGAATGCACGACTACTCTCTATTATAATTAATATTACATATTATCACACATATATCAATATATACACTCAAATATTCATGTACTCTTTCTCTCTCTGCACGCACGCACTGTCACAACCTTTTGTATAAATGAGTTAATTATATTTCATATGTGACAGCGACTTAAAGTCTTCATAGGAGTCACTGATACCTTATTAAGTTATGCACATTTTCTTCTATCACAACATTTTTATTTGTATCACAAACGGGGTCAAAATAAACTTTCTTGTTTTTTTTCTGGAAGTTCTCTATCTTTTCCATTTCAGAAATGGATTGTATACTTCATTATTAATGTCTTGTGTCCCAGTGTCCCAGTAGGTTAAAGTTGAATTATCGCTACATTGTATTCTTGAGCAAGAAGGAAAACTCGAGAATTCGACATGAAGAACATCTTGGTAAGTTATACAGGCCATGTGTCTTAATTATACACATTTCACATGTTTCTCAGTGATTATAAAGAAGGTAAACTTAAGAGGCCCAGAAAATAAGAATTGTTCAGTAATTGTCAAAGAAAAAGTCGAAATAACTGTTATAAAATATAGTTATCGCAGAAAGAAACGATATTCGCGTTTTTCTGAAAATGTGACGTTGTCACCGATAGCCGATACCTTTAAACGTTTGTATACAAGCGCACGGCTACAATTTGCGTCGCTGTTCAACGAAGTTACGTCGCTACGAACGCACACCAAACCGCAACTGCTGGGCCGAAATTGTTTTTAAGTATTGAGGCCGACTATAAAACCAGAACATTGCATGGGACCTAAATGCTTTTGTACAACTGAAGGCGACTTGCTTTACTTGACCTTTGATTCGTTTTAGGTGGCTCTCCTAGCGGCGACGTTCGCCGCTGTCGTCCGATCGGCCTCTTTCAGTCAAAAAGGTTTTTTATTTGGACACAATGCTTTTTTGCGTTATGCGATTAATTATCTAATAAATATTGTTCATATTTGCTTTCACATACATGCGTACGTGTGTTCGTGCATTCGTGCGTGCGTTTGATGATATAATAATAATAATCATTCGTTTTCGGATGCTTGATATTAATACAAATCATATACCACCTATTTTACATGTACAGTTCTTTCGTTCGTGCACGTGTTTGTGCGTTTGTGCGTGCGTGAATGCTTCAGTAAGCATGTGGGTGCGTGTTTTCGTTGTTAAATTAATTGTGTAGCCATATAACTATCACGCGATAATTTGACCCTTCAGATATCAACAACAATATTCGAGGTTGTACGGAGCAGTGCGAGGCCGACTTCGAGGATTGCGTCCTGATGTGTGACAATGACCTGGACTTTGACCCCGACATTAAAGTCTGCGAGCACACGCACAGTATGTATAAAGACTATTGTGTGGCGCACTGTTTTAACTAAACTACGACTTATTTCTCTGACAAGAGTTTTGCAGTTATATCATAACTTGCAGTTATATCATTTAATGTTATGGACAATACGTGATAAGATGCAAATGTATGTTTCCGAATGATTACTTTGTCGCATGGTGTCATCAGTAGTCAGAGTCTGTCTAAAGGTTATCTGCTGACAAATAGTAGCCGACAACCCATCGGCCAACCGTGGGCCGACCGTTTTTTTTCAGATTCCAGATGCCCATAAAAAGTAATGCCATCTGTTGGTGGAGAACATACACATAACGACTACATTGAGTTGCCAACTGAAAACGTAGGTGTTAACATGTTGACAACTGAAGAATAGGTATGTCTATGGCGGACTTATGATTTGGTACAGACCTTGTGTTGAGTGTCACATCGCTTCACTCGCTTGCCAGTGATACAGTAATTTATCGTTATTTATTATACTCAACTGTACTATGTATATACAATGTATGTACTATATATTATGTAAGCACCTCACCTCACGAGTTAGTTCATTTGTAGTAACAAATGATTTGCTTTAACTGAATAGTTATTTTATGTTTGTTTATCAACCCACGCCTTTGCACAAAGGAACCAATGCAGGTACACAAAATAGAACTGAGGGCGTGCAGTGTGAATTGGGATGTTCCCTTGTTATGGAAATGTTCCTACCCCAGTTAAAACTGATCAGCTGCCCCATTTCGTCTGACTCGTCAAAGCGCGAGTCGTCATTTCGTGACCTGAACCAGATAACAGTAACTGGGAATATGGTCAGAGGGGGAGGACGTGGGGAGAGTGAGAATGGAGGTAGGGAAAGGAAGGGAGGGGGAGGGAGAAACGGAGAAACAAAGATAGCTATAGAGTAAGATATACGGACAGACAGACAGACAGACAAGCAGGCAGGCAGGCAGGCAGGCAGGCAGGCAGGCAGGCAGGCAGGCAGGCAGGCAGGCAGGCAGGCAGGCAGGCAGGCAGGCAGGCAGGCAGGCAGGCAGGCAGGCAGGCAGGCAGGCAGGCAGGCAGGCAGGCAGGCAGGCAGGCAGGCAGACAGACAGGCAAATAGGCAGACAGGCAGACAGGCAGGCAGGCAGCTGTGGGGGAAACGATTTGGGAATGAGATCATCCAGCACGGAGGAGGCTTCAAGGGATGAGTGGGTTTCAATGACGGTGACACGACTTACCCAGAACGCCATTGTTGATTTCCACGCAAAGTAACATTTTATTTCATGTACACCGGGCAACTGATAATATTATATGTTTAGAGCACTTTCGTTAAATTGTTTTCATCACTAAATAATAAAATCACCGTTTGTGTTTAAGTGACATGAAATAAATATATCGCCTCTAATTATTTACTATACGAGCATTCTTAAATTCAAATTTCCCAATCCAAATACAAAATAATTCAAAATAAAAAATCAATTTACAGTTCATAGAAATACTCAGTTCGTAACAGTTTGATTACGTCGCTTTGACGAAACACGTACACATTATGTTACGTGTGCAAGGAAGCAGTGAGAGAGAGTGGCCGGGCCAGTGCCGTCATACTTCGATACTTGGATTTTCCATTTCCACATCAATGCTCGACATCGAGCAATGCATGGCCTTGGACTTGCATATGTTCGTGCAGTCGTCATCGATGGAGCCATCGCAGAACTTCTGATTTCAGTCGTAGCTGCACTAAGTACCTCTTTGTAATTTGTGTAGTCTTCATCCTTTCTGGTACGCCTATGAACCCTACACATAGTTTGATTGCACGCTATTTTTCTAATAGCTTCCTTTCACAAGTGTTTCTTTCTAGACCGTTTTCATTATTTTTTCAAGAGAACAAATTGTTCAATGATACTCTGAATTTTTTATTTTAGAATGATCGAATATTCAATTGCTGTCTTGTTTCTCAGCATGTAATTCCAAGCTTTTATAAGCATTTTGTCATATTTTTATGTTTACATTTGTGGAAGTTTCTCCTGTGTTTGATTGTGATCATTATTACCCAATGGTTCATGTATTTTGACATTGTCCACAAATAATTTTTGTGAAGACAACATTTATAATTTATTTATTTAACTTAATAATTTAAAAGCAAAACTGCTTTTCCTCACCCCATGTACTCTCTAGATATTTCCATCGTATGTGTTCGTGGGTAAAATATCCCATTATGATACATTCCCCTTTACTCACTTTTATGTTTGGACTACGGTAAACTAATCCAATAGTTAATGTTGAATTTCCGTCCTGTGTCCTCGTTAAAATTGACACCAGTAGCAGCGCAGTTAGTCTCTTTCTGATGTCAACTTGACCCATCCGTGAATAGACAGAATTGTTACTCTAAATAAATAACATTTACTAAATAAATGTAACAAATACCATCGACTTCTCCCTTCGTGTCTACCTAAGCCATGACTGTCACCAGCAGAAGTATGAAGGTTAACTGAGACAAAAATGCACGTGATACGACTCACGAAACGGTGTGAATAGATCCAAATATACAAGCAAACGATCAAGTTATTAATAAAGGTTTCTTTTCAGAGTTATGTTCACACCGGAACTGAAATGCAAAAACAAGTTAATTCAAACGTTTATAAATAAATGAATTGATTTCAGTAATATGTACATAGCACTGATTGCAATATTTTTTTTAAAAAGGGGGCACAAAGAAGTATAATACTTATACAAAGAACAATGCTACTTATATATATCCATTTATAATTATAATGACATATAAATGCTTGATTAAGCATAACATAATTACGGTATGCAAGTATTTGATTATTATTACACATAAAAAACGCAGCAATATAATTTTTATGCATATTCATTGCAGATCGAAAACAATAGTTTGACAAATTCTCTTTTATGAATCAGTATATAAATTTTATTCAACATCGACCGCAACGATGACGCAGTCGTGGTCAGGAAAGGTACACTACAAACAATAGTGAAATTGGACAGTAGACTTGTCCTGACATAGCTGTTACTATGTGATATTCCATACATTTACAAGGGAACACCCAACTTGTTCTGCCTTTTCATATAGAAAACAATAAACATACATTTCGGCCAAATTTTGCAGTAGTTTTACTACTTGTGGGTCAAATATTGAACATTGTCGAAATTTAGCTAAAAAGTGGTTTTTACAACAACTTAATAAAATACACAAAATAATTAGTTTTTTTACTTTTGGGGTTAAATGGATTTCAAATAACCTATAAAATTTAAAGTTTAAGTATTTTTATTTTATTTCAGGAAAATAGGTCGTAGTTTTACTACTTGTGGATCAAATATTGAACATTGTCGAAATTTTGCTAAAACGTGGTTTTTACATAGTAATATAGTAAATAAGAAAAACGAATTAAACATTATGGTAGAAGATATTGACCCTCACATAATTGGTATTACCGAATCATGGGCCAACACAGACATAACAGATGCAGAACTAGGATTGACAGGTTACGTAATGTTTAGGAGAGATCGAATAGGAAGAAGGGAAGGGGGGTTATTTTATACGTTAAATAACATTAAAATGGGAAGCAGATTACGATGAAACGGTTTGGTGCAAAATGGTTTCAGGAAATTCAAAATTAACTATTGGATTAGTTTACCGAAGTCTTTTTTACGGACTACTTGTGGGTAAAATATTGAACATTGTCGAAATTTAGCTAAAAAGTGGTTTTACAACAACTTAATAAAATACATAAAACAATTAGTTTTACTAGTTTTATGCGAGTAGAACATATTAAGACTTATGTAATATGAACATGGTGACGATATAAAAAAAAATTGCAACGGACCACCCCAACATTGTTTTACTCCTGGGGTCAAATGGATGTCAAATAACCTATAAAATTTAAAGTTTAAGTATTTTTATTTTATTTTAGGAAAATAGGTCGTAGTTTTATTACTCGTGGGTCAAATATTGAACATTGTCGAAATGTTGCTAAAACGTGGTTTTTACATAGTAATATACTAAATAAGAAAAACGAATTAAACATTATGATAGAAGATATTGACCCCCACATAACAGTGTCTACAATCAAATACATTTTGACATCAATGTAAAATCAGAAAGTAAAAATAAAAAACGTATAGGAGAAACTTCCAAAAAGGTATCTATAAAAATATGAGAAAATACTTAGCAAAGCTAGATAGGAATAACCTGCTGATTAATAAGACCGCAGTTGAATGTTGGAATATTCTAAAATATGAAATTGAGAGTATCATCGATAAATGATTTCCGTTGAAAAACAAAGAAAACGGTCTAGAAAGAAACACTTGTCAAAAGAAGCTATTAGGAAAATAGTGTTTAAGCAAACTATGTATAGGCATACCAGAAAGGATGAAGACTATGCAAATTACTATGCAAATAACAAAGAGGCATTTAACCTAGCTACAACTGAAATTAGAAAATCTAAAAGAACCTTTGAAAAAAATTCGCAAGTAATATAAAAATGACAGCCAGAGTTTCTATGCTTATGTAAGGAGAAACTGAAAGTTCGAGATAAGGTCGGACCACTGGAAAACAACAGGGGAAACACAATTTCAGACGGGTTTCAAATGGCAGAGGTCCGTCCTGAATGAGTATTTCAGCTCAGTATTTACCATAGAAGATATCAGCTCACTTCCAGTCCCATTAAAAATATTTGAGGGCAATAAATCGGAACATTTAGGGCAGTTATTTGTAACTCCTGAAATGATAGCGAACAGGGGAGTAAAGTCATTCTCCCGGCTCAGTATATGTATATTGACAGTTTATCTCTGGTGAGTCACTTTTATAATACTTATATAGTGAGACTTTATTTATAAATTATTAGAAGAAGTTGTGAAACTTTATGTTATGTTGAATGTTTTGGAAGCCGCCACTTTACCATTCAGGTAAGGGCGTGGCGGCAATAGGTGTGCTGGGCGTGGCAGTACTGGGTAACTCTGTAATGTCTTTATACATTGCCATTCATTTAAAGACTGTATGCAACTAATTGTTAATTACAATTACTGATATATCAAGCACTGTATAAACGTGATAATGTATTAGAGAGGTTGTAATGCCGCGTTGGTTGTTTCATTACAGTCGCTGGGAGCAGGAACTCCATTTGTGATACATTCACCTATTAATTAAAGACCATATGGTGGACTTCCTCGTTAAGCATAAATTATTAAATTCATCTCAACATGGATTCCTTAAAGCGAGGTCATGATTAACAAATATGTTATGTTTTTTGGAAGAAATCACTAAGTGGATAGACGTGGGATCGCCAGTAGATATTATCTGCTTAGATTTTCTGAAAGCTTTTGACAAAGTGCCACATCAAAGATTACTACTTAAATTAAAAGCCCATGGTATCGGGGATAGCATAACTGACTGGATAGAACAATGGCTGACTGACAGAAGACAACGAGTTGTAGTAGATGGAGAAGTTTCAAATGGAAATCGGTTTTGAGTGGGGTACATCAAGGATCAGTATTAGGACCTATATTATTCTTAATTTATATCAATGACTTGGACGACAGTATAACAAGTAACGTACTGAAATTTGCGGATGACACAAAACTGTTTAGAAAGGTTAATACTGATGGTGATAAACAACATTTACAAAACGATCTAGACAGATTAGTGAAATGGTCTGAGAAATGGCAGATGTTGTTCAATTTTGGGAAATGTAAATGCCTACATACAGGACATAGAATGTAAACTATAAAATGGGAGATACTGTTCTGGGTACTACTGTAAAAGAAAAGGACTTAGGAGTTACAATAAGCGCTGATATGAAAGTTTCAGAGCAGTGTGGTATTGCAGCTTCAAAGGGTAATCAAATTCTTGGATTGATTAGAAGAAACATAACATACAAGGGAAAAAAGTTAATTATACCTCTTTATAAAGCAATAGTTAGACCTCATTTAGAATACTGTATACAAGCATGGAGACCATATCGTAAGAAGGATATAGATACGCTTGATTCCAGAACTGAGAGACCTTAGTTATGAAGAACGCCTGAAAGAATGTGGTTTAACAACTCTAGAGACAAGGAGGTTAAGAGGAGATCAGATTGAAGTTTTTAAGATATTGAATGGGTATGAAAATATTGATAGAAATATGTTTTTCTCACTGAAGAAGGATAGCAGAACTAGAGGTAAAATTAGTAAAGGATCAATGTAGATTGGACATCAGGAAGCACTCGTTCTCACAGAGGACAATAAATGAATGGAACAAATTGTCTACAGATTGTGTAACTGCTAGCAGCGTGAATATGTTTAAAAACAAGGTTGACACATATCTCAGGAGGGCGGGCTATAAGTAGATGAACATTGTTGGACTCTCGATAAGCCAATGGCTTCCTTGTCCACTTGCCATCTGGGCCTTTGGCTTGGATGGCAAATCTTGTTAACCTACCTACCTACCTATCCTCTTCGGGCCCAGTGGCCCATAAGGCCGAAGTGAATCTCCTCCATCTTGTTCTGTCAGCTGCTACACGTCTGGCTTCGTTCCAGCTATTCCACCCCAGTATACGTCTTTCATTTTCAATAGTTGATCGCCACGTTGTCTTTGGTCGCCCAACCTTTCTTTTACCTTCAGGCGTCCAGGTCAGTGCAGTCTCACAATTGTTGTTCTTCTCCATTCGTAGGATATGTCCTACCCACTTCCATCTTCTTATCTTGACCTCAGTGCTGATTGTCTTCAATTTTGTTTTTGCCAGAATATCTCGATTTGATATAACGTATGGCCATCGAATTTGTAGGATTCGTCTTAAACACTTGAAAATTTTTTTATCTAACTTTCTGTTGTCTCCTTCGTTAATTTTCCATGTTTCACTTCCATACAACAACACTGGTTTAACAAGTGTGTTAAAAAGCCTCAATTTCGATCTCAATGTGTATATATTTGAACTCCATATCTGCTTTAGTTTCATGAAGGATACCCTCGCTTTACAAATTCTGTTAACAATGTCATCGCCGCCTCCTCCTTGTTTACTAACGTTCGCACCAAGGTAGTTATACTTGTCCACTTCCTTTAGCTCTTGATCATCGATTAGTATTCTGTTTTCGCACTTGCTGTTTATCCTCAATATTTGAGTTTTCTTTTTATTTATTCTTAGTCCTGTCCTTGCTGCAAATTGATTCAGTTGTCTTGTCTTTGTTTGCATGTGTGTGTAGCATGATGACATGAGTGCTATGTCGTCGGCAAAGTCCAGGTCCTCTAGTTTTGACGTGAAGTTCCATCTTATTCCTGTTTTGTTTCCCGCTGTTGTGTTTCTCATTATCCAGTCCACTACTATCAAGAAGATAAATCCAGACATTACATCTCCTTGTTTAACTCCAGTTTTGACCTTGAACCACTCAGATTCCTCACCTTCGTCTAACACTGCACATTCACTATCTTCGTATAACATCTGTACCATGTGGATTATCTTGCATGGAATTCCATAGCTCTCCATAATTTTCCATAGACTCTCTCGGTGCACTGAGTCAAATGCTTTTTCAAAATCCACAAACGTGATGTATAGAGTTGCCTGCCATTCCACTACCTGTTCTATAATATTTCGTAAAATAAATATCTGTTCTACTCTGCCTCTCCCACTTCTGAAACCTGCTTGTTCGTCTCCCAACTTGCTGTTAACTCC
>OY759261.1:59485246-59497746 GCA_963662155.1 Lamellibrachia columna | reverse complement strand
AAATCAACAAATGTGTGCTTTGTTAAAACAGTGTCACTGTATTATATAAGCAAGCATGGATTGTTATAGCTAAGGAACAAACACATGATTGCGAGTACATGTGTGTGCTTTATTGAAACAGTGTTACATAAGCAAGCATCATGGATGCTTTTTTATTGACACTGTATCCCACTACATAGCCAGTCATTTCACCCCAATACACAGTTAATATACATAGTGATTGCAACTCCAATACACATCTAGTATACATAGTCACTACCCACCATATACATATTTATAATAGATATTCATTGCACCAATGTTTTCTTACCAAGGGAAGGAACTGTGCAGCGGCCATCTTTTCGACGACTTAATTCCGAATGACCATGACACTTCCGGGAAGGACCAAGGGTCGTGGTCATGACAAAATCACTACAACTCCAATACACAGTTAGAATGCATAGTTACTACACCCTCAGCACACAGCTACAATACATGGTCAATACACCCGCAGTACACTGCTAGAATACATAGTCACTGCAACCACAGAACACATATAGAATACATAGTCACTACATCCTCAGCTACTACATAGTTCACTATATCTTCAGTACACAACTACAATACATAGCCACTGTTCTCACAGTATATATCTAGAATACATAGTCACTGTACCCGCAATATATATCCAATATAAATCAGGGGTCGTCTCGAGTGGCTATGTATTCTAGTTGTGTGCCGATGGTGTAGTCACCATATATTCTAGCTGTATGCTAGGAGTATAGCAACTATGTATTCTAACTATGTACTGATGTTGTAGTGACTATGTGTACTAGATGTGTACTGAGGGAACAGTAACTATGTAATCTATATGTGTACTGTGGGAATAGAGGCTATGTATTCTAGTTGTATGCTGAGGGTGTAATGACCATGCATTCTAGCTGTGTGCTGGAAGTGCGTAACTATGGCAGTAACTGTGACTATATATTCTAACTGTGTTTTGGAGCTGTAATGATTATGTATAGGTGTACTGGGGATACAGTGACTAATTTGAATTCTAGTTGTGTACTGAGTGTGTAGTGACTATGTATTCTAAATGTGTACTGAGGGTGCAGTATTTTAGCTCTGTGCTGGGAGTGCAGTAACTATGTGTTCTATCTGTGTACTGGAGTTATAGTGACTATGTAGATACAGTTAAGGGTGACTGCAGTAAAAATGTATTCTAGCAATATACTGTGGGTACAATGATTATGTATTTTGTATTCTAGTTGTGTACTTAGGGTGTAGTGACCATGTATTCTATCATCTAAGTCGTTTTCTCCCGCTTTGGATACATATGGTGACAACTGTTCTTACTGTTTGATGGCTAACGTATTGGAGAATCTCTGTGGTGCCTGAACGTTTGGTAAATCCCGAACGCACTCTTTATATTGTCTGATATATTGAGTCGCTTTGCTGGCCGTTCAGCTCGAGCGATCGCGGTACACCCGCCTGAAATGGCTGCAAAGCTTGTTACGTCAGATGTCAACGCGAGGTAGTCACCACGCTACCAAAAACATTATCAACAGGTTAGACAAAACTGAGACGCGCACTTTACCCCCAGGAAATAGCAGACAAAATCGACGGTTTAAACAGCAAGATAATCAACCTGACAAACCTGCTAAAGAAAAAAGAGGAACGCATCGCTGTACTAGAAACCAAAATACAGAAAATGGAAGAAAACATTGATCATCAAGAAAAATATTCCCGAAGACCAAACATGCGTATCACTGTGTTCCTGAACACGTTAACGAAGACACAACAGCCATCGTAATGGATGTGATCAATTCAAAGATGTCATTCAAACCACCACTAGAGTCCAGTCAGCTGGACGCAGTCACCGTGTTGGGCCCAAATTAGATCAGCAAGATCGAGTTCTCTCCCGCCCTATTATTGTCAGATGTAAGAGCGGGAACACACGTGACGCGGTTCTAAAGGCGCGGTTCCGGCTCAAGGAACACATTGAACGGCATCGTGACCCAATAATCTACACAAATGAAGATTTAACTGTGCGCCGTGCCACCCTAGCCCGGGAGTGTCGTGCCACCCAAGCCCGGGAGTGTCGTGCCACCCTAGCCCGGGAGTGTCGTGCCACCCTAGCCCGGGAGTGTCGTGCCACCCTAGCCCGGGAGTGTCGTGCCACCCTAGCCAGGGAGTGTCGCGCACTGAAAAGGAGAGGGAAACAAAATGACTGTTGGACCGCAAGCGGAAATGTTATGGTGAAAGACAATCAAAGCAAAATACGCCAAATCAGGTCAGCCGCGGATATCCAAGAGATTAAATAGATACTTCAAAACGGGTGCGCCGATCTAATCAGCCGGTGAAAATGAACATTGTATTGATCATTTTTGTTACCTATAATGCTCTATTTAAAAAAAATTGCAAGATGTGTAACGATTCATCTAGAATGTTATGTTCTCTGTACAGATTATCAAATTGTTACGACCATCCTTCGGTCGCTGTTTCATATGTATATATGATCCAAACAGGAATCTTAATTTGGGTTAAATGTAATACAATATTACTGTATTATAGTTTCAAATGTTTACAATTGTTTCTATATCTCCCTTGATATATATATTTATTTAAACAACGTTTAAATAAATTATGTCCACTATATATTTGTTTACTGTCAGTCACTGTATCTATGCAAACGTTTCATGGCCTTCACGAGGCTTGTGATTTTCCTCCTGTTAGTTACACTAAATCATATTCACGTATGGTATTTCTGTGATGTTTGCACGGGGCCAGCACACCCCATTTTCTGTCTTCCTACCACTACACCTCCATATAACTTGAACTTCCTTCAATCATTTGAGATATTTATAATTTCCTACATATTCACATCACTTAGCCAATCTTACCCTTGCTACTGTTCTGAAACATGCACGGAGCCGACAAACTCCATCTTCTTTGTTTTCCATGTTGCACCTGGCTTATGCCATCTTGACTATTCTTTCAGTGTGTGTAAGATATCACACAAGGTGAATTTTTGTTTTATATACCTTTTTTTTTTAAATTACTGTATTATGCATTGTAATTCATATTGTGAAAAATATGTTTAATTTATATGTGACACTGTGTATATTCGACATACGTCATATAACTATTCAATTATTTACATGTGGTCTTTCAAATGAACGGAACAAAAATATTATGTATGAAAGGCATAGTTACAAATACAACAACGTGCTATAGGTTAATGTTACAGCATTACATGTTTAAAATAATATGCCGAAAAATGTCGAACGATGATTGTTTCCTGAGCAATTTTGGAGGTTTACGAGAACATTCTCTCCATCATGTGTTAAACAATAACAACATTGATTCCTTGGACGGAGAACCCATGACATTCAAACACTCTTCATATATTGATGATGACGAATTAATTTATCAACTCAAAACGAAAAGCAACACTTTCACAATTTTAAGCCTTAATTTTCAGTCTCAATGCAAAAATTTACGAAATCAAAATACTTGTGAAAAAGTTAAAATACAATCACTGTTTCTTTGGTGCTATATGTCTCCAGAAAACAGGGTTGTCCGATAAGTCTGATACATCCTTGCTAAGATTAGATGGTTACAACTTGATTTTACAAGACAAAATCTGTACGACGCACGGAGGTCTTGTTACATACCTAAGTGACAAATATAACTATAAATTATTATCTCTGCATAAATACTCTGAATTATTGGAAAGTCAATTTATTGAAGTATTTGGAAACAAATCATAGAAAAAAATAGTACTTGGAAATGTTTACCCAGAGATATAAAGGAAAATTACTGCACTTTTATAGATGAATTTACTATTATTTTGAAATAATATCAAAAGTCCAAATTTGATGTAGTTATTGCCGGTGACTATAATATAAACTTACTAAAAAATTACCGAGAAACCATTATATGAATATCTAGATAGTGTCCTTGCAAAAGGTTTCTCTCCAGTAATCACGCTGCCAACTAATTTTTTCTGCACGAAATTGTACTTTTCTGGATAATTTGCTTTGCAAACTTTCAGGAAATCCGGACAACTATTCAATGGGTACCTTAACAAACTGTATTTCTGATCATCAGCCATACTTCATCATCCTTGACCTCATACATATTCATAAATATGTGCCTAAATTTATCAAATCAAATTCCTATAATTTAAACTCTAATATCAACATAATTCAGAAATTAAACAGTGATCGAATATCCGATCCAAATGACAATTATAACACTCTAGATAATGTTATCCAACGGAATAAAAAAAATGCATATTTACCTACCAAAATATAAAAATATAACAAACATAGACATAAAAAATAAAACTGGATTACTAGTGCTATAGTGAGATCGATCTCTATTAGAGATCAAATGTACAAACTTAAACAAATGCCAATTGAATCAGTACTGTACGACAGTCTTCAAACCAACCTACGCAACTACAACACTATACTTAAGAAAAGCAATAACCTTGCGAAGAAAACATTTTATCAATCCAGTTTTGAAAAATATAGAAATAACATAAAGAAAACATGGTCAACAATCAAATAGATTATTTACAAAACCAGTCAACGAAAACAATTACCCGAATCTTTTAATATTGATGGACTTACGGTAACTGATAAACTTGTTACTGCAAACAAATTTAACGTCTTCTTCACTAGCATTGGTTTGAAATGAGCAAATATTTTTTTTATAAATGTAAACACTACCTAAACAACTATAACAAAAATCCAAGAATGCATGCCTTTCAATTTAAACCAGTTGAAGAAGAACCTGTATTTAAAACAATTGATATGCTACAGCTTAAACTAAGTTGCAGTATTGATAATATTTCAGTTAAGCTTTTGAAAACAATAAAGGCGGAAATATACAAACCAATTACTTTAACAGTTAATCAAATATTAGCGACTGGCATATTTCCAGACAAATTGAAACTTGCAAAAGTTATACCACCTCATAAAAAGTTATACCACTTCATAAAAAGTTATACCACCTCATAAAAAGTTATACCACCTCATAAAAAGTTATACCACCTCATAAAAAGTTATACCACTTTATAAAAAGACGACAATACCATTCTCAACAATTACAGACCCATATCAATCTTACCTGTCATGGAATGTATGGCTTAAAGAAGTAAATTAGTTCTTTTTTATGTTATCGACGAGACTAAGAACTATATGATGTCGGCTAAACTTGAGATGTCGGTCAGTAGCATCATAACTGTCGCCTACCATAAAATTATTTGTTACCTGTGTTCTACAGGTGTTCTAGCCAGCGGGCCACGATCACAGTTCGTCACCCTGTCCGAGCTAAGCGAGGCCGGACTGGGCAACGCCCTGCTTCGGCCGATGCCGGACACCGGCCGGCGACTGCCGTGGGCCGGGGCCGGACGACACCGAGTCTACGAGTTCATGTGTGAGACGCACTGGCTGCGACCGTCTCCGCGTCCTCAACTGCAGTGTCCGCGCTACGTGGCCCGCACACAGCTCGACCGTCTCTCGGCTCTCGGCCTCAGACTCAAGTCGGGCTTCGAGTACGAGTTCTACTTGTTCGACTCAGCCGGTGAACCCGTGTTCGACGGCCCGGACATCTTCAGCAGTCTGGCGCTGTCGAACACTGAAGCGGATCTGTGCGACTTGGACGGCCAACTGCGGCAGAGCGACATCGACATCGAGAGCTTCAGCTGCGAGAGCGGGGCCGGTCAGCTTGAGCTGGTCGGCCGGCCGACCGACGGCGTGCGCTCAGTTGATGACGCTGTCGTTACGAAGGAAGGCGTGAAGGAATTCTTCCAGCAGCGCGGTCTGCGTGCCACATTCATGTCGAAGCCTCGCGTTGAGTTGACGAGCAGCGGCCTGAACTTTAATCATTCCTTGTGGCACGGCGACCACAATGTCTTTTACGACTCGAGTAGCGACGACAATCTCTCGACGACGGTCGGCCACTGGATAGCAGGCCTCGTCAAGCACGCCAGGGCACTGACGGCTCTGTGTTCCCCCACCGTCAACTGCTACCGCCATCTCCACCAGCCGTGGGCGCCGTACACGGCCAACTGGGGCATCGACGACCGCAACATGTCGTTCAGGGTCAAGAACGTCGACGCCGGCGGCACGTTTATCGAGAACCGCGTGTCGAGCGGCAGCAGCAACCCTTACCTCGTCCTCGCCGCAACAGTGGCGGCCGGCCTCGACGGAATCAACCACAACCTCGTGTGTCCTCCGCAACGCGACACGACAGCAACGACACTGCCGACGACGCTGTCAGAGGCCCTCGACAGTCTGCAGGCAGACGAGATCATGGTGGAGCTGCTAGGCCGCGAGTTCGTCGACTGGTTCGTGACGATCAAGACGAAGACGGAGCTGGAGAAACTCGGCGACGTGACGACAGACGGCGACCTGGAGCTCGAGAAACAACTGGAGCTCGAGAGACAAATGTATTTTACTTACATGTAGAAACAGGCATTAATTGCATTGCGTCTCTAGAGCAATTGTCGAATACCTTGAGCCTAATATTTACTTAGAACTTATGTATCAATATTAATGACATAATATAATCTTTCATAAACATGAAAATGGTGTGCAGCTTTGGCGTTTGAAATACTGCTAGGTTTATATATTAGTTTGCTTCGTGGGTGGATCCATGGGGTGTCCATCAGGTGTTTTTCTTCAGGTCACTATTAGTTATCGAGATACCGCGAGGTGGCGCCATCTTGCGCCTGTTTCGTTTTATTTTTACTCGGAAACATGCTTAGTTAGGAACTATTTTCGGTGGCCGAGCCATTTACTTATCAATAATAAAACATTGTCATGTTAGCTTTACACAGCAAGTAGTAGATACAACGCACAACGTCCTTAGGTACTAGATGTCACGAGGGCCGATTAGGAGGTTACTTCGATATGGCGTTGGCATGCGTGGTCCAGTAGATTCGCTTGTAGATTAAAGTTACTAATTCATTCGTCTTCGTGTTTTACCTGATACTATCGCACATTCGTGTGATATACATAGACGTCGAGAAACGTAACGACCCGAGAACATTTCATGGTAGCAGCACGTTAACGAATCCGTGTCTAAGTATAGAACATTGACATTGTTGCAACCTACACACTTCGCACGTCGCACTACATCATCGCTCAACGCGATTCAGCAGTTTCTGCGTGGAAGTAACTCAACCGGGATTGGCTGTCAAAGAACAGCTAAGTCAACCTTCGTTATTTACAACATATGCGAATACACTAAATGCTTCAATGCCTATATGCCCCAATGACACAGTTGTACTGACAGCTACATGTGGCGTGAAATAACAGTGTCATTAACAGCTGTGTCGAGTAACAATATCATTAGACGTCATTACAATGGGAACTGTCAGGCGTAGAGCCGCCAAGAATTAACTGGTTAGCGGCAGATTTGCCTACAGAATTTCGGTCATTCGAATAGTATTGTAACCTGATTTTTAGCGGGCCTTTCCGTGAAAAAGACCAGGCCGCACGAGTGACTTACATACTGCTTTGGGTCGGCCAAGAAGGCCTACGTATGTACAATACGTGGGATTTCAGCGACGCGGATAAGCAGGATGTGGACGTTATTTGGACAAAATTTTAATCACTGAGTCACTAAGTCAAACTACAGACTAAACAGGTTTCGGTTAAAAAAATTCAAACAGGCTACTGCAGAGTCAGTTGATGAATTTATGACGCGGTACAAAGCACAAACACGTAAATGTCAATTTCGCGATGCTGTAGAAACGGAAGAAAGATTCATAGAGCAGCTGATCATGGGGGTAAAGCATGCCAAAATACAGGAAAAGCTACTGAGCAGAGATGCAACACTCGCTTTGGACGCAGCCATGGACGTTCCAAGAACGCATGAAACGACCCTCGCGGATATGTAGCAATTCACTGGTGAAGCAAACAGCAGTCACGTCGGTAGAACAAATAAAAGATGGCCGACACGAGATGCAAGCAGATACCGCGATAGTCAACCAGCTTGCAGGAACTGCGGGCGCCGTCACGACATGAACGATCGCTGTCCAGCTCGAGGCAGCATGTGTGGTAAAATTAACCACTGGCAGAGAGTTTGCAGGCAGTAAAATGGCTCTGGCACTGATACAAAACGACATCAATCGACAGACAGGCCCAACGGACCGGTGAGGACCAAGGGAGAGGCGTCAACTCGATGAGTCGGGCAACAGGCCAACATAGTGAAAGTTTTGAAACTATGACTTTCGACAATGTTAAAGTGAGAGCAGACAGCCGAGACGAGGTCTACGCAACTCTGAACATCAAAATGAAAGACCAACCGGAAGTACTTGCAACACTGAAGGTCAAATTTGACACAGGCGCGTAAGGCAATGTACTGCCATTGAGGACGTACAAACGGGTGTACCCAGCAGACAACGGCACCGACGGATTACCTATGCGAGGCAGCATGGACAGGACAGACACCGTTCTTACCACATACAACGGGAAGCCCATACCACAGTATGGCACCATGCGGCTGAGATGTTCACACGATGCAAACAGATGCGAGGCTATGTTCTTCGTAGCAGACATACCACGCCCTGCTATCCGCGGACTTCCATCATGCCACGAGCTCAACTTGGTGGTCTTAAACTGCGAAATCAGCGAAACTACAAGGAAGGTGAACACGAAAGAATACCTACAGCGTCAATACCCACATCGGTTCGAAAGAATAGGAAAATTCAGAGGCAATTTTCACATCACACTCGATCCTGCAGTCACGCCCGTGATACACGAGCCAAGGCGGTGTTCCATTAACCTGAAGGAGGAGGTGAAGTCAGAACTTGATAGCATGGAAAAGATGGGCGTCTTTAAAAAGCCCACATGCTGGGTGTCCAGTATTGTCTACAGCAGGAAGACGAGTGGAAAACTCAGGATATGCTTGGACCCCAAGGACCTAACCGAGGCGATAAAGAGACCTCATTACCACACACCGACACTTGAAGGAATCACGCATAAACTAGCTGGGTCTGTGATGTACTCCAAATTGGACGCAAGACAAGGCTACTGGTCAGTACAGTTGGACGAGGAGTCGAAACTACTGACGACATTCAATAGCCCATTCGAATTTGCTAGCAAGCCGCATAGTGATTGCGAGCAAAGATACACGAACATTGAACGAGAGATGTTGGCAGTATTCTTCGGATGCGAACGCTTCCATACCTACGTATTCGGGAAGTCTTTTTACCATCGAGTCGGATCACAAACCGTTGGAGATGATATACCTAAAGAACTTGTCAGCGGCCCCACAGTGTCTCCAGCGAATGTTGTTACGGAATCAGCTATACGCGATCACCATCCGTTACAGGCCCTGCAAGGAGATGGCAATGGCGGACGCACTGTCCCGCCAGCCTAGCAACAACAAGGACCAGATTCAGTTAAACACGCAACTCCACTTTGTCCAATTCTCGACACAGAGATTCGAGATATTGCGAGAAGAGCCCCAGCAAGACCCCGAGCTGGCAGAACTACAGTCCCTTATCGTCGAGGGATGGCCAGAAAAGAGGAACCAGGTACCTGCACAGCTAAGCAAATACTGGGCATTCCGAGACGACAGGTTACGGCCTTGTCACAAAAGGCGACTGCGTTATGATACCAAAGACACTTCAAGCCGACATCCTCCAGAAGTTGCACGTAGCACATCAAGCTGCACGTAGCACATCAAGCTGCACGTAGCACATCAAGCTGCACGTAGCACATCAAGTTGCACGTAGCACATCAAGGTATCGAGCAAACACGTCTACGCGCGCGTACTTGCGTGTACTGGAGTAGTATGAATGGCGACATAGAAGAGATGGTCAACAAATTCGGCATATGGCAAGAGATGCAACACGCACAGAGACCAGAACCACCACTACAGCATGAAGTGCCAACGTGACCATGGCAGACTGTAGGAACTGACCTATTTGCCATCGGAAGTCGTAACTACTTGATCGTCACTGACTATTATTCGAAGTTCTCTTTGAAAAGGAGGTGTTTGGAGCATTGACGAGCCAGGCCATCATCAGCTTGACGAAGGAAGTCTTCTGCGACAATGGCAGCCAGTATAGTAGCAGCGAATATAAACAATCCCCAAGCAGTGGGAGTTCAACTACACTACATCGAGCCCACATTTTCCATAATCAAATGGGTTTGTGGAACGTCAAATACAGATGATCAAACGGACTTTAAAGAAGGCCGTTGCTGCGCAAATCGACATGGCAATGGCACTGCTGGTGCTCCGAACAACGCCTATCGACAGCCAATTACCTTCATCCGCTGAGCTTCTTTACGCGCGTAAATTGAAAGCGAATGTCCCCGTGAGGATGACCGACAATCGCACGAACCGAGATGACATACGACAGCGCTTAATACAGCGACAACAGGAGCAGAAGTCGTGCCACGAGTCAAGAGGTACCCGACCACTGTCAGTGCTTCTTCCCGAGCAACATGTACGAGTGCGCGGTCACGTGACCGGTTCGTGGAAACCAGCCATCGTCACAGGTGCGTGCGACGACGAGCCACGTTCATACAACGTACAACAACACACAGGAGGTATCCTGAGACGTAAACGACGTCACATTCAGACGATAGGCAAGCGTCATCAGATCGTGAACGGACGCCATGACGACCAAGATGAAGTGTCTGACCAAGTCCGACGAGATTTGCCAGTCTACGGGCGCTGAACGTGAATCCGTATGGCATCACCCGCAAAGCCGGAGAAACATGTATCGTTCCACCAGATCCAACCTATCGAACGAGATCGAGTAGAAGCGTGAAGCCTCCCCGCCGACTGGAACTCTAGCTAGATCGGATCCTTTTTGAGAATATCTCTAATGACTTTTAAAGCAGTTGCTATTACATGTTCACATTGACATTTTCTATATTAGCTACGGACTCATATACATTAGCACTAAACACTAGTACAAGAGACACGAAATGTTAGGACGATCCATCTTTATTCGAAAGAAAGAGGATGTTATCGTTGCATAGCAACGCACAACGTCATTAGGTACTAGATGTCACGAGAGCCGATTAAGAGGTTACTTCGACATGGCGTTAGCAAGCGAGGTCCAGCAGATTCGCTTGTAGATTAAAGTTACTAATTCATTCGTCTACGTGTTTTACCTGATACTATCGCACATTCGTGTGATATACATAGACGTCGAGAAACGTAACGACCCGAGAACATGTCAAAGATTAAAACAAATTAATCATGACATACATAAAATAAAATAGATAGAAACAGATAATCTATAAAATTGTGGTGTTGCACTCAAATATTTGTGTAGCAACTTGAAACCGGACACACTGAAACTGCGTTGATAGTAGGCAGTTCTGGCTTTATGTAATTTTGGCTGTGAAGCATTTCTGGTATCATAGGAGTGACTATTAGATGTAACAATATCACACAAATATTGTGGTGCTAGCCCATTCATGCATAAAACACATTTATGAAAATCCCTTCCTTGTGGCAATGATAACCAGCCTAGCTTTTTGAACCTATCGTTTCTGTTTTGTCGCAGACTAGCCCCATGTATATAGAGGCTTGACCTTGGGAGGGATGTGACCCGGGGCAGGGTTGTGACCTGGGACAGGGGCGCGACCTGGGGAGGGATGTGACCTGGGGCATGGATGTGACCTGGGGCATGGATGTGACCTGGGACTGGGACGTGAACTGAGGCAGGTTGTGACATGCGGCCGGCGCATGAAGTGGGAAAGGGATGTGATTTGGGATAGAGGCAGGACCTGGGATATGGGACGTGAATTGGGATAAAGGCGTGAACTGGGACAGGGGCGTAATTTGGGGCATGGACGTGACTTGGGGCAGCTGTGTGACCTGAAACAGCAGGCAGAGGGTTAAACTGGTGCCGAGTGTTGAACGCCAGCATCAATACTCGTGGAGGGAGGCCACATGTCCCTCATTGTCCAATGTACCTTATCATTATCATCAGTATTATCAGTGTTATCAATATTGTCATTATCATTATTGCTATTATTATCATTAGCATCAGTATTATGAGTGTTATCAAAGGTAACATTATCATTATTAATATTATTATTATTATTATCATTATCATCAGTGTTATCAACAGACTCGTTATCATTATTGATATTATCATTATCATTATCAACAGTGTTATCAATATTATCGTTATCATTATTGATATTATTATTATTATCATCATTTTCATCTTTATATACAGTTGCAAATGCAAATGCAATTTTTTATCAACGTATTCTAATGCAAATGCAAATATTTTGGGGTCGCACTCTAATGCAAATGCAAATGTTTTGGTAACACATTTGCAAATGCATTCGAATTAATTTCAAATGTTTCTTTGATTTGGAGAAAAACAACGTAATGTATACAAACACATTATTAATTTATTTAATAAGTATTGTAGTACATTATTGTAACCACTATGTCCCACTGCATACCAGTCCCACTACATGAACATCCCTGTAGAGTCATACACTGAAACACACAGTTCC
>OY759261.1:59400246-59482746 GCA_963662155.1 Lamellibrachia columna | reverse complement strand
AGACGATCAGCTTTTTAACTTGTTAATTACTTCTTACATATTTTGTGACTATCCCTTAATTTTTTTTTAATACCCATTCATTATATGAGATGACCCCTTAATTTATTTACCTTTTTTGAGACGACCTCTTGACTTGATGAGATGAACCCATAATGTTTTTTAGATTATCAGCTAGTTTATTATTAAATGACCCTTAATGAGACCATTTTAAATTATCTTATAACTTGTTTTTGATAAAATCCCATACATTTTAGTCATATTTTTAATTACTTTGGGTGCCCTTTAATCATTTAGACGAACATTTTAGTTGACTTAAATTACCCATAACTTATTTTTTTTAGGTAACCCCTTAATTGTTTCAGCTGGTCCCTTATTTTATTATTCTTGCGGTTAAACTTAAGTTTCTAATATAATATCACATTGCATTTTGAGATTTCCCCTAACTTGACTCCTTAATTTGATCAAATGATGATCAGTTATTAAGCAATTGTAATGATCCCTTAAATAATTGTTTGAGAAGATCCTTAATTGAGTGTAGATTACCTCTTTCATGTGTTGAAGTGACCCTTTTTAATGACCCCCCCCCCTCTTCCTTACCACTCTGTCTGACTCGGCCCAATGACTTGCCAACAAGTAGTTACTGCCGTGCGTTACCTTGGAGGTTATATGAACGGCATTCCATATGTCCTCCCAGAAAACATGCGGCTCTCTCGTTCTGAGATTCCTACGCTAATCATACGTTTGTGAACGTCGAGTTGGTGTCAGCATGGCTAGTCATTATCAGGGTGAACATGAGGATGATGATGACGATAAGGAGGAGGAGGAGCAGGATGATGAAGCTGAAGGTGTCATTGTCTTCGTCCTCATAATCGTAATAATGATCACCCTCATTATCTTCATCTTCTTCCTCATCATCATCATAACCATTTATCACCCTCATCATCACCATCGTTATCATCATTATCATCATAATCGTTATCATCATCATCATTATCGTCATCATTATTATCATCATCATCATAATCTTTATCATTATCATCAACGTCATAATCCTCATCATCATCACTAAGACCGCTTAATTGTCTTCATCTTCTTCCTTATAATCATCATAACCATTTATCACCCTCTTCATCACCATCGTTATCATCATTATCATCATCATCATAATCTTTATCGTCATCATCATCGTCATCATTATCATCGTCACTAAGATGACACCTTAAATGTCATCATCATCATCATAATCGTTTATCACCCTCATCATCACCTTCTACATCACAATGCTTATCATCATAATTTTTATTCCATTAGTGGTCTATTTATTACATTACCGGTTGATTATTACATTACCGGTCGATTTATTACATTACTGGTCGATTATTACATTACCGGTCGATTATTACATTACTGGTTGTAACACACACTCATGCAGACCTTTCTCTGTTTGTATAAAGACACCAACTACTTGGTAGGTTGGTAGTGGGTAATCGAATTTTACTCATATCCAACAAGGATTGCCGCTGTGCACACAATAATAGGGACAAAGTCTGCCACAAATTGTTCACAGCCTAGTACATTACTGATGTATGACCAATTAGTAAACAATACCAGATAAGATTTAACATTAGTGATGTTTTCTACTGTAGCTAGCAACTGCCAAAGAAACTAGAGTCGAACTGGAAAACAACGCCAAGAGAAGGGCAAGTTGAGAGACGGCTTCTGTGGACGTGAGCCGTCACGTACAGCGAGCAGACGGGGGGTTGCGTCCTCTTGTAAGATATATGCCTCCCTCTTCTTGTCTTCTTCGGGGCCGCCCGCAATGGTCCAGGAGGCATTTCTCACAACGAAGGATATTTTGATTGTCCGTCGTTTTTGCGCTCGCCAGGTCGATATTTATAACTGAATTTGTACTCACTCGACCAATGAGTACATAGAGTACTACAGAAGTGTAGTCAACGCATTGTTCTCCAGGTTCGAAACGATTTTAATCTTGGCATCAGACGGCTACGTACATAGTAGCAATATAATCACTCACGATGACAAATAAAAATAACAGTGAAGACATCTATCACTGTAAACCGTAAAGAAAAGTAGTGAATGTAAACATCACTCAAACTGTATACAGATTCTTAAAATCTAGAAGATTTGACAATAAAATTCTGGCCGGAAATTTTGAATTCTAATGCTAAAGCAGGTATGGCCCGCCAGGACCACCCTTACTGAAAATTTGGATGCCTGAAATTCAGCATGATTACACACCTAAGTGTGAATTTAAAATAGTCTTGCCGCCCCCTTGTAAACGCTCCTCCGGGGTATTTATACTCCCAGTTTTCCAAAATCAGACGCCGTCACTAGAGGCGCTGTGATAGCTTAAATACCCAATACGCGTTACTATTGGTCAATTTGTTAAATCCACCCACCCTCTCAACCACTGGACAATGACGTCTGCCAATCTTCCTTTCCCAATTTTGCAAGTTAAACTTTTGAACTCTTGGAGCTGCGCCAATTCCAGGGTTACCAGGGCTCCTTCTCGGTTCCCCAATTACGTTGACCCTCGGGTCAGAGCAACAAATTTCAGGATTAAAGGGAAGGCTGAAGTGTCTAAACAGTACCATCAATCTTTGACACCATATGGATTGTGTCCATATCCACTTGGGTGGTTTAATTATAAACCTTTAGAAACCTGTTTTTCTGTTGTTAATCTAGGCTTAACACATCGAATAAACTTCCAAATGACTTACTAAACATTAGCGCATAAAAACTAATTAAAATCAAACAGGCCTATACTTTACATTCCTCCCACACTTTTCTTGTTCAAAACAACATGTTGTTTTTAACACAACAATTAAAAAAAACTTAAAGGAAAGGTCAGTTTGATTTTGCTACCGTACGTCTAAACAACGACGTTGCTAGAATACAATGAAGAGTATACCTTCACTAAAACAGACAATATGTCTTTGAAATACGAGAAATATAAACGTTAGTACTTATACATGTACCATACAATGTACCAAGAATACAGCATCGGTAGTCATGTGCATTTTACAAGGTACCGTAAAACAAACGTCGATGCATACATGCATCATACAAAGTACTAGACTAAAACATCGATAATCACATGCATGTTACAATGCACCAGAAAATACATAGACACTGAACAGACGCAAATGATTATGTAGAATATACGCTCTACTCTATCCAGCACTGATACAAACGCCGATTAAACAAATCAATGTCCGTTGGCATATAATCAAGTGCGTATCAATAATACACAGTTGTATCTAAAAGCTACATAAACAATCATAAAATGATGCTTCACAATGTTAGGATAAATGCAAGAATACATCAACAATCCAAACAAATCACTTCATGTGCTACAATAAGTATGTCGACATATTTAACAGCTAGCGGTTTCGACATGGTCTCTCACGTTACGACATGGATTCTCTGTCCATTTGTGACACAATATCAGTGTCGACACAGTACTCTTATAAAGCATTCCAACCAACACGAACAAACACAATATAACAATTGCTACAGTACAGGATACATGTCCCGGATACGTTTACCACATTAGAAAAGTACCATTGGAGACTAGCGAAAGTCAGAATACGCATTAATTCCTGTTTGTGTAAGCAAATCCTTTGTTAGAAGCTTAATTCTAACTATGCATTTTGTGTTTCACTTGTAAATCAATAATATTCTCACGAAACCTCACTAGCTGATCATGGGTTTTAGCTAATTACTGAAAGCATTTGGTTTACAGAAATTATAAATACCCTAGTTTCGTCGCACTAACGTTTGCGTTCACGAACATCGATGTCGGTCGCTGGTCCAAAGAATGTTTTTTTTAACAATAAATCGACAGTTGATCGAACATGTCAAGTAATCCTCGTTATACCGTGCACTGTATATCGGGATGGACATTGTCTTTTTAATTTCAGCGATACGTATACTCTTAGACTCAGTTGTCGCGTTTGCTACGTCGTGGAGTCAAGTCGCCAGTCACCAATTTGAAACGTTGTATTTTAAAACGTACACCCGGGTTTTCGGTCGGCGTTGCTATCGTAATGATAACTACCCATGTCGCCATGTGATTTCATCACCGCCTGTTACAAGGAATCTGTTAAGCAGATACGGTTTATAAAACATACGTCCATATGGACGTATTCAGTAGACTTTGCAATTGCCATTAGTGTGTGAGTACAAGAGGCGCCTGTGTCAACAAGGGCAGTCACCTTGATACCATATAGAATAAGGTTGACCGTAGGCCGCCCGCTTACCTGACCTTTACGATCTAAGACGAATGCCCGTTTTCCGACAACCTGCGTTGTGAATAACGGCGATGACATTCCTTAGCATAGTGTCCCGGCTTGCCGCAGTTGAAACAAAACAGCTGACGTCTTGTGCGGGTGTCGTCTCGGGGAACACGGCGGGTGTTCGTGTTGACAGGTGTCCCGTTACGACGGTCGTTAGTCGCGTGAGTGGACGCATCACGGGAGGCAGGGCTGCGCTCTTCGATCTTGGCGATTTTCGTGGCCAGCTTCTCCACTGTCGACGAAAGGGAATCAACCATTTTGATTAATGGCGGAGTGGAATCGGAGGCCGGCTTCCCCATCATGCCAACTTCCATCAGCTGCTCGTCCCGTCCGAGGCGTGTGTAAGCGTCCTGTCGCTCAAAGAATCGCGTGACGTCTACGAATGCCGCTTCTATCGTAGCAGGCGACTGCTCGACGAGTTTTCGTGCTAGTTCGTTGGATTTCAATCCTCTAGCGAAGGCTTTAATCAGGAGACGTTCCTGGTCGGCGTTGCGGTGTGCCGTAGGATATGCCACATCAGCGAAATCTCGAAATCGTCGAGCATACTGGGCAGTTGGTTCGTAAACAGATTGACGAATTTTTTCCAGTTCATCACGTAACACAGCAGATTCATCTGGGTTGAGAAACTGGGCGGAAATATGGTTACGCAAATCGGTCCAAAGAATAGCTGCTCTTCCGACTTGATTTGCAACAATCACACCCTCGATATATCGCTCAAGTTCAAACCGCAAAGGTCCGGAAACAGTTTTAGTTGCAATTTCGATAATACTGTCCGCACCAACCTGGTTCAAAGCCAACGTAACCTCTCGGATCCAATTTCGAACAGCGGCTGTCGTAGAACCATCGCACGTTTGTGTCTGACGTATTAAATCTCGAATTTGTTCGCGTTGTGTTCGAATGTGTCGTCTTTCGGCTTCTTGTTGTGCCAGTCCTAATGTATAGTTTTGAAATTGTGCCGCATCCATTTTGAAATGTTCGTAAAAAAAAAAAATCACTGTTCGTGTTCGTCCAATGACAAATGTCAATGAAGGAATGTTTCGTTCCGCATATCGTCAGTAGGGTAGAGAAATACCACAATTATAAGTTCGAAAGACATACCTCTCTAATAGATCGTCGCTGGTAATCGTCGTGAACGTACGTTTTAAAATACACTCGTCAGCGTACGCCAAAAAAAATCACTGCCGCGTGCGACTTGTCAATGTACGTTGTAAAGTGCGTTCACGAGTCAGTGGACATCGAAAAAAATCGCTGGCGCTGCTCACTAATATAAAATACATGCCTCCCTCTTCTTGTCTTCTTCGCGGCCGCACGCAATGGTACAGGAGGCATTTCTCACAACAAAAGAAATTTTGATTGCCCGTCGTTTTTGCGCTCGCCAGGTCGATATTTATAACTGAATTTTTACTCACTCGACCAATGAGTACATAGAGTACTACAGAAGTGTAGTCAACGCATTGTTCTCCAGGTTCGAAACGATTTTAATCTTGTACATCAGACGGCTACGTACATAGTAGCAATATAATCACTCACGATGACAGTTAAAAAATAACAGTGAAGACATCTATCACTGTAAACCGTAAAGAAAAGTAGTGAATGTAAACATCACTTAGACACTTAATGTCTAGAAGATTAAAACAAAACATGGTTAAATCTGACCGGTAATTTTGAAGCCTAATACTAAAGCAGGTATGGCCCGCCATGACCACCCTTACCGATAATTTAGATGCCTAAAAATGTAACTTGTGCCGGCCCTTGCAATCCTTCCTTCGGAGTATTTATACTCCCAGTTTTCCAAAATCAGACGCCGTCACTAGAGGCGCTGTGATTGCTTAAATACCCAATACGCTTTACTATTGGTCAACTTGTTAAATCCACCCACCCTCTCAACCGCTGGACAATGACGTCTGCCAGTCTTCCTTGCCCAGTTTGCAAGTTAAACTTTTGAACTCTTTGAGCTGTGCCAAATCCAGGGTTCCCAGGGCTCCTTCTCGGTTCCCCAATTACGTTGACCCTCGGGACAGAGCAATTTAGCAAATGTCAGGATTAAAGGGAAGGCTGAAGTGTATAAACAGTACCATCAATCTTTTTTTCAATTTTGTCCATATCCACTTGGGTGGTTTAACTATAAACTTTTAGAAACCTGTTTTTCTGTTGCTAATCTAGGCTTAATACATCGAATAAACTTCCAAATGACTTACTAACATTAGCGCATCAAAACTAATTAAATCAAACTGGCCTATACTTAACATTATGAACCAAAATTTCCAAGATGGCAGACTTCCACTGCCGGCGCCATCCGGGTGAGTTATTTTCATTTTATCGCTAAGCATTTCATTAGTAAGCTTACTTTTTCTTCAAGTCGCCACGTGTTTGCATTTGGAGCTAACTTTCAGAAAACCATGCTACAAAATGTATTCCAATTCAGATCTCCTTTTAGGAAATATTCGCCTCACCTAGTCCCGCACTCCACGCGGATGAATCTTGGACTAACGCAAATTATCACCGTCATTATCCTAATAGCAACGATCATTGGAACATGTCAAAACGGATCTCGATCAAATCTCAAAATTAAACCAAAATATTATGCCCTAACTTTGAAATCCCGAATTAAATTCCCACCCAAAATCAAATTCAAATCAGACATTCTTACACATCTGTACCTCAGCAGACTGATCGCACTCTCAGGCGACATCCACCCAAACCCTCGCCCATATGGATGCCCAATTTGTCCTTGTAGAAGTTGTCATCAATCTGTCAGAAGCCGAGACAAGGCTATGCTCTGCGAAGAATGTAATTAATGGCCCCACATACATTGTATTGGTATATCCCCATCATCCTACAACCCCTTGATTAACCAAAGTGCCTCCTGGCTCTGCGACCATTGTGGAATTCCAAATGTTACCACTTCTCCATATAGAAATGAGCAATCCAATTCTACCAACACCTCGTTTGACAGCTCTATGCTTAGTACCCCAACACTCCATACATCACAAAATGCCGGCTTAATTTTCGCCCCAAACCCCTAAAAAGCCTCAACCCCCGAACGTCACAAGAAAACCCAGGGAAACACACTTAAAGGCGTTAAGAGCATAGAAAAAGCAACCCAACTAAAGGCAACTATTCAATCTAATAACCCAGATATCATATTTCTAGTTGAAACTAAATTAGATACAAACTATGCTATATACTCTTTCCTACCACCCAACTATAAGGCCATCAGAAAGGACAGGAATGTCCACGGCGGAGGAGTCCTTATAGCCTTCCGTGACAACATTGTAGCTGAACCCCTCCAAAATTTAAACTATAATTGTTAAATAGTTTGGAAAAAAATTCAATTTGCACTGCACGAATCAAATGCATATACTTTGCATCTTATTATCGACCCCCAAATGACCACCTCCAATCCCTTGAAGCTCTCCATGACTACCTAACTAAACTATATAGATCACAAAAATTCCCCCAATGTAGTCATAGCTGGAGATTTTAACCTCCCTGATATCAATTGGACAAATCACCAGACCACTAATAACAGCACTGCTAGCAAGCATAGCAAACTACTAGAAATAACTAACGACTTTGGACTGCAAAACATGGTAAACGACCCCACACATATCGCTTCTGGTAACATTATTGACCTCATACTCACCTCAAATCCCTCTATCATCATCAACACCCATACCACTCCTGGTATGAACGATCACGAATCCGTGACCTTCAATGTCAACTTAAACCCAGTTCGCAACAAGACCCCCCCCCACAAAGTTTATAGTTACAAATCAGCAGACTGGGACAAACGCAAAGACGACATATACAAACTAAATCGTGAGTACTTCGACATGGACCCCAACTCACAGGATATAGACATAAACTGGACCTTCTTCCACGAATGTCTGACTACTTTAATTAACATTAACATACCAAGATGATAGACAACAGCTAAAACCCACCTCCCCTGGATAACACGTGAACTAATTAGAATGCGGAGAAGACGTAACAAAATCCACAAAAAGGCAAAGCAAACTGGACTAAACAGTGACTGCGACAAATTTAAGGAACTCCGAAAGCAAGCTACTAAAGCATTAGCAAAATCTTACAAAGACTATGTTAACAACCACACTGGAGACAGCCTGAAAACTAATCCAAAACGAATCTGGTCATTTATTAAGGCAAATAAACGAGAAAAAAATTGGCATTCCCACACTTCGATTAAACGACCAGCCAATAATAAATAATCGTGATAAAGCAAATGCCCTAAACAACCAATTTAGCTCTGTGTTTACCCAAGAAAATCACCCCATCCCCCAAATAGCCCCCTCTACTGACCCCAACACCCCCCTTCTCGAAAGTTTCATAGATGGCGTAATAAAGCAGCTGGAAAATCTAAACCAAAACAAAGCTACAGGCCCAGATGAACTCCCAGCCAGAGTCCTTAAAGAAACTGCAAAGCAGATAGCTCCCATCATCACCCAAATTTTCCAACAATCATACAACACAGGTAAACTTCCTAACGGCTGGCTACAAGCATTATGATTGCTGGTCGCGACTATCATCTATCCAGATAGGGGTATCTGGTGCTGTACCGCCACTTTGTCCCAGATGGTAATTAGACGACCCGTTGGGATCAACGGGATCAGCGTCACGGGGTGTGTCTGACTTCGTACGGCGTGGTTGGGCCGTCCGGGCTTCTTTACGTACGGGTCGAGGATTGCATGTGTCCCAGTTTTTATTCGGGTCTACTGTTCTGACTTTCTCCGCATTGAGAACTTTTGACTTTCCCATCTGCTGATTGTGGACATAAATAACAGGGCCTCGGACTCGTGTGACGGTCCATCTAGGATTCCACCTGGCAGTTAATGTTAAACGTTCTTCGGATTTAATCATTACTGAATCTCCGGGCGAAATATCGTGTGCCTTAGCTTTCTGAGCTAATCTGTCTCTGTTATGTTTACGACTGTCTTCTGTCATAGAACGAGCTATCTTTAACGCTGTAGCTAGCGTGTCCAACCGATTCCCAAATTCGTTTTCATTGGAAGCGCGTAATGCCTTCTGCATAGGCATTCGTAAATGTCTGCATGTCATTAAAAAATGCGGCGTGTAACCAGCAGTCGTCGAAAGGGACGCACGATATGCCAATAGAACATCATTTAACACATCTTCCCATCAGGAGGGTTGATTGTTTACAGCCTTCTGGATCATTTGTTTAAGAGTCCGGTTGAATCTTTCGATTTTACCGTTAGATTGAGGATGTGCCGGAGTGGACATGCTGTAAAGTCGTTGCCTTCGTTACGCGGTTAATATAGATATAATAATTTTGTTATTCAGAAAATCCAGGATGTTTATGTAGACATGTAGCCTAGCGTCGGGTGCAGAAGTTCAATTGTGAGTAATGGGTATTTCGTCAGAAACAAGCTAAAGGCGTGGGTCGAAAGTTGACGGTCCTCTCCGTGCCTAGAAGTTTATTAATGAGTTGTCAACCGGTTCCTCAAGATCTCACCCTTTCCTGACCCGTAAGCGGGCCGGGAAAAGTTTGGCAAGATGTAGGACAGCCACCCACCACAGTACACATATAGTAATTATGCGAAAATGCAAATGGGTTTTCTTCAGGGAGGTTGTGTGTCGTCGGCCTGTTCACGCATGCGTGAGACGGTTTTGGATAATTTTGGTAGAATTGGGAGATGTTCACGCATGCGTGCCTTGGTACTAAATGTCTGAGAAAGCTATTGACTTGCTTTAAAAGGGGACAGATTTGCGCACTCAGAGAGCGCGGCAGACTATTTCACCGAAACACGACGTGTACGCTAGTAGTAGAGTATAGCTTTTGACACCCCCAAATAAAAAAATTACACATTATCCACCCATGGTCTACTTCTACATCCGGTTGCGCGCGCAGCCTCACGAGCGCTACCTAGCGGAGAGCGGCGACGGCGAACGATGACGTGAGACGAATGGAGGCCTTCGAGAGACCGGCGGTGAAAGTACCAGCGATCAGCGGGTCTGATGTAACGCGGATGCGAGATTGCGACCAGGCACCGGGAGAACCGGTCCAAACTCGTTTGTACCGGCGAAAACATCACGCGCCGTGCAACCAGATGTGGGACTGAGTCATGTTATAGCCGGTTATATGGAGTGGACATAAGACGTAATAAAAGTAAAACTGGTAAAGATAAGGCGATGATGTAATATGTATTAATTAGCCGACATGCATGGCTATAATATAACCGTTGGACGACGGAAATCGGACCGTTCATTAAAGAAATTGTAGCAGGGTGAATACACTTTACCCATACCTCCTACAGTTCACCCATAATTCCTACAATTTACCCATAATTCTCCTATTGAATAAGAGTACAAGGACATTTTATTAAATATTTGAAAATAATGACACAATATCGTCCACAAACGTTAGACAGAGGACTCTAAAGTCTCTTGCCATACGCATATTTTCGTTATATGTCAATATTGTTAAATAGTGCGCTCTTACACTTTACCCATACCTCCTACAGTTTACCCATAATTCCTACAATTTACCCATAATTCTCCTATTGAATAAGAGTACAAGGACATTTTATTAAATATTTGAAAATAATGACACAATATCGTCCACAAACGTTAGACAGAGGACTCTAAAGTCTCTTGCCATACGCATATTTTCGTTATATGTCAATATTGTTAAATAGTGCGCTCTTACACTTTACCCATACCTCCTACAGTTTACCCATAATTCCTACAATTTACCCATAATTCTCCTATTGAATAAGAGTACAAGGACATTTTATTAAATATTTGAAAATAATGACACAATATCGTCCACAAACGTTAGACAGAGGACTCTAAAGTCTCTTGCCATACGCATATTTTCGTTATATGTCAATATTGTTAAATAGTGCGCTCTTACACTTTACCCATACCTCCTACAGTTTACCCATAATTCCTACAATTTACCCATAATTCTCCTAATGAATAAGAGTACTAGGACATTTTATTAAATATTTGAAAATAATGACACAATATCGTCCACAAACGTTAGACAGAGGACTCTAAAGTCTCTTGCCATACGCATATTTTCGTTATATGTCAATATTGTTAAATAGTGCGCTCTTACACTTTACCCATAACTCCTACAGTTTACCCATAATTCCTACAATTTACCCATAATTCCTACAATTTACCCACAATTCCTACAATTTACCCAGCACACATATGTAGTGAAGTGTGTTTGTTCGTTCACCTATATATATATATATATATATATATATATATATATATATATATATATATATATATATATATATATATATATATATATATATATTCACTGTACCCACAGTACAGAGCTAGAATACATAGTCACTGTCCCACAGTACACAGCTAGAATACATATACACTGTACCCACAGTACAAAGCTAGAATACATAGTCACTGTATCCAGAGTACACAGCTAAATTACATAGTCACTTTACCCAAAGTACACAACTAGAATACGTAGTCACTGTACCCACTGTATGCAACTAGAATACATATATATATATATATATATATATATATATATATATATATATATATATATATATATATATATATATATATACATAGTCACTTTACCCACAGTGCACATATAGAATATAAATTCACTGTACCCAGAGTACACTGCTAGAATACATAGTTATTCTACCCACAGTACACAGCTACAGTACATAGTCACTGTACACACAGTACACAGCTAGAATACATAGACACTGTACCCACAAAACACAGCTGTAATATATATATATTCACTGTATATACAGTACACAGCTACAGTACATAGCCACTGTATCTACAGTACACTGATAGAATATATATTCACTGCACCAACAATACACAGCTAGAATTCATAGTCACTATACCCACAGTACATAGTACTCAGCTACAATTCGTAGTCACTGTATCCACAGTACAGAGCTAGAATACATAGTCACTGTACCCACAGTACACAGCTAGAATATATAGTCACTATACCCAGAGTACACAACTAGAATACATAGTCACTGTACCCACAGTATGCAGCTAGAATACATAGTTACTGTACACAAAGTACACAACTAGAAAACATAGTCATTGTACCCACAATACACAGCAAGAATGCATAATCACTGTACCCACAGTATACAGCTACAATTCGTAGACACTGTACCCACAGTACACAACTAAAATACATAGTCACTCAACCCACAGTACACAGCTAGAATGTATATTCACTGTACACAGAGTACACAGTTAAATAGAATAATTAGTCACTGTACGAAGAGTACACAGCTAGAGTACATAGAACTGTACCCATAGTACACGGCTAGAATACATAGTCACTGTACCCACAGTAGTCAGCTAGATTACATAATAACAATAACCACAGTTCACAGCTAGAATACATAATCAATGTAACCACAGTACACAGCTAAAGTACATAGGCACTGTACCCACAGTACTCTGCTACAGTACATAGTCACTGTTCCCACATTACACAGCTAGAATACATAGTCACTGTACCCACAGTATGCAGCTAGAATACATAGTTACTGTACACAAAGTACACAACTAGAAAACATAGGCATTGTACCCACAATAATGCATAATCACTGTACCCACAGTATACAGCTACAATTCGTAGACACTGTACCCACAGTACACAACTAAAATACATAGTCACTCAACCCACAGTACGCAGCTAGAATGTATATTCACTGTACACAGAGTACACAGTTAAATAGAATAATTAGTCACTGTACGAAGAATACACAGCTAGAGTACATAGAACTGTACCCATAGTACACGGCTAGAATACATAGTCACTGTACCCACAGTAGTCAGCTAGATTACATAATCACAATAACCACAGTTCACAGCTAGAATACATAATCAATGTAACCACAGTACACAGCTAAAGTACATAGGCACTGTACCCACAGTACTCTGCTACAATACATAGTCACTGTACCCACATTACACAGCTAGAATACTTAGTCACTGTATCCAGAGTACACAGATATAATACTTAGTCACTGTACAAAGAGTACACAGCTATAATACATATTCACTGTATCCAAAGTACACAGCTAGAATACATAGTCACTGTACCCACAGTATACAGCTACAATGCAAAGTCACTCAACCCATAGTACAACGCTATAATACATATACACAGTACACAGTTAAAATACATATTCACTGTACCCACAGTAAACAACTAGAATACATAGCCACTGTACCCACAGTACACATGTAGAATACATAATAACAGTCACTGTACCCACAGTACACCACTACAATTCATAGTCACTGTACCCACATTACTCAGCTAGCATACATAGTCACTGTACCCACAGTGCACACGAAGCGTACAATATTACTGTACCCAAAGTACACAGTTAGAATACATAGTAACTGTACCCACAGTACTCAACTATAATACATAGTCACTGTACCCACAGCACACAGCTAGAATACGTAGTCACTATACCCACGGTACACAAATAGAATACATATTCACTGTACCCACAGTACAGAGCTAGAATACATAGTCACTGTCCCACAGTACACAGCTAGAATACATATTCACTGTACCCACAGTACACAGCTAGAATACATAGTCAATATATTCAGAGTACACAGCTAAATTACATAGTTACTGTACCCACAGTACACATCTAGAATACATGTGTACTGTACCCAGAGTACACAACTAGAATACATAGTCACTGTACCCACATAACACAGCTAGAATTCGTTGTCACTATACCCACAGTACACGGCTAGAATATGTAGTTGCTGTACCCAGAATACTCACCCAGCAAACACACTACGTATATACAACGTTGTATGAAGGTAATGGTTTGGTAACGTCAGGAATTACGTTTTATTAACGTTGTGTCAACGTAGTCTATCTACGTTGTGACAATACGTAACAACAACGTAACATTATTACGTTCTACTTACGTCGTATCCACGTACTGCAACTACGTTGTGCCAGTACGTAGCAAAGACGTAACGATATTACGTCGTGTCAACGTACTCCAACTACGTTGTGCCAGTACGTTGCAACGACGTAGCGATATTACGTCGTGTCCACGTACTCCAACTACGTTGTGCCAGTACGTAGCAACGACGTAGCGACTTTGCGTCGTGTCCACGTACTCCAACTACGTTGTGCCAGTACGTATAGCAACGACGTAGCGACATTGCGTCGTGTCCACGTACTCCAACTACGTTGTGCCAGTACGTAGCAACGACGTAGCGACATTGCGTCGTGTCCACGTACTCCGACTACGTTGTGCCAGTACGTAGCAACGACGTAGCGACATTACGTCGTGTCCACGTACTCCGACTACGTTGTGCCAGTACGTAGCAACGACGTAGCGACATTACGTCGTGTCCACGTACTCCGACTACGTTGTGCCAGTACGTAGCAACGACGTAGCGACATTACGTCGTGTCCACGTACTCCGACTACGTTGTGCCAGTACGTAGCAACGACGTAGCGACATTACGTCGTGTCCACGTACTCCGACTACGTTGTGCCAGTACGTAGCAACGACGTAGCGATATTACGTCGTGTCCACGTACTCCAACTACGTTGTGCCAGTACGTAGCAACGACGTAGCGATATTACGTTCAGAACACGTAAATGAACGTATTTCAACTGGTTTAAATCACTTGTTTCCGTACTTGAATTCACGAGATTCTGTGGATAAATTTGTGTCCAGCCATGCGTCGTATAACTGGTTCAGAACACGTAAATTCACGTATTTCAACTGGTATAAATCACCTGTTACCGTACTTGAATTCACGAGATTCTGTGGACAAATTTGTGTCCAGACATGCGTCATATAACTGGTTCAGAACACGTAAATTCACGTATTTCAACTGGTTTAAATCACCTGTTTCCGTACTTGAATTCACGAGATTCTGTGGACAAATTTGTGTCCAGACATGTGTCATATAACTGGTTCAGAACACGTAAATTCACGTATTTCAACTAGTTTAAATCACCTGTTTCCGTACTTGAATTCACGAGATTCTGTGGACAAATTTGTGTCCAGACATGTGTCATATAACTGGTTCAGAACACGTAAATTCACGTATTTCAACTGGTTCAAATCACCGGTTTCCGTATGTGAATTCACAAGATTCTGTGGACAAATTTGTGTCCCGTAACTGGTTGATTTGACACTGGGTGAATCCCTGCCTTGTGGGTTAACCATCTCGTGAGCGCAATGACAAATCTTAAAGTTAAATACCTAAACCGTACGAGGCAGTGTATGTCATGTTAGTGGATGTAACTGTCTCTGCCATACACGATGGCGGCCAGTGGTCGATTATTTGCTGCCCCGTACACAGCTGGCTTACCGCTCAAGTCTACAGGAAAATCATTAATCATGTGTCTATGTAGAGTAGTAGAGGTATTAGGTTACATTTTAAACAAGCCAGAATCAGCTATTTCCCACTCTCCTTGAAGTGGTATAATGATTAATAACCCTATGTGGCGACTGGGACAGGGTGTTGGATTATTCCGCAGGGACCAGTGTATTAAGGACAATTGGCTATACAGTGACGGAATGTTAAGGTCAAACAGTCAGTATTCACGTGAAATAGTCAACATGGTTGAGCCTATTATATGTTGTAATTATGTTTATACGCATGAGTACTGTTATTAACTATTTACGAACATGTTTGTACTTGCACAGGTTACGGCAAGTCCTGTATGGCTCACTCCTGATTGTGGCCAGTCGTCTTCTTTTCTTTCTTCTTGTCTTTCTTTTTGACGTATTAAATGTAGCCGACCCTAGAAGTTTTCACGACAAGGCAAGGAAAATAAATCATTTATTTGCGACCCTGTATAAATCCAAGCATAAGGAGAAACAGAAATATTTGCCGTCCGACCCAATCTATATACCTGTCAAAATACTGGAAATATGTTTTTATTATATCGGTCTGAAGACATTGTGGGTGAAATAGTTTTTTTGCGCTCGAGTAATTAATATAAGCCGTATACGGTACTCGAATCTTATCGGCTGTGGGTCATTCGACGATAGAAGGACAAATTGGTGTCCCGGCACTTTCATGTGGAATTTTTCGGTCAAGAAAACTGTTAAAATGATACTTCTTGTGTGCTCTTCCTCCTTGTTCCCTGCTGTACAGGGGTGAGAATCATGTAAAGTATTGTCGAGCCACTCTTTCTGTTCTTTCTTTCCATAGTTTTATATCGGCCGCCCCATCTCTACATCTTTAATCTTCCCCGATCTGTCTCAGTGAGGAGTCACGCAGTCCTCCCATCTCACCTGTGGCCTTCCCCTTTTCCTGCGTCCTTGATGTTTTTCTCTTTGCTATTTTGCCTGCATCCATTCTTACCAAGTGGCCAGCCCATCTCATCCTGCTTTTCACCAATCTTCCTGTTAGGCTGCATATTTTTTGCATCCCAACCTCTTTCCTCAGGTCGTTCATCCTTCTTCTGTCCACCCTCTTTAATTGTTCTTGTTATTCGACGAACCCAGTTATTTTCACACTCTTGCAGCTTCTGTTGTTGTTCTGTCAACGCCACTGTCTCCAGACCATACAGGCATGCTGGTGCAACACACGTTCTCAAGACTTTCAATTTCAACTTTTTGAATTTGTTCTGTCCAACATGACTCCCTCTACCTTTCTCCAAGCATTCGCTCCCGCTTGTGTCCGACGTCGTACTTCTGCCGCTGAATGTCCAACCTCCGTAACCATTCCTCCAAGGTACACAAAGCCATCCACTTGCTTGATCTCCTTACCATCCAACCTGATGTTCAACTCCTCTCTCTGGTGTCTAACCCACATCACTTCTGTCTTCTCTAGGCTCATTCTCAGTCCGTGCTTCTCGAACACCCCCTTCCATTCCACCAACACTTCCTGTAGGTCTTATTTGCTTTCTGCTATTATGGCCAGATCGTCTGCATACATCATCTTCCTGAGAATATCCTTCGTGCTGATCTTTCTGCTGATTATTTCCATCACCATGATAAACAGTAAAGGGTTAAGGGCACTTCCTTGCCTCAAACCGATGTTATATGTTCGCTTTATAAAGGAACCCTTCGTCATGTCCGACACCATCCTTAGATTGGATTTTTTTTTTCTCGCTGTTTCTCGAAATACTTCCCAGTATTCTTATTCCAAAATCGGCTGACCCCATTGCCTATAGTTCTCTATTTACAAGGTCGACATTCGGTGTAATGAGTACACATTAAATAACGTATATCGTGTACGGTGACCCCTGAACTATATGTTAGGTATCAAACACTTTGAATAAGTTTTCTGACATAAAAACCCATGTTCCCCGATTCCTTGTCATCTACGTCACAACTACTTCAATGTGATGCCTCTATTGAATATCTGAAAAGAACTATCATCTCCACGTAGGTTCACAGTTATGCGGCCGCCATATGTGAATATCCAAAACGACAGCGACATGTTTTACTGACTGCGATTCACATCCGATATTCGACGTTTCGATCTGGACAGGAGACAGGTGAGCAGGTTTATTACTAGTCATATACAAACGACCCGCACCTCATGAAATACAGGTCGGGCAAACAAAATTAGTGGTAAATTGATCACACAAAATTAAGGAGCATAGGCCGACCATTATCTTAATATAGGGACAACATTGCTCATGAATTGAATGGTGTGTCATCTACGTCACAGTTTTATCGTGACGGATATGACCTAGCTCAAGCGTGATGTAGAACATCAGCATTATGTGCCGAAACCTCAGAATTATATTCTTTTATACATTTTACAACCGCCTTCTAAATTTAATTCGCATACAATTAAAGCTTGCTCACTGGAAAGGTTATATGATCTTCTTCATATTAATATAAAAATTATCAAAATGCGTTCGTGTATTTGCCGTCACGTACATCTAGAACCGCACCAGTTTCCAAAGTTCCACACAAGATTTAACAAGATTGCCATCCCAAACAACATGTTCCAGATGGCAAGTGGACAAGGAAGCCACACGTGCCTAAACACGTGAATACACGTGCATATGCGTACAACTAGAACCGTACCAGTTTCCCCAGTTTTACACTTGCATAAACACATGAGTTCATGTGAATACACGTACAACTAGAACCGTACCAGTTTTACTTGTTCCACGCGTGCATCAACACGTGAATTCACGTGAATACATGTACAGCTAGAATCGTACCAGTTTCACTTAATTGTTCCACATGTGCCTAAACACATGGATACACGTGAATAAACGTACATCGATCTATAACCGTACCAGTTTCCCTTATTCCACACGTGCTCTCAGCGTAATTAAAGGTATTTATTAAATAAGAGTAAAGCCCCAAAACTTTTTTCAAGCAAAACGGGGGGGATCCCCGCCTGCAGTTTGAGATGAGTACACACATGAGTAGTTCAAGAGTAATTGATATTATGTCCTTGAGAAGCTCCCGTTTTCGTTTTTGTCAATAAATTAAGCGGTTTCTTGTAGTGGTCGACATAACGAAGATCGTAACTAAGTTAGCTATACATCATGTTATGAATGAGAGGAACCGATCATTTCAAACGGACCTTAACTTTTGAAGTACTTGAAATTCCACTCGTCACAGAAAAATTCGAAATTCGATATTGAAACAATTCACTTAGGACATTTTTGATTGTGTAGATTAAAAAAGAACTGGAAACAGGACTTGGACATAATAAATGGGTTGTCATCTCAATATTTGCCCCGGGCCCATCTTGGCCTCAAGAGGTCGGAAATTTATTATCTTAATAGGGACAATTTTGCTCATGAATTGAACGGTGTATAATCTACGTCACGGTTATCTATACATCACCGTTTTTATACTTAAAATATTTGACGAAGCGCCTCTAAAGTGAAAGATTCGGGAACCTGGTTATACAATTTTTACAACCCTCTTCTAAATTTAATTCGCATACAATTAAAGCTTATTCACTGGAAAGGTTATAATTACGATGTTCGTCATACTAATATAAAACTTGTCAAAATGCGTTCGTTTATTTGTCGTCACGTACATCTAGAACCGTACAAGTTTCCCTTGTTCCACACGTGCAGCAACACGTGAATTTATGTGAATACACGTAAAGCTACCATTACTGTACCAGTTTCACTTAAATTAATTGCTCCACACGTGAGTAAACGTACATCGTGAATACACGTGAATAGACGTACATCTAGAACCGTGCCCGTTTCCCTTGTTCCACACGTGCTCTCAGCTTAATTAAAGTTAATTATCAAATAAGAGTAGAGCCCAAAAACTTGTTTTTTCAATCAAAACGGGGGGCGTACGTGCGCCTGATGTTATAGATGAATACACACATGAGTAGTTCAAGAGTGTATATGTCCTTGAGAATATCCCGTTTTTGTCTTTGTCTGTAAATTTAGCGGTTTCTTGTAATGGTCGACATAATGACGATCGTAAGTTAGCCTACCACGTTTTGTGAACGAGAAGAACCGATCATTTCAAATGGACTTTAACTTTTGGATTGGAATTAACTTCCACTCGTCACAGAAACATTGAAAATCCGATCTTGAAACTACTACATTTGGGTGTATCATGTAGGAAATTTTGATTGCGTAGATTGAAAAAGAATTGGAAACAGGCATTGGACATATAAATGGGTTGTCACCTCAATATCTGCCCCGGGCCCACCTTGGTGTCAAGAGGTCGGAAGTTTACTTTTACAGGCTAACCTGGCCTGGAAAGCCGACACGATATCCTGCCTGAGATGTTTGCGGAGGTGGACAGTGATAAATAGGGGGCCAGTAGCTCAGTCAGTTCGCGCGGCAAATTTAAATTCGTTGTAGACGGCACTGGTTTGGATCGCTTTGGTGTATTGAGACCGAGTAGTTTTCCAGGTTTCACTGTCATAGATAAGAATGGTTTAACGTTGGTGTTGAAAATGCGATACCAGACTTTTACATCCAGTTAATGTTTTAATGCTCAAGCACACGTGAAAATACATGCTGTTGGTTTTTTTTGCAGGTACTTTGTTGATTGCTCTGTGTGGGCACAATATGGGTGACACCATCCGGAGAATGTTTGCTAAGATGGGGACGCACCAGTTGTGGTCCCAGTTCAACATGAAAGGAAGGAAGCGTAAGCGTTCGTTTGAGGATCTGCCACTCCACAAAGTTATGTGTAGTAAGTATTCCTAAAATCCTTCGCTTTATATCACATCGAAATGAACCAATTTATCCAAGAAGCTCTACATATGTTGTCCATGCATGCTTCCTTATATTTTCTTGCTTTTTTACATTCTGCACAACTGCAATATTCTCATGTGTGGTTCCGTAAACCCACCAAAGAATGCCTCAATATTTATTTTATATATTATTATGTAATCACATCTGAAAATAAAAGATTTTAGGGGAGGACTCGTTTCAAAACTAAGCACATATTCAAAATATTATTGTATATGAACGAAAAAGGCAGTAAATTACAGTAGCTATCCTACGCTGGCAACATCCTGTTCAATGTACATTACGAAATGCCTCCTCGCCTCATCCAACGAACACAAGAGCGACTACAGAGTAATTCTAATTCCGTGTTCTTTGTCACACGATTTGAACGTACAGTCGATAACTGTCTCTGCCTTGCCATAGCCGACCAACAAGACAAAGTGGCATGACCCGACACCCCGCCGCCTAAATATGCCGGCGTACTTGCATTGTCAGTTTGCAGGGTCCGAATAATGGTATGGGCTCGGTTTACTAACGTTTGCAATCGCCCGATATCCATTGTTCACTTTCCACCATGTAATTCAAATTTCCGTTGGAAGATGGTCGACCCATGGGCCATACTGACCAGCAGAACATTTTTCATTTCTTGCATACCAAACTGTCAACGCAAACCTGGTCTGAGCACAGCTCGGATATCGGTTTCAAGTAAAGTTATACCATTTTCAATGCATTCCATTGTGCACGTTAGTTACCAGGGGGCATTAGTTATTAAATTCTACCATATTTAGATATAATGATTATTCACACAAAACGTATAACATCCAAATGAGATTGAATATAATACAGCCGCAAACGACAGCCATTTGTGCATTAGTTTGCAACGGGGTATACTAATATGATGCCCGAAACTACGGGGGTTAATGTGTATTTGTTTAATGTACATTGAGCAGGATGTTGCCAACGTGTAGCTGTTTTCGTAAATAGGACTGTAAATTACTGCCTTTTCAGGTTTCAAAACTAAGCACATTGTAAAAATATGATTGTACCCAATGATTTGACAAATGTGTAAACAAACTCGTACATTTTGTTAATAGAAGCGTGCAGACGAATCCACCTCAAATGTAGAGATGACGAGATTGAACATCATATGGGTGAAACCCTCAAGCATGCCCCAAGTAAGAGGGGTGGCTACCTGTTTCAGGTAAGGATTTATGTTTTTTCTTTGCAGCAATGTATTTGCCACATTAAGATTATTATATCATGTAAGTCTTACTTGTCATGATTGTAAACGGAACCCAGTAAGCATAATCTCAACCCATATAAAACAGACCTTATCACAAGCACAATCAGTGTTATGAAGACAAGTACAGGTGTACCCAGTCTCAGTTACATTTGTGTTGGTGGTGTACATTCCCATCAGATACAATTTGTAAAAATATCTAGATTAACCTACTGATGAGGGACTTCAATATTTTAACATGTTCTGTTAAACTTTGAATTGCCTTATATGCACATATATTTGTGTTATAACATTCCTGGTAATGTATTGCAAAGATTACGAAGATTATTATAATAACGTGATGCAATTGTTTTTAAAATGAGTTCAACATAATAATAAATAAGCTGTATGTTTGCAGGCTCGACTGTCAAGGAGCATAAACTCCCCAGCACAACCCCCTGCACAGCCCCCACTGTCAGTGAATCGGAGTCGGATTCGGCCAACTAAACCGAGCGTGCCTGCGTGCATGCGTGCGTACAAATATGCAATTGTTATTGAAATAAATGCTGAAAATTCAACAATGTTTATTGTGTCTTTCTTCTTTCTAGAGAGGATTTTAAGTTACATCAAAAATGTTGCATATACGTTGCGGGAACGTGCCAGAAAGGTAGCAGAAATGTTGCAGAAAGGTAGCAGAAACGTTGCGGCAAGGTGCCACAAAGGTAGCAGAAACGTTGCGTGAAGGTGCCAGAAAGGTAGCAGAAACGTTGCGGGAAGGTCCCAGAAAGGTAGCATACACGTTGTGGGAAGGTGCCAGAAAGGTAGTAGAAACGTTGCGGGAAGGTCCCAGAAAGGTAGCATACACGTTGTGGGAAGGTGCCAGAAAGGTAGCAGAAACGTTGCGGGAAGGTCTCAGAAAGGTAGCATACACGTTGTGGGAAGGTGCCAGAAAGGTAGTAGAAACGTTGCGGGAAGGTGCCATAAAGGTATTAGAAACGTTGCGGGAAGGTGCCAGAAAGGTAGTAGAAACGTTGTGGGAAGGTGCCGGAAAGGTAGCAGAAACGTAGTGGGAAGGTAGTAGAAACGTTGTGGAATGGTAGTAGAAAGGTACTGGAAACGTTGTAGAAAGGTACCAGATAGGTAGTACATGGTAATTTCACTACGTCGTAGCAACGTTTCTGGTAGTCCACAGATTTACGTAATAAATACGTATGCAAAAATACGTAGTCGCAACCAAACCGATACGTTGTCACTACGTACTTACAACGTTGTAGAAAAAACCATGTACTACGTCGTAGCAACGTTTCTGGTAGTCCACAGATTTACGTAATAAATACGTATGCAAAAATACGTAGTCGCAACCAAACCGATACGTTGTCACTACGTACTTACAACGTTGTAGAAATTACCATGTACTACGTCGTAGCAACGTTTCTGGTAGTCCACAGATTTACGTAATAAATACGTATGCAAAAATACGTAGTCGCAACCAAACCGATACGTTGTCACTACGTACTTACAACGTAAAATTGTTAGCTGGGCAGCTACAGTACAGTAAACAGTACACAGCTAAAGGTCATATTGACTTCATCCACAGTACACACCTAGAATATATAGTAAATGTGCCCACATTACACAGCTAGAATACATAATCACTGTACGCACAGTACACAAGTAGAACGCATAGTCACTGTACCCACAATACACAGCTAGAATATATAGTTGCTGTACCCACAGCGAAACGATGGCCAGACGTAACGCGAGTCGATCACAAGACCGGTGGACAAAGTACACCCAGCGCACAATAGCAGCATCACGTGCGCTGCCAAGGGTGGTGATACGAATGCGCACCACAGCCAGAGGAGGCCTATAGAAACCGAGCGCAGAGTTAACGAGCAGCTAGCAAACATAGTCACTGTATCCAGAGTACATAGCTATAATACATAGTTACTATACCCACAGTACACAAGACACAGCTACATGTCATAGTCACTGTATCCATAGTACACAGCTAGATTACATAATCACTGTACCCACAGTACACAGCTAGAATATGTAGTCACTATGCCCACAGTACACAACTAGAATACATAGTCACTGTATCCAGAGTACAGAGCTAGAATACATAGTTACTGTATCCAGAGTACACAACTAGAATACATAGACACTGTACCCACAGAACACAGCTAGAATGCATAGTCACTGTACCCACTGTACACGGCTAGAAGACATAGTCACTGTACCCACAGTACACAGCTAGAATACAAAGTTACTGTACACACAGTACACAGCTAGCATACATAGACACTGTACCCACAGTGCACAGCTAGAATACATAGTCACTGTACCCACAGAACACAGCTTTAATATATATATAATCACTGTATGCACAGTACACAGCTACAGTACATAGCGACTGTATCTACAGTACACTGATAGAATATATATTCACTGCACCAACAATACACAGCTAGAATTCATAGTCACTATACCCTCAGTATATAGTACTCAGCTACAATTCGTAGTCAATGTATCCACAGTACAGAGCTAGAATACATAGTCACTGTACCCAGAGTACACAACTAGAATACATAGGCACTGTACCCACAGTATGCAGTTAGAATACATATTTACTGTACACAAAGTACACAACTAGAAAACATAGTCATTGTACCCACAATACACAGCAAGAATGCATAGTCACTGTACCCACAGTATACAGCTACAATTCGTAGTCACTGTATCCACAGTACACAATTAAAATACATAGTCACTCAACCCACAGTACACAGCTAGAATACATAGTCACTGTACCCATAGTATACTTCTACAATTTATATTCACTGTACCCACAGTACACAACTAAAATACATAGTCACTTAACCCACAGTACACAGCTAGAATGTATAATCGCTGTACACGCAGTACACAACTAGAATACATTGTCAATGTATGCACAGTGCACAGCTACAATACATAGTCACTGTACCCACAGTACACATCTAGAATACATAGTCAATGTATCCAGAGTACACAGCTAATGGACATAGTCACTGTACCCACAGTACACAACTACAATACATAGTCATTGTACATACAGTACACGGCTAGAATACATATTCACTGTAACCAGAGTATATAGCTATAATACTTAGTCACTGTACACACAGAACACAGCTATAGAACATATTCACTGTATCCAGAGTACACAGCTAAATTACATAGTCACTGTACCCAGAGTACACAACTAGAATACATAGTCAGTGTACCCACAGTACACAGCTAGATTACATAGTCACTGTACCCACAGAACACATCTAGAATACATAGTCAATGTATCCAGAGTACACAGCTAATGTACATAGTCACTGTACCCACAGTACACAACTACAATACATAGTCACTGTACATACAGTACACGGCTAGAATACATAGTCACTGTAACCAGAGTATATAGCTATAATACTTAGTCACTGTACACACAGAACACAGCTATAGAACATATTCACTGTATCCAGAGTACACAGCTAAATTACATAGTCACTGTACCCAGAGTACACAACTGGAATACATAGTCAGTGTACCCACAGTACACAGCTAGATTACATAGTCACTTTACCCACAGTGCACAACTAGAATATAAATTCACTGTACCCAGAGTACACAGCTAGAATACATAGTTACTGTACCCACAGCACAACAATCAACTTACTTGACCAGTACTACATTACACAGCAACCAACTTACTTGACCAGTGCCCAACTTACTTGACCAGTGCTACAGTACACAACAACCAACTTACTTGATGTCATTGTGGTCATCTAGTGTGTCCTCCAATGTTAACTGTGTCATTGTTGTCTTCTAGTACGTCCTCCAATGTTAACACTGTTACCCTGCTAATGTCAAATAATGGAGCAGCCCCACTGTGGACAGTACCAGACACTGTTACCCTGCTAATGTCAAGTAATGGGGCAGCCCCACTGTGGACAGTACCAGACACTGTTACCTTGCTGATGTCAAATAATGGAGCAACCCACTGTGGACACTACCAGACACTGTTACCCTGCTTGGCAGCCTGTTACACAGCAAGACAGCCTGTAATACAGCAAGGCAGCCTGTAATACAGCACGGCAGCCTGTTATACAGCATGGCAGCCTGTTATACAGCAAGACAGCCTCTCATACAGCAAGACAGCCTGTAATAAAGCATGGCAGCCTGTAATACAGCAGGGCAGTCTGTAATACAGCAAGACAGCCTGTAATACAGCACGACAGCCTGTAATACAGCAAGACAGCCTGTTATACAGCATGGCAGCCTGTAATACAGCAAGACAGCCTGTTATTAGTACTGTCCACAGTGGGGCTGCTCCATTACTTGACATTAACAGGGTAACAGTGTCTGGTACTCTCCACAGTGGGGCTGCTCCATTACTTGACATTAACAGGGTAACAGTGTCTGGTGCTGTCCACAGTGGGGCTGCACCATTATTTTACATCAGCAGGGTAACAGTGTCTGGTACTGTCCACAGTGGGGCTGCCCCATTACTTGACATTAACAGGGTAACAGTGTCTGGTGCTGTCCACAGTGGGGTTGCACCATTATTTGACATCAGCAGGGTAACAGTGTATGGTACTGTCCACAGTGGGGCTGCTTCATTATTTGACATCAGCAGGGTAACAGTGTTTGGTACTGTCCACAGTGGGGCTGCCCCATTACTTGACATTAGCAGGGTAACAGTGTCTGGTAGTGTCCACAGTGGGTTGCTCCATTATTTGACATCAGCAAGGTAACAGTGTCTGGTACTGTCCACAGTGGGGCTGCCCCATTATTTGACATTAGCAGGGTAACAGTGTCTGGTACTGTCCACAGTGGGGCTGCCCCATTATTTGACATCAGCAGGGTAACAGTGTCTGGTACTGTGCACAGTGGGGCTGCTCCATTACTATGACATTAGCAGGGTAACAGTGTCTGGTACTGTCCACAGTGGGGCTGCCCCGTTATTTGACATTAGCAGGGTAACAGTGTTAACATTGGAGGACGTACTAGAAGACAACAATGACACAGTTAACATTGGAGGACACACTAGATGACCACAATGACATCAAGTAAGTTGGTTGTTGTGTACTGTAGCACTGGTCAAGTAAGTTGGGCACTGGTCAAGTAAGTTGGTTGCTGTGTACTGCAGCACTGGTCAAGTAAGTTGGTTGCTGTGTACTGTAGTACTGGTCAAGTAAGTTGATTGTTGTGCTTTGGGTACAGTAACTATGTATTCTAGCTGTGTACTCTGGGTACAGTGAATTTATATTCTAGTTGTGCACTGTGGGTAAAGTGACTATGTAATCTAGCTGTGTACTGTGGGTACACTGACTATGTATTCTAGTTGTGTACTCTGGGTACAGTGACTATGTAATTTAGCTGTGTACTCTGGATACAGTGAATATGTTCTATAGCTGTGTTCTGTGTGTACAGTGACTAAGTATTATAGCTATATACTCTGGTTACAGTGACTATGTATTCTAGCCGTGTACTGTATGTACAGTGACTATGTATTGTAGTTGTGTACTGTGGGTACAGTGACTATGTCCATTAACTGTGTACTCTGGATACATTGACTATGTATTCTAGATGTGTACTGTGGGTACAGTGACTATGTATTGTAGCTGTGCACTGTGCATACATTGACAATGTATTCTAGTTGTGTACTGCGTGTACAGCGATTATACATTCTAGCTGTGTACTGTGGGTTAAGTGACTATGTATTTTAGTTGTGTACTGTGGGTACAGTGAATATAAATTGTAGAAGTATACTATGGGTACAGTGACTATGTATTCTAGCTGTGTACTGTGGGTTGAGTGACTATGTATTTTAGTTGTGTACTGTGGATACAGTGACTACGAATTGTAGCTGTATACTGTGGGTACAGTGACTATGCATTCTTGCTGTGTATTGTGGGTACAATGACTATGTTTTCTAGTTGTGTACTTTGTGTACAGTAAATATGTATTCTAACTGCATACTGTGGGTACAGTGGCTATGTATTCTAGTTGTGTACTCTGGGTATAGTGACTATGTATTCTAGCTCTGTACTGTGGATACATTGACTACGAATTGTAGCTGAGTACTATATACTGAGGGTATAGTGACTATGAATTCTAGCTGTGTATTGTTGGTGCAGTGAATATATATTCTATCAGTGTACTGTAGATACAGTCGCTATGTACTGTAGCTGTGTACTGTGCATACAGTGATTATATATATATTAAAGCTGTGTTCTGTGGGTACAGTGACTATGTATTCTAGCTGTGCACTGTGGGTACAGTGTCTATGTATGCTAGCTGTGTACTGTGTGTACAGTAACTTTGTATTCTAGCTGTGTACTGTGGGTACAGTGACTATGTCTTCTAGCCGTGTACAGTGGGTACAGTGACTATGCATTCTAGCTGTGTTCTGTGGGGACAGTGTCTATGTATTCTAGTTGTGTACTCTGGATACAGTAACTATGTATTCTAGCTCTGTACTGTAGGTACAGTGACTATGTATTCTAGTTGTGTACTGTGCGCATAGTGACTACATATTCTAGCTGTGTACTGTGGGTACAGTGATTATGTAATCTAGCTGTGTACTATGGATTCAGTGACTATGACATGTAGCTGTGTCTTGTGTACTCTGGGTATAGTAACTATGTATTATAGCTGTGTACTCTGGATACAGTGACTATGTATTCTAGTTGTGTACTGTGGGCATAGTGACTACATATTCTAGCTGTGTACTGTGGGTACAGTGATTATGTAATCTAGCTGTGTACTATGGATACAGTGACTATGACATGTAGCTGTGTCTTGTGTACTGTGGGTATAGTAACTATGTATTATAGCTGTGTACTCTGGATACAGTGACTATGTATTCTAGCGGTGTACTGAGGGTAAAGTGTCTATGTACTGTATCTGTGTACAGAGGTACAGTACCTATGCATTCTAGCTGTGTACTGTGTGTTCAGTGAAAAGGTACTGTAACTGTGTACTGTGGGTACAGTGACTATGTACTTTAGCTGTGTACTCTGGATACAGTGACTATGTTTGCTAGCTGCTCGTTAACTCTGCGCTCCGTTTCTATAGGCCTCCTCTGGCTGTGGTGCGCATTCGTATCACCACCCTTGGCAGCGCACGTGATGCTGCTATTGTGCGCTGGGTGTACTTTGTCCACCGGTCTTGTGATCGACTCGCGTTACGTCTGGCCATCGTTTCGCTGTGGGTACAGCAACTATATATTCTAGCTGTGTATTGTGGGTACAGTGACTATGTGTTCTACTTGTGTACTGTGCGTACAGTGATTATGTATTCTAGCTGTGTAATGTGGGCACATTTACTATATATTCTAGGTGTGTACTGTGGATGAAGTCAATATGACCTTTAGCTGTGTACTGTTTACTGTACTGTAGCTGAGTACTCTGGGTACAGCAACTACATATTCTAGCCGTGTACTGTGGGTATAGTGACAACGAATTCTAGCTGTGTTATGTGAGTACAGTGACTATGTATTCTAGTTGTGTACTCTGGGTACAGTACACATGTATTCTAGATGTGTACTGTGGGTACAGTAACTATGTAATTTAGCTGTGTACTCTGAATATATTGACTATGTATTCTAGCTGTGTACTGTGGGTACAGTGAATATGTATTCTAGCTGTGTACTGTGGGACAGTGACTATGTATTCTAGCTCTGTACTGTGGGTACAGTGAATATGTATTTTATTTGTGTACCGTGGGTATAGTGACTACGTATTCTAGCTGTTTGCTGTGGGTACAGTGAATATGTATTATAGTTGAGTACTGTGGGTACAGTTACTATGTATTCTAACTGTGTACTTTGGGTACAGTAATATTGTACGCTTGGTGTGCACTGTGGGTACAGTGACTATGTATGCTAGCTGAGTAATGTGGGTACAGTGACTATGAATTGTAGTGGTGTACTGTGGGTACAGTGACTGTTATTATGTATTCTACATGTGTACTGTGGGTACAGTGGCTATGTATTCTAGTTGTTTACTGTGGGTACAGTGAATATGTATTTTAACTGTGTACTGTGTATATGTATTATAGCGTTGTACTATGGGTTGAGTGACTTTGCATTGTAGCTGTATACTGTGGGTACAGTGACTATATATTCTAGCTGTGTACTTTGGATACAGTGAATATGTATTATAGCTGTGTACTCTTTGTACAGTGACTAAGTATTATAGCTGTGTACTCTGGATACAGTGACTAAGTATTCTAGCTGTGTAATGTGGGTACAGTGACTATGTACTGTAGCAGAGTACTGTGGGTACAGTGCCTATGTACTTTAGCTGTGTACTGTGGTTACATTGATTATGTATTCTAGCTGTGAACTGTGGTTATTGTGATTATGTAATCTAGCTGACTACTGTGGGTACAGTGACTATGTATTCTAGCCATGTACTATGGGTACAGTTCTATGTACTCTAGCTGTGTATTCTTCGTACAGTGACTAATTATTCTATTTAACTGTGTACTCTGTGTACAGTGAATATACATTCTAGCTGTGTACTGTGGGTTGAGTGACTATGTATTTTAGTTGTGTACTGTGGGTACAGTGTCTACGAATTGTAGCTGTATACTGTGGGTACAGTGATTATGCATTATTGTGGGTACAATGCCTATGTTTTCTAGTTGTGTACTTTGTGTACAGTAACTATGTATTCTAGCTGCATACTGTGGGTACAGTGACTATGTATTCTAGCTGTGTAATGTGGGAACAGTGACTATGTACTGTAGCAGAGTACTGTGGGTACAGTGCCTATGTACTTTAGCTGTGTACTGTGGTTACATTGATTATGTATTCTAGCTGTGAACTGTGGTTATTGTTATTATGTAATCTAGCTGACTACTGTGGGTACAGTGACTATGTATTCTAGCCGTGTACTATGGGTACAGTTCTATGTACTCTAGCTGTGTACTCTTCGTACAGTGACTAATTATTCTATTTAACTGTGTACTCTGTGTACAGTGAATATACATTCTAGCTGTGTACTGTGGGTTGAGTGACTATGTATTTTAGTTGTGTACAGTGGGTACAGTGTCTACGAATTGTAGCTGTATACTGTGGGTACAGTGATTATTCATTCTTGCTGTGTATTGTGGGTACAATGACTATGTTTTCTAGTTGTGTACTTTGTGTACAGTAACTATGTATTCTAGCTGCATACTGTGGGTACAGTGACTATGTATTCTAGTTGTGTACTCTGGGTATAGTGACTATATATTCTAGCTGTGTACTGTGGGTACAGTGACTATGTATTCTAGCTCTGTACTGTGGATACAGTGACTACAAATTGTAGCTGAGTACTATGTACTGTGGGTATAGTGACTATGAATTCTAGCTGTGTATTGTTGGTGCAGTGAATATATATTCTATCAGTGTACTGTAGATACAGTGGCTATGTACTGTAGCTGTGTACTGTATATACAGTGAATATATATATATTACAGCTGTGTTCTGTGGGTACAGTGACTATGTATTCTAGCTGTGCACTGTGGGTACAGTGTCTATGTATTCTAGCTGTGTACTGTGTGTACAGTGACTATGTACTGTAGCTGTGTACTGTGGGTAGAATAACTATGTATTCTAGCAGTGTACTCTGGGTACAGTGAATTTATATTCTATATGTGCACTGTGGGTAAAGTGACTATGTATATATATATATATATATATATATATATATATATATATATATATATATATATATATATATATGCATATATATATATATATATATATATATATATATATATATATATATATATATATATATATATATATATATATATATATATATATTCTAGTTGCATACAGTGGGTACAGTGACTACGTATTCTAGTTGTTTACTTTGGGTAAAGTGACTATGTAATTTAGCTGTGTACTCTGGATACAGTGACTATGTATTCTAGCTTTGTACTGTGGGTACAGTGTATAAGTATTCTAGCTGTGTACTGTGGGACAGTGACTATGTATTCTAGCTCTGTACTGTGGGTACAGTGAATATAGATATATATATATATATATATATATATATATATATATATATATTCTAGTTGTATGAAACTAAAGTCCCGTTCTTTTTATAGCTAGGTGAACGAACAAACACACTTCACCACATATGTGTGCTGGTTAAATTGTAGGAATTGTGGGTAAATTGTAGGAATTATGGGTAAATTGTAGGAATTATGGGTAAACTGTAGGAGTTATGGGTAAAGTGTAAGAGCGCACTATTTAACAATATTGACATAGAACGAAAATATGCGTATGGCAAGAGACTTTAGAGTCCTCTGTCTAACGTTTGTGGACGATATTGTGTCATTATTTTCAAATATTTAATAAAATGTCCTTGTACTCTTATTCAATAGGAGAATTATGGGTAAATTGTAGGAATTATGGGTAAACTGTAGGAGGTATGGGTAAAGTGTAAGAGCGCACTATTTAACAATATTGACATATAACGAAAATATGCGTATGGCAAGAGACTTTAGAGTCCTCTGTCTAACGTTTGTGGACGATATTGTGTCATTATTTTCAAATATTTAATAAAATGTCCTTGTACTCTTATTCAATAGGAGAATTATGGGTAAATTGTAGGAATTATGGGTGAATTGTAGGAGGTATGGGTAAAGTGTATTCACCCTGCTACAATTTCTTTAATGAACGGTCCGATTTCCGTCGTCCAACGGTTTTATTATAGCCATGCATGTCGGCTAATTAATACATATTACATCATCGCCTTATCTTTACCAGTTTTACTTTTATTACGTCTTATGTCCACTCCATATAACCGGCTATAACATGACTCAGTCCCACATCGGGTTGCACGGCGCGTGATGTTTTCGCCGGTACAAACGAGTTTGGACCGGTTCTCCCGGTGCCTGGTCGCAATCTCGCATCCGCGTTACATCAGACCCGCTGATCGCTGGTACTTTCACCGCCGGTCTCTCGAAGGCCTCCATTCGTCTCACGTTATCGTTCGCCGTCGCCGCTCTCCGCTAGGTAGCGCTCGTGAGGCTGCGCGCGCAACCGGATGTAGAAGTAGACCATGGGTGGATAATGTGTTATTTTTTATTTGGGGGTGTCAAAAGCTATAACATACTACTTACGCTCCATAGGGGAAGCTACGAAAATGCTCCCAACTTTCAGACTTCAAAATTGTTCGCATAGACAAGCCAAGCCGGCTTGCAATAGCGTTACGTTTGATTTCTAAATTATGAACTTTTCAAATTTCAACTAAAGATGTTACCGATTATCTATACTTATACGGTGTATTGATGCAACGGGGATGGCGATTTTATGTGATTGTTAAATGTACGTGAAGTGACTTGCTGTCGAATAAATCTCTAATCGAGACGATACCTGGACAACTGGTGTTACAACTGATTTCGTTCTAGACGTGAATGAATCTGGCGAGCTAATAGCGAACTTTGTGAAAATCGACTCTCGCGCACGCGCCCAAAATTAAACGACGAGACAGAGGGTCGAACTTTACAATGCGATGTTCAATACCTATGTGGCTTAGGTAGCGTTCGAAAGCTAAAGCTGTAAACTCAGCTCCATGGTCTGTCAAAAGAACACGGCAAACGCCATGACGGCAGATAAACCCGTTTGAAAACGCGTCCCAAACTGCTTGGTTAGATTTGGTAGGAATCGGTATGGCCTCGGCCCAACCGGTACAGAAATCGATTATGGTGAGAATGTATTTGTTGCCATTATGAGACTCGGTAAACGGGCCAATGAGGTCGGCGGCGACGAACTCCATGGGGTATGAACCAAAAGGCAATTGTCCTATGGGGTGACGCTGATGATGGCGATTGTGTGTCAAGCATAGGGCACATTGACGTAACCGTTGTTGAACGTGTTTACGCATTCCTGGCCATACATATGCTTCCGTAAGGCCACATTCTTTGTAGGCCCGGTCTATAACTGTTTGGCGGTAGGCAGTTTGGAGAATCAATCGGTGATACGACGGGGCGTGTATGTAAGGAGGTATCACACTGTACAATACACCGTTAACAATGTCATAGTCATCATCGGTATCCGCAGCTAACCATAACTCAGGGAACTCTTTGTGTTGTGCTAAAGCGACTGCGTGGAGGTCTAGTCCGTCGTGGATTAAGGGCAGGAGATCAGAAATGTCGTCAGCAGTTGTTATCGTGTCTCGATCGTCCACGTCATCAATATCAAACACGGCAATGTCACTGTGGTCATTTTGTCTTATTCGTGACAACATATCGGCTCTGATGTTATTACGGCCAGTGCGATAAGAAATTGTCGTTCCATACTCGGCCAGTAACACACCCACCTTTGTATTTTGGTGTTGTTAAAAGTTTTGTGAACAGACTTAGTAAGGGTTTGTGATCTGTGTAGATGTTAACTTCAGGATTGAAAAAACGACCGCAAATGCTTCTTTCTCTATTGTCGCCCACTTGCGTTATGTGGGTGACAACGTGTGACTCACATATTGGATAGCTTTCTCGATGCCGTCAACTGATTCCTGAACCAATATCCCACCGATAGCATAGTCGCAAGCATCGGTATATAATTTGTATGGTCTGTTTAAGTCAGACGCTGCCATCACATGCGATGACGTCAACAGTCGTTTTAGTTCGTCGAAGGCGGTTTATTTGTGGTCATCCCAGGTAAATCTGACATTCCCCCGCGTCAGGGCGATTAAAGGTTCTGCCACTGTCGCATAATTTGGTAAGGAATTTCGACTGTAATTACACATTCCTAAAAAGGACCGTGTTTCCTTAACCGTAGTGGGCGGTAAGAGATTAGCAATTACTGCTACTTTGTCTGTGTCTGTTTTAATACCGTCTGCATTAAGAACGTAACCTAACAATTTAACCTCCAGCAAACCAAACGCACATTTAGTTGGTTTTAGTTTGAGCCCCGCATTTCTTAGTCTGTCAAAAACGAGTTGTAAATGACGGATATGATCCGTCTCATTTTTGCTGAACACTAAAATGTCATCGATATACACAAAAACACACTTCCCGATTAAATCAGCCAAGATTGTACTCATTTCTTTCTGGAAGAAATTTGGAGCAGATTTGAGGCCAAATGGCACTTTGGTAAATTCAAAATGGCCAGCGTGGCACCTGAAAGCAGTTTTGTGTATATCGGCCTCCGCTACAGGCATCTGCCAATAGGAGGACTTTAAATCGAGTGTGGAGTAGATGGAACTACCTCCAACTAAATCGAATATGTCTTGTATTATCGGCAAAGGGTATGCGTCTTGTTCGGTGACAGCATTCAACTTGCGATAATCAACACATAAACGTGAATCACCATCTTTCTTCGGAACAAGTAAAATCGGGCTGGTATATGCAGAATTGCTAGGGCGAATAATCTCATCGTGTAGCATTTCTCGAAGCATCTGGTCAACAACTGCACGTTTGGTTAAAGGCATGCGATACGCTTTCTGGCATATTGGTGGGCCATGTGTTTTGATGCGTAAAGCATTTGTGTTACAAGCGCCGTTTCGCTCACCCCGTGCTGAGAAACAGTCCGCGTTTTGACGTATTAAATGGTTAATTTTGGAATTTCCCGTTTCTGGTGCAATAGGACCAATGCTTGCGTAGCCGCTTTTGGAATGCTGTCTTAACGGCCATTTCTTAGAATACCATGTTAATTAATTTTTAGCCAAATCAATGATACTTCTGCCATTTCGCAGGGAAGTATCTCCCAAAATCATGTCATGCGGCAGTGTGTCGCAGACGACAACTTCTAGAGGGGAGCGAATACCAGCGAGTGAGATCTGAGTTTTACCACAAACTTTAAGAGACACGCCTCCCAAACCCTGCAATGGACCAGACTTTTCCAAGACATGCACACGATGAGTTTTCTGAATGATTTGGTCGAGTATATTACGCCTCAAAAGTGACACGCTGGCTCCTGTGTCGACTAGAACGGTCAGTCTGACGCCAGATACTATCAAACTGACCGTGGGTCGACCGCTTACCTCGCTTGTGACACCTGAGGCGCAACCCTGTTTCCCGACGGCTGAGAATGTCTGTTGCGCAGTCGACAAACACGAGCATAATGCCCAATTTTCCAACAATGGAAACACGATATCGTCCGGCGGGCGGCGTCACGGGGCACGCGTCTGTCGTTCTTACTGCCAGACGTCGGCATGTAGCGACGGGTGGTTGTCGGCGGGGGGGGGGGGGGCGTGGGTCGTGTCTGGCCTTCGTTGCCAGCTTTTGAACCGTGGAAGCCAGTGAGTCGACCATCGCAACCAGGGGGTCCGTTGTCTTGCAGCTGGAGACGTTGGCGGCTCCTATTTCCATCGGCGATTCGTGTCGTCCCAGGCGGCTATACGCGTCATTACGTTCACAGAACCGTATAGTAGCTCTAATCGCTTCGTCAAGCGAAGTAGGCGCTGCCTGTTCGATCAGCTTGTAACTTCACTGTTACAGGCCCCTCATAACCGTCTCACGTCAGGATCTTCCACCTACTTCATTCAGCAGTCAGTCCTGACGTGATTTCGAATAGAGACAACTAATACACGTTGGTGTATTCTACAGGTTCGACCTACAGCATAGGCTTTTATTGTTACATCAATTGGTTACAGCGTTAATAACATACATATACAAGTTCTCTCGAGGGTTGAAGATCACCTCCCTTGGTATCGGAAGGTGATACCTCGGTATAGTAGGCTCTCTCGGCTCCCTCTCTCTGTAGTAGGCAAGCTGATCACTACTTATAGTTAAGTTGGAAACATGGGTATGCTTCCTATCACGCACGCCAGTCACGCTCTTCACGTAGACCCTTCTGCATTGAAATGTCTAAATAAAATAAATGTTGTGCACTTCCATTGTCGGACAAGCTAAGTTGGGAATTCGTGGAACCCGTAACTCAACGCTCATCTATAGGTATGACATCGCGTAGATGACCATACCGTTAGTCAATGCAATATTAATCACCTTTCCCCGGTTCGACAAACGCCTCTGCTTGTCTGTCGGCGAGTGTTCAATAGAGCATTGAGACTCAGCATGATTCAGCGATACGTATTGATATGTCTACATAAATTAGATAAACGATGTGCACTCCTGTTAGAATTCATATATTACGCTGCTTTTCATATATACACGGTATGCTCTTTACAAGCTGTCGTGCGAGGCTATCAGATGTTAACCCTCGGGCAAACGTACGGATCAGAACGGATTCTTGGTCGGGATTTCGTAAACCGCTTGGGTAGCAAATGTCACTAATGTCTCGGAAGCGTCGGACAAAATGTTGCGTGGGTTCCTACGCGCTCTGACGCACCTTGTCAAGTTCGTCACGCAATGCTGCGGTTTCGTCTATGTTAAGAAAGTTGCTAGCCAAATGATCACGCAAGTCTGGCCATGGAATGGCGGCGCGGCCGATTTGATTTGCCGCTATTGTTCCTTCGATGAAATGTTCCAACTCAAATCGGAGCGGACCAGAGACAGCTTTAGACGCTATTTCGATGATGCTGGCTGCACCGACTTGATTAAAAGCTAAAGTCACTTCACGGATCCATTTACGTACAGCCGATGTAGAGGAACCATCGCAAGTCTGTGTTTGTCTGATTAAATCACGTATTTGTTCACGGGTGGTTTGGATAGCACGACGTTCCGTTTCCTGCTGAGCAAGTCCGATTTTATAGTTTTGAAATTGTGCTGGATCCATCGTGTGTGTGTGTTTTGATCGTCACGTAGCAAATACACGTTTTACGTAGGAATAGTCTATCATGAAGTCAGTCAATATTCGTGTGACATCAGTGTCGGTTTCACGTTGGCTCAGCGCCAATGTACGTGTGAACGAAGTTATAAATTAAAAAAATTGTAGGTGGTGTGCCATACGGTACGTTGAAACGACGTACTTTACATTCTGTAATACGGTGGTGGTTCGTCAGCGTCGTGACAGTGCACACAACGTCAATGGTTCTTCACTAGAAAGTTTCTGGACACTAGTCAGTGTACGTTTTAACAGTCTTGAGCGTTAAAAAAATCGCTGGTGCGTCCCGCCAGTGTAAGATTCTCGCTTCTCTTAAGGGCGCGTTCATTCGTTGAGAATACTCACAGTTGTGTAGTAATTGTCTTTGTCGCTCGCCAGATCGTCTAGCTGCTTACTGATAATACCGCAGACGATCAGATCGGTATAATAAGCCGTGAACGCATCTTCCAGTTTCGCAAGATTTTATTAACGCAGAAATTTGATCGTACAACATAGACTGGTCTCTCTACCATTGTTCTTGTTTCTCCCATGTAACATTTAAAAGTCTTCAATAAATTTAGTTTTCTAATGGTAAGGTACGTATGGGCCGGCGTGGCCCATCCTTGCCGATAATTTTGAGTCCAAATTGAACGAGGTGCGTGGTAATTTAGATCGCGCGCACCCGTTGTTTTATGAATCTATTTCTGGCCTATTTATACCAGAGCTTTCAGAAGAACCCCGCCTCAGTGGAGGCGCGGTTAACCATTTTAGGAAATCGAGAAAGCCGTTATTGGCCGATGTCCATATACAACCGTCATCCCCGTACATGCTGGAAATGACCGTCGTATGCAAGGTATCGGGTCACCTTCTGAACCCCCCAGGACTGGGAGACCTTCTTGTGTCCTTGGGGACGGTCAGTTGCCAACTAAACTAGTTTCTTATGGCCTGCATTCTAAATCGGGTAAACATTTCTCCCGTTTGACAGTCCAGTTATTATTACAGTCGGGGCGACTCTACTGTGTATACTAAATAATAAGCAAAGCTGCAAACTGGCCAGAAACTAGCTTGACTTACATAAGTTGTATCAACCTGGGTTTTCTTTATGCTAACGTTAAATTATATTCTTACAATTTTAGGCTGACCAAACCTTACAATATGACACATGTCTGGACACAAATTTGTCCACAGAATCTCGTGAATTCAAGTACGGAAACAGGTGATTTAAACCAGTTGAAATACGTGACTTTACGTGTTCTGAACCAGTTATATGACACATTTCTGGACACAAATTTGTCCACAGAATCTCGTGAATTCAAGAACGGAAACAGGTGATTTAAACCAGTTGAAATACGTGCATTTACGTGTTCTGAACGTAATATCGCTACGTCGTTGCTACGTACTGGCAGAACGTTGTTGGTGTACGTGGACACGACGTAATATCGATACATCGTTGCTACGTACTGGCACAACGTAGTTGGAGTACGTGGACACGACGTAATATCGCTACGTCGTTGCTACGTACTGGCAGAACGTAGTTGGAGTACGTGGACACGACGTAATATCGCTACATCGTTGCTACGTACTGGCACAACGTAGTTGGAGTACGTGGATACGACGTAAGTAGAACGTAATACGTAGTTGGAGTACGTGGATACGACGTAAGTAGAAAGTTGTTGTTACGTATTGTCACAACGTAGATAGACTACGTTGACACAACGTTAATAAAACGTAATTCCTGACGTTACCAAACCATTACCTTCATACAACGTTGTATATACGTAGTGTGTTTGCTGGGACCCTTAGTCACAATTTAGATGCCTAAAATGTAGCTTGTGCCGGCCCTTGCAATCCCTCCTCTGGGGTATTTATACTCCCAGTTTTCCTAAATCAGACGCCGTCACTAGAGGCGCTGTGATTGCTTAAATACGCTTTACTGTTGGTCAACTTGTTAAATCCACCCACCCTCTCAACCGCTGGACAGTAATGTCTGCCAGTCTTCCTTTCCCAGTTTAAACTTTTGAACTCTTGGAGATGGGCCAATTCCAGGGTTCCCAGGGCTCCCCCTCATTTCCCAATTACGTTGACCCCCGAGGTCAGAACAATTTAGCAAATGTCAGGATTAAAGGGAAGACTGAAGCGTCTAAACAGTACCATCAATCTTAAGCCCGGCGTACAACGGGCGGATCGGCAGCGCGGCGACAGCTCACGAGGCCATCGGCTGAGCTATATTTCCTGTCACAATATAATAACTGAATCACGAATATTGATACTAATAATACACAATTAACGCACGGCGTACAGATTTGGTCAAATACCTTTTTAAGGAATTACTTCCATTGATTACGGTGATGGTTTGAGTGGACGTCCTCATGGTGTACTCTGCTTTTTATGGAGGCGTTCACTCGATCCCTTTATTGAACCGTTGATTTATGTTGACGAGAAGAGACTCCTGGGTCTAAAAATTACCAGCTCTAACGCCACTGTTCTACTTTTTAATGTCTATCTACCATATCAGACTGATGACAATGCTGATGAATATCTAGAAATTTTAAGCCAAATCCAGGCCATAAGCGATTCATTTGAATCAACCAATATATTCATCATTGGTGATTTTAATGCGGATATTAAGAACCCCAGTCTTTTTACTCCATTTCTCAATGCTTTTATAAATGACTGTAACCTTATCGCAAGTGACACATTGCTTCTCCCCTCTGATGCTTTTACATATGTTAGTGATGCGCACGGCTCAAGGAGCTGGCTCGACCACGTGCTCACCACCCACTCTAGTCACTCATCGATATCTGATATGGAAGTTAAATATGACTGTGTCTCTTCCGACCACTTACCTCTATGCTTTTCTATATATGTCAAGTTATTACCTTCCTCTGAAGCCCCCATACAGGAGCAAATTCAAGCACCTCGTCCTGTGTGGAATGCTGCCTCCCCCCAGGATCTCCATAACTATCATACACAAACTGGTTTGCTTTTATCTGCTATTGATGTACCTCATGAGGTTTTAAGATGTACTAACCCTAATTGTAATGATGAAGCCCATCGCACTTTGCTAAGCAATCTTTACAATGCTATTATAAAATCACTTAAAGACGCTGCCGAGGTAATCCCTACTAAGGCTAACAACACGTCTTCTAAGTATACTGTTCTAGGCTGGAACGACCTAGTCAGAGACTCCCATCAAGCTGCTAGAGAATCCTTTCTCTTCTGGCGTTCTGCTGGGAGTCCGCGTCATGGTCCCTGTATGAAAATTAGACGCGCTCATTTTAAACGCAACAAAAAACTATGTGAAAAAAAATGCTGAAATTCTTAAAGCTGAAAGACCTGCTTCTAAACTATGTAATAATGACTTCAAAAACTTCTGGAAGGACATAAAACATATAAATAACGCCAGGTTGCCAAATCCTAGCAATGTTGGTGGTGCTTCCGGTGTCGAAAATGTAAAGAATATGTGGCTTCATCATTACCAATCCATACTTAACTCTATACCTGGCTCTCCAGTCAACATCAAGAAGATTAATGAATACTGTAGCAATGTACAGCTTAATGTTCAAATGATTGTTAATGTTAAGGAAATTCAAGATATAATACATGCAATGCCTGTAGGCAAAGCCCCGGGTTATGATAGTGTAAGTAACGAACATTTTAAATATGCGAATGAAAAACTTCATGTTCTCATGTCACTTTTATATAGTAGCATGTTTATTCATGGTTTTTTTACCGGATGCTATGATGATTACAATCATAGCCTCCATAATTAAAAATAAGGCGGGTGACCTGTCTGATAACAACAACTACCGACCCATTGCTCTAGCCACAATGGCTAGTAAATTATTTGAATCCTTGATATTATCCAGGGTTTCTACTTTTTTATCTACATGTGTAAACCAATTTGGATTTAAAAAGCATCACTCAACTGAAATGCTCATATTTTTATTAAAAGAACTCTTTCGACACTACATAGCGAATGGCTCATCTATGTATGTTACCATGCTGGATGCCTCTAAGGCCTTCGACAAAGTTAATCATAGTAAGCTATTCACCAAACTAATTGACTGGGGATGTCCTTCTCTTATTGTTCGCATTCTTTATTACTGGCTGGTACAGAACCCAGAAATTCACTGTCAGATGGTGTTGTAGCTTCTCATAATTTTTTACCGTTTCAAACGGTGTCAAGCAGGGTGGAATCCTTTTTCCACATCTTTTTAACGTTTACATGGATGACTTAAGTGTAAATTTGAATAAATTACAAATTGGCTGTCTTTATGCAGGAACCATAATGAATCATATGATGTATGCCGATGACCTTTGTGTTTTTTTCACCTAGTGTTGCGGGGTTGAGAAAACTCACCGATTGTTGTGCCAAGTATGGCAATATGTTTGATATAACGTACAATGCAAAAACATCTGTCTGTATGGTTATTGATAACAAACCTAGGGACAAGAAAAATATTCATCCTGTTGTTATCAATAACCATACACTACCTTACACTGAGAAATGTAAATACCTTGGCCATATTATAAACAATAATCTTACTGATGATGACGATATTGCCAGGCAGAAAAAATGTATCTATGCTTAGGCAAATGCTTTAGCCATAACATTTTACTTATGCAACAATTCCATTAAAACAACTTTATTTAATTCATACTGTGGTTCAATGTACACCTCAAGTCTTTGGTGTCATCTAAAAAAAACAGAGTCTGAAAGGTATTACTGTCGCTTATAACAACAGTTTTAGAATAATACACAACCTGTCACCCCGCTGTAGTCCAAGCCATATGTTCGCTACTAATTATGTTACATACTTTAATGAACGTATTCGCTCATCAATTTTTAGCCTTTTATGCCGGTTGGAAAAATCCGACAATATACTTTTTGTGAATTATCTTCACACTTTTATTTATTATCAAAGTCCATTGATTAAACATTGGATTGATCAATTGTATGCTTTTAATTCATGATGTTTGTACTTTTATACAAATATATTTTTTTATCCTTACTTATCTTATATATATATATTTTACTACACGTCATGTATGTATATTTATATATATATATATATATATATATTTCTCAATACATGTACCTCTATTGTTCATCATGTGTGTATATGTATGTTTTTTTAACCTGTATGTATTTATAATATTATGGGCTCTTGCCTGAAATAAAACATTATTATTATTATTAATAATAGTTCATAAAATTTATACACATTGTGAACTGTGTGACATGAAAGTTGAAAAGGATATGTTTGTAACTTATATATAACATATCCTGAAAATACAATTTAAAACATCATGAACAAGAATCAATTGTACAATCATAATGAAATACACAAGTCAATATCTTTCACAATCTTGAACAACAGGTAGCTTGTCATCAGAGATTGACTCAGACAGAAACTCGTTGGACGCTGCCATTTTGTTAACACATGATCGCGGTGCGTGATATCATTGGCTAGATTATTTTCGCTGCTGAGCTGACAGCTCACGTTGCCCGCAGACGAGAGAATCGGGCTTACGCGGTGCTGATAATATCAAACACGTCGGATAATTTTTCCCCCGGCTCGCAAGGCCAGCTGCTTAGCTAGATCACCCGCACACGAGCAGATCGGCCGCAGAAAAACGTCATGAGCTGTCGCCGCGTTGCCGATCCGCCCGTATGCGCCGGGCTTTAGGCACCATTTGGATTTTGTTCATATCCACTTGGGTATCCACTTGTGTTTGCCCCAAACCGTATTGCTAGCCAGTGTGAGAAAATAGTCCTGGACCAAATCTCAAACTCCGAACACCGACCGATTGTAATCAAAGTCCACACAGTGGTTGCCCCTCGTGCAATTCCCTTCCGCCGTCGCTTCAACCTAAAAAGGCGAACTGGGAGAAATTCTCGGTAGATTTAAATACTTCAATCAAACACCTACCAGTTTGACAAGCTCTGATGTCTTTTTTTGTGAAGCGGATAAAAAAATTCCTCTAGGTAAACATCCCGAGAAGCTGTAAAACGAACTACATCCCGGGAATGTCACACGATGCCATGGAAATACACAACGACTACATCAACTTGTCCCGTTGGCGATGGCACCGTGGAAACTGGAGAGAGAGAGAGAGAGAGAGAGAGAGAGAGAGAGAGAGAGAGAGAGAGAGAGAGAGAGAGAGAGAGAGAGAGAGAGAGAGAGAGAGAGAGAGAGAGAGAGAGAGAGAGAGAGAGAGCGACACAATAAGTGGCAACAGCTGACTGAGTCTACAAATATGACCCACAACAGCAGAAAAGCACGGAAGAGCATAGATATGTTGGGAAATGACTGCACAATAACACAACCTCGATATGAGGTCACAACAGATCAAGTTTCTCACCAGCTCCCCGTGAACGGTCGATGAAACCCAGGGCATCATCCCAACAGAGTTAAACTTCCAAAACCTGCGGAAGATGACCAGGACGATTCTAACTTCACTAGACCTTTCACCACCAGTGAACTTCTATTTATCATTAAAGTAATGAAATAGAATGCAACTGCCGGACTAGACGTATTCAACAACTGCATGAGTACCAACGCCAACGCCAAAAGCGTGGTGACCTATCGTCCTGATTTGTCATACTGTAAGATTCTCGCTTCTGTTAAGGGCGCGTGCATTCGTCGAGAATACTCACAGTTGTTTAGTAGTTGTCTTTGTTGCTCGCCAGATTGTCTAGCTGCTTACTGATAATACCGCAGACGATCAGATCGGTATAATAAGCCGTGAACGCATCTTCCAGTTTCGCAAGATTTTATTAACGCAGAAATTTGATCGTACAACATAGACTGGTCTCTCTACCATTGTTCTTGTTTCTCCCATGTAACATTTAAAAGTCTTCAATAAATTTAGTTTTCTAATGGTAAGGTACGTATGGGCCGGCGTGGCCCATCCTTGCCGATAATTTTGAGTCCAAATTGAACGAGGTGCGTGGTAATTTAGATCGCGCGCACCCGTTGTTTTATGAGTTTATTTCTGGCCTCTTTATACCAGAGCTTTCAGAAGAACCCCGCCTCAGTGGAGGCGCGGTTAACCATTTTAGGAAATCGAGAAAGCCGTTATTGGCCGATGTCCATATACAACCGTCATCCCCGTACATGCTGGAAACGACCGTCGTATGCAAGGTATCGGGTCACCTTCTGAACCCCCCAGGACTGGGAGACCTTCTTGTGTCCTTGGGGACGGTCAGTTGCCAACTAAATTAGTTTCTTATGGCCTGCATTCTAAATCGGGTAAACATTTCTCCCGTTTGACAGTCCAGTTATTATTACAGTCGGGGCGACTCTACCCCTCCCTACTGTGTATACTAAACAATAAGCAAAGCTGCAAACTGGCCAGAAACTAGCTTGCCTTACATAAGTTGTATCAACCTGGGTGTTCTTTATGCTAACGTTAAATTATTGATTAAATATGTCTGCAATGACCACTATCTCTGTTCTTACAATGTTAGGCTGACCAAACCTTACAATACGTACAAACAATTCGAGGGACTCATTCTACATTGACTGGCCCCTTTGTGGGTCAGCATCTCGATCCCGAGCAAGCTGGTTTCAGACCTGTTGGTCAATTCATCGAGGATGGATATAAGAAAGGATCAATAACTGGTGCTGCAATTGTTGACCTGTCAGTGGCGTCTGAAACAGTGAATCACAAGATTCGTGTGCAGAAGTCATTCCAGATATCAAAATATGTAAGATTGACCAAGCTGGTTCAAAACATGATGGCAAGTAGACGTTTCTTTGTGGACCTTGCGGGTAAACGAAGCAGATTGCGCAGACAGAATAATGGACTATATAAAGGCGGCGTTCTTGCTCCTGTTTAATATCTACACAAACGACCAACCTCCAAACACCAGAAGTTTCCTGTATGCCGCCGATCTCTGCATTCCACCCCAGAAACTATCCTTCAAAAGGTAGATCAGTCCCTCACTGATGGATTCGATGGATTAACCACTACTAACTACTCTGCAAACAACTACGGGCAAATCCAGAGAAGACGCAAATCAATGATTTTCAACTGAACATCTTGATGTGGGGTATAACCAGATACCAACATTGAATGTGACTGTGGAGAGGACCCCCAAACGACGGAAAATCTGCTAGAATGCCCCCTCTTATCTATGACCAGACGACTTGGCAATGAACAACTCCTGTATCAGAGCCTGTGTGCTGCAGTGGCGAGGAAAAATGTAACGACACGAGAAGAAGAAGACTACAAGTTAAGAACAGAAACCGCGGGTGGCCAATTGATTGACCAAATATATATATGTATAATATCTACACAAACGTACAATATCCATTTTACAATTCTCTAAATTCATAATGGGCAGAACGGAAGAAAACCTGGTTATTTCACTAACAAGGTAAGATTCTGAGTCACATTCTACACGCTTATTTTTACTTTTGTTATTCAGAAGGTCAACGAGGAAAGGTAAAAAGAAAATCATTGTCACAACAATGATGCAACACGGGCGTTCTTACATTGTTTAATGTTTAACATGGTTGTGGGCTATGCACTTTGAAAACTAAGCATTTGTAACTAAAATCATCAGTGGTTTACTCAGAATGTGTTCTAAAAGTTGGAGATTCCGGTCATTTCTCTGATTGACTGAAGACTGATTTGTTAACCACGGCAAATGGTAAGTCGGGGTAACCAAGACTATACGTGACGAATTAAGTGATGCCGACATACACAGAACCAACGCAAAGTATCAAACACACGTACTGTTTTCTCAGAAAGAGGATTAGTTTAGTAAACAAAGGCCAACATGTGTTACATAAGTTGTGTTTGGATGCAAACAGCATAGCCATATCCCACTGGCAAGTATCGGAATAGGTATTAAATACTAATATATTTTTTATTTATCGAGCGAATTTTGCTTTAAAAAATTACACTCTTTTGTAAGGTTATCTAACAGTATGGCGCGGCCCAGGAAATTAAGATGTGCTCAACAAGGTTTTCTGAGTAAACCACTGGCGGAATATTCTTAATGGTAGTTGCAAATGTTTTAGTGACTTTAATAGGGGCATAAGTCCAAAACCATCGATTGTGTTTATTTTACTAAATGCACGTACGTTATTCACACTTCACTATCAAGTACCCTGTAGTTTAGGGTATGTACCCTGTAGTTGACGATATGTACCCTGTAGTTGACGATATGTTCATGAAAGTGAGATGTTCAACAAATATTCCGAGAAAAACAATATTCCATGCCAACATGGTGATATACAACACTGATAAGGTGTCAATACATTTATATTGTTCTATTACATTCGGAAACATACACGTACTCGTGAATATACATCACGAACGGCACTGTCAATACGTACAACATGTGTCTTCGCCAGTGACTAACGCCCGTGTCGTCAGTTTGCATCAATGCGAGTCTCCTTGATAAGCAAGAAGATGTCCTGTCGGAGAAGACATTGTCCACATGTTAATGAAAGGAGTGCGCTATGCAGTATTCTATGTACAAATGACAAGTGTGCTCGCAGACGTTGACGTTATTGTCCATCGTGGGTTGATTGACACACATCAAGATGCAGTACGCCAGGTCTTTGTCGTAGTAACATCCACGATACGCTGTCTCGATATCTGAAACATGTCACTTTGGATCTAAGACTACCGTATCGTGATGAATAGATGTCAACTCAAGAACACTCGCTCCAACCACTTACACGCAAACGCACAAACATATGCGCGTGCGCACAATCACGCACGTACCCCAAACCAACACACAAACGAACAAACGCAAGAACGAACGAACGAAAGAAAGAACGTAAGTACGTGTGTACGAACGTACGCTTATAATAAACCACGAAGTAGTGCGAGAAAAGTATATGTCATACTATTTTTCTAATACAACCAGAAAGAGTAAGATCAACATTTTGTTAGTGGTGTAGCGTAGATTGTACCTTTTCGATTCGACGGCACCGCCCTGAAGACAGCGGCGAACATCGCCACTAGGAGCGCCACCTTACAATAGTCTGCAGTTCGGTCGTACAACTGGCTTATGCTAGGGTACATTGATAAACTTATTTATATTTTTCCTTTAAAAAAATCATAACTTATCATCTATATGAAATGGCGTATACCATATCGTCCTCCATTGATTTAGCCCACTGCAAATGAGGTTCATTGATGTTCACATAGTACCTGAATAGTTCATGTAATGTGCTCAGTCGGTGTACTAAAATAATGCTGGATTAGGATTAGGATTAAGAAAGGAACCCATGTTTCGAAGGCTACAAAAAAATATTTTGGAGAAAACCCTGATGATATGTGCAGTGTGAGAGTATAGGGAAAGAGGTTTAATATCACTCACAGGACATCAGTAGTAGTACTATACAAGCGACATCAGCGCACCCTAGCGACGAGAGGACTGGTCAAAGAGTGGTCAAGGAGTCCTGTAATAGGAGTCAGATGTCATCCGACGTAAGGGAGCAGCTTCGTCGGCGGCGGCGGGGGCTAACATCAAAGGGCCTGACGAGGAACAAGAAAGGAACAAAACACGGTATTGTACGAGTGCACACGTATTTTATTGCCAGAACTTTCCATTATGTGTCACTGTCTTTATGCTATGGACTGGTGGTCGACGTGCAGACAGCGAGTGAGAGGAGGCGGTTTTCTAACAGTAGTAGCGACCGACCACCTTCCTTTTTATGACTAGGCCACGCGTTCATACCCGACTGCATTTCGGGTTGAGCCAGCGACCTGCAGAAAGGAAGCGGCGAAGTTTTTTTTTTCAATACACTATTTGTTAAAGTAGGCCAAAAGACGAATACGTAAGCGATGTATTCATCATGTCTTTATTAGTATAACATTACAAAGCAACCTATCAATTACGCTAAATATACAAGGTAAGTTAATATATACTACTATAATGTGAAAATACTGATACTATTGCTAATTATAAGAGTTACACAAGAAAATCACAGATAATATTGCTAATTTTAAACGTTAAGGCGATGACGACACTATTAAAAATGACTGGCGGTTAGGAGTCAATCGGTCTACGTGGACATGTCGAGGCACGTTCGAGTGGAGACAGCGTCGGCAGGCAGCCCTGTTAGTGGTGTTATTGCCACAACTTTCCATTATTTTTACTGACATTAAAACTATTTAAAAAGCTATGGACTGGTGGTCGACGTACAGACAGCGAGTGAGAGGAGGCGGTTTTTAACAGAAGTAGTGAACGATCACTTTACTTTTTTACTAGGCCACGCGTTCATACCAGCAGACCTGCAGCAAGCAAGCGGTCAACTTTTTATTAGTACGCTATGTGTTAAAGTAGGTCACAATACGTTTACGTAAGCGATGTATTCATCATGTCTGTATTAGTATAACATTACAAAGCAACTTATCAATTACGCTAAATCTAAACGGTAAGTGAATATATACTACTATAATGTGAAAATACTGATAATATTGCAAATTGTAAAGTTACACAATTAAATTACTGATATTATTGCTAATTTTAAATGATAAAGCGATGACGGCACTACTAAAAATAACTAGGAGTCAACCGTTCAACGCGGACATGTCGAGACATGTTCGAGTGGAGACAGCGTCGGTAGGCAGCCCTTTTTTGAAGGGGCGCAACAACGTGACTGATGCACAGAGCGGGTATAAATAGGAGTGTGTTACTGTATGTATTATGTGTACTGGAGTTGTAGTGCCTATGTATTATAGCTGTGCACACCCTTAGCCAGAAATAAAATTGATCCAGTCTTGAACATTCTAAACAACTTTAAACACACAAATGGCTTCCGTGGAAACCATTCGCTTCTATTACAGTCATTGTTGGCCCAATATTTTTTTTCAATGGCAAGCCAATGCTGGTTGATATTATACCATCCATTGTTGGCCCATTTTGGTGTTTGCACTGGTAAGCCAATGTAATTTGAACAAATGACAGCCAGTTTTGGCCGAATTAGGTTCTTTTAAAGCAGGCCAAGTCTGGTTTAACCATTATTAGCCCAATACAGTCTCACTGGCGGCGAGGTTGGCGTTATCACCTGCACAGTTGTACTATTGGAATAGTCAACACATGAAGGTTTACGAAAAAGTAACTTGAAACGTTATTTTAAATATATTAACATAGCTGTAATATTTGAAGCATCTTAAGATTTTAAGTACATGCATACAAATACGTCTAATATGAATACATATGATTACAATCACCCTCAAAATCATGTCCTTTGCACTAAAAGTAAAGCAATACAACAAATAGAAATAGAAGATACAGCACTCAGTAATACATCTGGTTTAAAAAAATAATATATTGAAGCATTACTTCTTTGATAAAACAGCAGTCATCCAGATTCAGTATTGTCTATTGGACAAAATACATGAATTTACAGCTTAATCGTTCGTGGTATTCTTGTCGTTTGAACTGAGGAACGGGGAAATTGCTGCCAACAGCAGGGCTTACACGCTGGTTATGTGAGTGTCCGGTTATGTATGTGAATCGGAGTCCGAATCAGATTCAAAGTCTACCCCGATCGCGCTTGGCCACTGCTAGTGGGCACAACAATCCAGAGTGCCAGCGGTAGACGACAATACAGTAGCGTCTCTGTTACTAGCGGCAGGCACGTCAACGTTGTCTCCACCAACGTAACAAAGGATGCTGATTCAGACTTTTCAGGGACAATCGCAGGAACGCTGTTTTTATTCACGTTTACGAAAAAGTCATCGATTGTCATGAACTTTGACGTTGACATATCACATCATTTCACTCGCTTGGCAGGTGCCATTTTCAACTCGCCCCACAACATCATGGGTCATGGGATTGTTTTTTTTCAAATGAGAGCTCCAATGCATAGGCACTGAGAAAGGACATAGAAACACGTTTCCCAACCAAAGACGTACACGATTACAATAAATAGAGATAAACCGCAGTATCGTTATTTTCCAACTATGTCAAGGTTAAAATATAGTCTTATAGATCGGCGGTATTCGCTATTCTGCCAACATTCGTCGAATCACGACCGCGTGCGCTAAGACTCTTAAAAGTCACTAAAGGCAGTTCAAACAATGTTATGATGAAAAAATATCATTTTGTAAAAAGAAAAACCCGTCTTTTATTTTATTTTACCCGTCGTTCTAAGACATTTGTCCGTCCTCAAGACAGGCAGAAGGGTCACTGCTAAGGGTCTGTAGCTGTGTACTGGGGATACAGTGACTATTTTGTATTCCAGCTATGTACTGAGGGTGTAATGACCATGTATTCCGACTGTATACTGGGAGTGTTGTAACTATGGCGGTGGTGCTGGTGGTTATGGTTGCATCATACATCTATGCTACTGAATTTTGACACCTCTGACTAGATGACCACCCCTTAAAAAGGACTTTGACCCCTGCTAGGTGACCACTGCTAGATGATGGGTACAGTTAGGTGTATGGTGAGAATTACAGTTGAGTGTAGTGGGGGTGCAGTGACTGTTTAGCATGCATGTGTACTGGGAGTGCTGTAACTATATATACTAGCTGTCATCTGCTGGTACAGTGACTATATATTCTAATTGTCTAACAGACCATGTAGTCTAGCTGTGTACTGGGGTTGCAGTGACTGTATTCTACATGTGTACTGGGAGTGCTGTAACTATATATACTAGCTGTGATCTGTTGGTACAATGACTATGTATTCTAATTGTCTAACAGACCATGTAGTCTAGCTGTGTACTGGGGTTGCAGTGACTGTATTCTACATGTGTACTGGGAGTGTAGTTGATATGCATCCTAACTGTATACTGGAGTTGTAGTGACTACGTATTCTAGCTGTGTACTGAGGTTGTAGTGACTATGCATTCTAGCTGTGTCCTGGGGGACATTGACTTTGTATTATAGTTGTATACTGGTGAACAGTGACTTTGCATTTTGGCGGTGTACTGAGGGTGCAATGACTATGAATCCTAACCGTGTACTAGAGGTGTAGCGACTGTTTTCTAACAGTGACTATTTTGTATTTTAGCTGTGTACTGGGGGTGTAATGAATATGTATTATAACTGTTTAATGGGGGTGCAGTGACTATGTAATGTTGCTGTTTAACTGAGAAATACAGCTAAAAGTGCAGTTGCATGTACGGTGAGAATTAGAGTTAGGGGTACATTAGGGGTGTGGTGAAATTTAAGGGTACAGCAACATTGCAAGAATATGACACTCGAGACGTTGGGTTTTCTAACAGTGTGGCATAAGGCGTAAGGCGTAAGGCGTGTATGACAGGTACATCAGGCTCACTTTTAATGTTTAAAAACATTTAAATAATTGAGCACGCATATGTAAAAATAAAGGCATTGTTGTAACGTTAAAGGCTTGCCTTTAAATAATTAAAGGCATGCCTTTAAATTACGATTTTCTTCAACCACAACTATTTTGATTACTTACTCAACGTCTCGACTGCCATCGGAAGCCTTCATCGGGAATTCTGGGCTCGTGACTCGATCTATATCCCACACGTATCGATTCATGACTGGAGTTGTCTTTCGGATCCATATGGCCTCTTTGGTTCATCTTGAGTTTCTGTTACACTCTCTGTCAATCACTTTTGCCCCTCCCAGTCTATTATACAATTGTTTCTGTCTGCATGGTCTGTTATTACAGAGTTATGCTCTATCACCGTTGACACTCTATTCTGTTCCCTATATTCACGAATATTCACGAATGCCTTTAATTAATTAAGCACGCATATGTAAAGCTAAAGGCGTGATTGTGACATTAAAACCATACCTTTAAATAATTACTACCATGCCTTTAACTTAACTGCCAACCTGTCTGTGCCAATGAGCGCTGACGTTACAACAGACTTGACGGCACGTAGAACAACAAAACGGAAGGACATGATGTGTTTCAAGCCCTTACAGGGTTGTTTGGTTTAATTCATTTGATTTAAATCATTGATTTAAATCATGATTTAAATCACTCCAAAAAAAATCATTCATTTTTGATTTTTTTTATGTTTGTATGTTTTTAATACAAAACACAAAGTGCGCACACTTGTTTAGCTGTATTGTCACCAGATAGCTTGATAGTCAAATATTTTATGACATTGTGTATGTTTGAGCTATTCCCTTTCTGAATGCAGTGAAGCCACACAAACTTGTCTTTCAGAGGAAGTATCTTTTCAACACAGTTTACAAATGTAAACATCTATATAAATATCTATATACCAGATTTCCAAAAAAAAATAGATAAATAAAAAAATCAAATAAATCTGATTAAAATTTTTAAAAATCCGATTTTTTATATTTTTTATAAAAGTCATGATTTTATCAACCCTGAGCCCCTAACAGAAAGCTTCCAGTCGGGCCATGATTTATTGTGAATTTGATCTTAATACATCGACCACAATATGGCGAATCGCGGGTCCGATATTGCTTTTAAAGACTGAGGCTAACTGTAACACCAGAACGTTGTATGGGGACTAGATGCTTTTGTAATACTGAAGGCAGCTTTTACTTTACTTGACCGTTCAACCGTTTCAGGTGGCGCTTCTAGTGCGTGGGGGCGTGCGTGCGTGCGTGCGTGCGTGCGTGCGTGCGTGCGTGCGTGCGTGCGTGCGTGCTTACAAGCGTTCGTGCGAGCATGCGTGCGTTTGATAAGATAATACTATCTTTCGTTTTCGGATGCTTGAAATCCAGGTAAGAACAAAGTTATTGCATGAAACCAATCATATACCACCTATTTTACTGATAAAGTTATTTCGCTCGTGCAATGAATCATCTACCACGCTATTTCACGCTTCAGATATCAACACAAACATCCAAGGATGTGTGCAGCAGTGCTTAAGTGCCTTCAGTGATTGCATCATGATTTGTTATAATGACCCAGACATCGCTGTCTGTTTGTGCATGTGTTCTGTGAAGAAGAACGACTGCTTGGAGAACTGTCATTGACAAGAATCTTCCTACTTTAAACATAATGCAATGTTATGGACAATACGCAATAAAATGCAAATGACGGTGCGTTTCCGAATGTATACGTTGCGTGGTTACTTTGTCGCACGCTGATATCAGTAGCCGGTGCCTGTCTAAAGTTTGACTTGGTCCAGACCTTGTGTCACCAACCCTTGTGTCACCAACCTGCCAGCGAGACGGCAACGTATCGTTATTTTTGCACTCAACTGCACTATGTATTAATAATAATAGTTTTATTATGCTTTGCAGCCATGTTCGATCAATGCGTGCACAGTGGATGTTCTCTTTATTGATACACATTGCTTAGGGTCGACCTAGTCGCTGGTAATGTCCTTTATCCAATCACAATTTAATTTCTCCAGGCACTTCGATAATACCGGCCTGAAAGAAATTGGGGGTAAGTCTTTGTGGATGAGCGTAGGTGGTCTTACTTTGGGTATAAGTCAAATGTCGGCGCATTTCCATAGCACGGACACTGCTCCTACTGCTAAACATCGCGCAGACGGGAGGAGCGAGGATGGAGGCATAATGTGCATCTCATCGGGGCCTACTGCTTTATATGCTTTTACTCGCGATATTGGTTTGGCTACTTCGCTGACAATGATGACGTAGGTATCTGGGATCGCGTTGTCAACTCCCGGAGGTAAGAAGGTACCATCGGGTGACGGGGAGTAAAGTAACTCGACACGGATTTGAAGAAGTCACATATGTCGTTGGCAAGAATACCGAGGTTGCCAGAGCAATGGTTATTAGCAAGGCCTTGTAGATTGTCACACTTTACTTTAACATCCATAAGATCTTTCACATTGTTCCACCATTGTTGTGGGTGTTCATTTTCGAGAGACTGGATTTTCCGTTGTTAGTACTTTCGTTGTAATGATTATAATGCACGTAAGCACATCACGAGTCTTCGCGCTTCATTTGTAGTAATAAATTAATTGCTTTTAACTGAAGTGTCACTTTATGATTGTTTAGCGACCCAAGCCTGTACACAAAGGATCCTATTCTGTTACACGAAATAAAGTGTGTGGTGTGATATGGGATGCTCCATTGTTGTGGAAATGTTCCAACCCCGGTTAAAACGAGTCAGATGCCCCAGATCGTATGTCTCGTCAACAAGCGAGTTGTCGTTTCTTGACCTCTTTTGAACCCGGCCAGTCTCGTCACAGCCACCATTTGTATTCGTCTTCGCATCGACACGCACGGTAAGAGTAAATGAGTGTAGGGACAAAGAGAGGAGGGAGGGAGGGAGGGAGGGAGGGAGGGAGGGAACGAGGGAGGGGGGAGTGAGGGAGGGGGAGGGAGGGAGAAACAAAGAGAGCGATAGAGTAAGTACAGCGGACAGACACACAGATATACAGACAAACATAGAGGGGGAAACGATTGGGGAATTAGATCATGCAGTGTGAAGGAACCTTCAATGGATAAGTGGGTTTCAATGACGGTGGCGCGATTTATCCAGAACGCCATTGTTAATGACCACGCTTTGTAAAATGTTATTTTATGTACACCTGGTAACTAGCAGAATTGGTACATGCTTAGATTTATTTTAACCTTCGTTAGATTTTTTTACCAATGAGTAATAAAATCACCGTTGATGTTTAAGTGACGTGAAATACATCGCCTCTAGTTATATATTAAGTTAGCAATCTTATTTCACTAAATATAATTCATATATCACAATTCAAATAAAACATTCTACACTATAAAAGTGCAATATATTGGTCATAGAAAGACTCAGTTCGTAATGGTTTGATTATCTCGCTTTGATGAAACACGTACACGTTATCTCGCTTTGATGAAACACGTACACGTTATGTCGCTTTGATGAAACACGTACACGTTATGTCACGTGTGCGTGTAAGCTGTGAGACAGATTGGCTAGTGACGTCATGCTTCGATACTTGGGTATTCTACGTCCACGTCAATGCACAACATCGTGCAATGAATCGCATTCGACTTGCACACGTTCTTGCAGTCGTCGTTGATAGCGCCCTCGCAGAACTTCTGACATTTCACGTGGAGCTTCATGCAACCCGCCATGCAGTCTTTGTCGTACGGAATGCCTGAATGAATCAAATAAGGCATGACGTCACCACATATCTTGGCGGGAGAATCTTGGTGCAACAGTGTTTTGAATTTGGTGCAGTGAATTGTCCGAAAAAGTGTGGAATATTCATTAGAATAAGTATTATTATTACATATATATATTATACATCAACTTATTACAGACATATATTAGGAAACAGTTTTTGTTAACAGTTTTAGTCAGAGGAAGTATTTTAGCGTATGGTTTGTTTACAGTACGATAATTAAGGTAGCACAGAGTGCACAGTGAATTTTCATAAATAGTGGACTATTGATTAGAATAAGGATTACCATTACACATATGTTATACACACACTTGTTATATGCGTATATTAAAAAACCGTATTTGTTAACAATATTTTTGAGATAACAATTCCCGAACTCAAATTCAACGAGTGTTAAAAGGGGTTAGTTTAGAGTTCGTGAATTAAATTTGTGTATCAAACTATCGCTTACATTGCTTCTAGTCTGTATGTTGTGGTTACTACAATTGCACCGTGTTTCGAGGTCACATTCAACAAGCCAGACTTTTTTCACAACATTATCGCCATGTCGACCGTTATATGCTGTCAGGGCGCATGTCGTCCTCAATGGTTCTTTTACATCCCCAAATAAATGAGACGGGACCGACATTAACGATTATCCGAGTTACGAGAGATACACAGTCTCCAATGTTTTTACACCACACATTGAACTTGAACTCAGAACTCTGACATGTAAAGCGGATGTGCTAACGACTACGATATAGATATATATATATATATATATATATATATATATATATATATATATATATATATATATATATATATATATATATATATATATATATATAATAATATTATATATATATATTTATATATATATATATATATGTGTGTGTGCGTGTGTGTGTGCGTGCGTGTGTGTGTGTGTGTGTGTGTGTGTGAAAAAGTTAAAAATTTACATAAATTAAATAGATAAGGTAATAGCTGACATAGTTGTAGTAAACCGTTTCGCTAAAAAAGGAATTAACAGCAGAATTAATTTTAGCGTAAGTTGGTTATACACAATAGTTCCTATTGTTTTGTTTACAAAGGGTGCTGCGAATTCGCTATGTGGCATGGTTTTTTGGCTCACAATTAGCAAGTATATCATTGTCAAAATTATATTCAAACCTAAATAATCCAGTTATTATGTTCTTTTTAACGCAAAAACAGTTTTATTCAAAGCTAAAGTAGCAAGGTGAAAATACCATAAACATCATTAATCTAATACAATCTAAATTCTGTGATGGCGTCGTCCAAACGGCAGGTAAAGGTCACCAGGCATTTATTGGGCGGGATTTGTAGCAACTGGGTAGGCTTCGACCAGGCCGGGTGTGAGAAGTCCTGGCCTGAGATGCAGGCGGATATATTTTATTTTGAGTGTAGGGGATGTGCGAAGATGAAGGGACTAGAGGTGGAGATGGAACGGCTGAGGCAGCTCGTTGTGGCATTGGTGGGAAGGGAAGACGTTGGTTGTGTCAGTGGTTCCGGTGGGGGGACTTTGGATGATAAAGTGGAGGAAGACGATGAGAGAGAAGCTAGAGAGAGTTCACCTCAGCCTGTGAGGAGGCTGAGGAGAGGTAAGGTGACAGGACAGAAGGAGACAGGACGGAATGAGATAAGTCGGAAGGAGACTGGACTTAAGGAGACGGGGTGGAAGGAAACGGGAGGGAAGACGATGGGAGGGAAGGAGACAGGAGGGAAGAAAGCAGGAGCGAAGGAGATGGAAGCGAAGGACACGGGAGCGAAGGAGACGGGAGGGAAGGAGACGGGAGGGAAGGAGACGGGAGGAAAGGAGACGGGAGTGAAGGATACGGGAACGAAGGATATGGGAGGAGAAGGGAGGGAAGGCTACGGGACTGAAGGCACCAGGAGTGCAAGATAGCCAGGCGACGGGAGGAAAGGGTAACATGTTGATGACCGAGAGGGAGATTGACAACATGCTGCTAGGTGAAGCGCCTGCGGGACAAAATGGGACGGGAACGAAGGAGATGGGAGGAGACGGGAGGGAAGGCCACCGGAGCGAAGGCACCATGAGTGCAAGATAGCCAGGAGACGGGAGGAATAGGTGACATGTTGATGACCGACAGGGAGATTGACAACATGCTGCCAGGTGAAGCGACTGCGGGACAAAATTGGACGGGAGCGAAGGAGTTGGGATGAGACGGGAGGGAAGGCTACGGTAGCGAAGGTACCAGGAGTACAAGATACCCAGGAGTGACGAGGAAAGCAAGGGTTGTTGGGGATTCGATAGTCAGGAAGACTGACAAGCACTAAACAAGGGGGACGACGAGGTGGTTTGCTTTTCAGAAAAAAGTAGAGGTTATCACAGAGAGGTTGGGTCCGGGCAAGGGAGGTTCTATTTTAGTACACGTAGGGACTAACAACGCGGAGATGGAGGATACAACTGCCATAGTTAGGACATACAGACAGTTAGTTAGAAGAGCTAAGCAGACATGTTTTGAGCTGATAATTCTGTCAGGGATTCTACCCGTATTGGGAATCTGGGGACACGGATATATCAATTGCCGGAGGATGGCAATTAACACTTTAGTTCAACGGCTATGTAGGGAAGAGAAAGTTGGATTTGTGGATTTGTTGGGATGTTTCGTTGGGAGTGCTGATATGTTCATGAGGGATGGGCTTCACCTAAGTGGAAAGAGTGCAGCAGTGTTTACTGGTGAACTATCAGCAGCAGTCGACAGTGACATGGGAAGCAAAACAAAACGATTTACTTAGAGGTGCCTCAAACAAGAAAAGAGGCCACTAGTACACACAAACCAGTAACAAAATATCCAGAAAACATTTCTGAGGCTGGATATAAATGCGTGTGTTTAAATGCAAGGAGCATAGTAAATACGAAAAACCCATTAAACTTTATATTAACCCTCACATAATTGGTGTAACCGAATCGTGGGCCAACAAAGACATATCAGATGATGAATTAGGACAGGCAGTATATGTAATGTTTAGGAGAGATCGAATAGGAAGAAGCATATATCATTCCTTTCTGTCTCCTTCTGTCCTGTCACCTCTTCTCAGCCAACTCCGAGGCTGAGCTGAGGTTTCCCTAGCATCTCTCTCAGCATCTCCCCCCATTTTTTCATCCACTGTCCCCCCACCCGATCCAGTGGCACAAACCACATCTTGCTGTAGTAGATGGGAAGGTTTCAAACTGGAAATCAGTACCACAAGGATCAGTATTAGGACCTTTATTATTCTTAATATATTTATCAATGACTTGGACGATAATATAGTAAGCAACGTACTGAAATTTGCGGTTGAGGAAGAAGGGGTAACAATGATGCTGGTAAACAACATTTAAAAAACGATGTAGTCACATTATTTAATTGGTCTGCAAAATGGCAGATGCTGTTCACTTTTGGGAAATGTTAATGCCTAAGATTGCATGTGACTGATGGCCCATTGAAAATCACGCGAAACACGTGATATGGTCCCCATCGTGAAATGAAACTTGTACTACTACTATTACCTTAGTTATTAATTATGACTGAAAGAACGTGGTGTAACTAACCTGGAGACAAGGCGGTTAAGAGGAGATCAAATTGAAGTTTTTAAGATATTGAATGGGTATGAAAATATTGATCTAAATATTTTTTCTCACTAAAGAAAGATAATAGAACTAGAGGACATGAGGTAACATTAGCAAAGGATCGGTGTGGATTGGATATCAGGAAGCACTCGTTCTCATAGATAACTATCAATGAATGGAACAAATTAACTACGGATTGTGTAACTGTTGGCAGCGTGAATATGTTTAATTGTGTAACTGTTGGCAGCGTGAATATGTTTAATTGTGTAACTGTTGGCAGCGTGAATATGTTTAATTGTGTAACTGTTGGCAGCGTGAATATGTTTAATTGTGTAACTGTTGGCAGCGTGAATATGTTTAATTGTGTAACTGTTGGCAGCGTGAATATGTTTAATTGTGTAACTGTTGGCAGCGTGAATATGTTTAATTGTGTAACTGTTGGCAGCGTGAATATGTTTAATTGTGTAACTGTTGGCAGCGTGAATATGTTTAATTGTGTAACTGTTGGCAGCGTGAATATGTTTAATTGTGTAACTGTTGGCAGCGTGAATATGTTTAAAAAGAAGGTTGACATAACAAAATCTTAGGAGGGTGGATTACACGTAAATTAAAAATGTTGGACTCACAATAAGCCAATGGTTTCCTGGTCCAGTTGCCTTCTGGGCCTTTGGCTTAAATGGCAATCTTGTTAAATCTAGTGGCGTTAAATCTTCTAAAAGTTACTAATAATGAATCGAGTCAACAAGTTTCCATGGACTCGACTCCTCTAGGGATGGGTTCAAACACGGGCAGCAGTGAGTTTGTGAATGGCCACTTGTAGCAGTGCGGTCAGCCTCATTTTGGTGTCAATTTGACCTACCCGTTAATAGACCGAATTGTACGCTGAGAGAGGTATTAATTAAAGTAAATAAATAAATGTAATAAATACCATCGACTTCTCCCTTCGTGCCCGCCCAAGCCGTGACTGTCATCAGCGAAAGTAGGACGGCCAACTAAAACAAAGAAAGTACGTCGCATGACTCACAAAACGGTTTGAACAGATGCTAGACCGGAAATATGAAATATACGCCTGTAAGATACACCAATTGTCGTCAACCGCTCATCTGAATGATCTATCACTTTACCTTCTCCGCAATGGAGATCTGTTATCACTTAACCATCTCCGCAATGGGGATCTGCTATCACTTTATCGTCTCCGCAATGGAGATCTGCTATCACTTAACCGTCTCCGCAATGGAGATCTGCTATCACTTAACCGTCTGGGCACGGACCACAGTCAGAATCCATCCGCCATTACATAAAGAGTCCCAAGGAAAAAAATAATTGTGCATTTAGGGTTTATTTGTGAAAGCAGAAATTGGGTGAATGAGTGAGTGGAAGTGATGTTTTTGTGCACAGTAGCATCTAAGCTTTGAAATGATGCCATTCGTCAGTACGTATACCAGTTGTGCAAGGACACAGTGGCTGTTAGGCAGGATGTACTCATATTTTGGAAACCGGGGAATTTCATGGCAGAAATGCAGGGGCATCATGCGTTGAAGCAATTAGTGCGAAAAGGAGGTATGTCATTTTCACGAATTGTACACACCAGGTGTCTTAGTGGGTCTGTCATTTGCTGTAAATAAAAAAAAATTGTAGGATAAATGTTCAATGTAGGCCCAAGAACGTTATAATGGTCGTCTATGGGAAAAATGACTGTGGTCCGTGCCCGTCTACGCAATGCAGATCTGCTATCACTTCAACGTCTCCTCAATGGAGATCTGCTATCACTTTACCGTCTCTGCAATGGAGATCTGCTATCACTTTAGAATAAATACTAAGTTTTTGTTATTTTGTATTCCTTTGTTGTGTTTGCTTTGATTAAGGCACTCTTCTATATATTACGTGAACGAGTGGAGCGGTCGGTCACGTGCGAGGATGTTGCTACACGTGCGAGGGTGATGCTACACCGGGGAGTCTACAAATGTAACTCATTTTGATCATCACAGGTTGACATGTATACATAAGCACATACGCCATGCTGCAGACTCTTACCGCAAGGCTGTTCATGTTGAGTGATAGGCTTGCCGTCTACAACGCTTCAACACGCTCTACAATGTCATCGTAAAAACAACACATTTTATTTCTTATTTCATTTCCTTACGACGTGTAATTTTTCATGTTTCTATCATCTGAACGAAGTGAACTTTTCTCCCTATAAATAATACAGCCGTTTCTTCATCTTTTATACATGTGTGTGTGTGTGTGTGTGTGTGTGTGTGTGTGTGTGTGTGTGTGTGTGTGTGTGTGTGTGTGTGTGTGTGTGTGTGTGTGTGTGTGTGTGTGTGTGTGTGTGTGTGTGTGTGTGTGTGCGCGCGCTCGCGTGCGTGCGTGCGTGCGTGCGTGCGTGCGTGCGTGCGTGCGTGCGTGCGTGCGTGCGTGCGTGCGTGCGTGTGTGTGTAGTTCATCCTTCGGGTGCGAAGAGGAACACGATATCATCTGTCCAAAGTATTTATATTGCGATGGGTCCGAAGATGGCTGTGTTTTCTCTCGAGACTTTCGCAGTTCACGTCTCCTTTTGGCCTCGCTGATTCTCTTGTGTCCAGGAGGCCAAAGGGAAAAGCCAATTGGGGAGGCCAAAGGGGAGGCCAAAGGGGCGAGCTAGGTATCCACGTTTGACAGTTTTTACTTTATAAATCCGTATCTTGATTTCTCTCAACATAGATCATATATATACACAAACACACACACGCACGCACGCACGCACGCACGCACGCACGCACGCACGCACGCACGCACGCACGCACGCACGCACGCACGCACGCACGCACGCACGCACGCACGCACGCACGCACGCACGCACGCACGCACGCACACACACACACACACACACACACACACACACACACACACACACACACACACATATACTACACCAAAAACTTATATCATTTTGGGGTTGAAATTGGTCGTCACATGCACCTGATCACAACGATGTAGACTACCTACCTGTCTGACTGCCCGAGTGTGTGCCAGGTTTGTCAATGGCAGTTTACCTTCTTCACACGCAAACAGCACGTTTAAGCTGACGTCTACGTGACTCCTGGCACGTACACTTGATGACTTTGTTGAGTGGGATCTCAAAACAAAACTTCAACGTTACTTCGAATCCTCATGGTAAGCAGTAGTTGAACTCACGACGAATATGGTCAAGTGAACTATTGTTAAACGCTTAGAAACCACGTCATACCTTAGACGACACAAGGCGGTTAAACATGAAACCGTGTCTGTTTTTTTTGGATGTGATCATCGCCGTGTTCATTCAATGTGTAATATCGCCTTCTAAGATATTTCAAATATTCATATTCGGATAAGTGTTCATGACATACCAACATGCAACCTAAACATTTATTTACTTACAACATGCAACCTAAACATTTATTTACATACAACATGCAACCTAAACATTTATTTACTTATAACATGCAACCTAAACATTTATTTACTTACCGTTAGACGAATCAGGAGGGTTTACTGTTGAGCATTCACTAATACCTCAATATCCTGAAGAGGTATTCCGGGGTCATTTAATCGTATCGATGAGATATGGTCATAGCTGACATAGTAACATAATTATTTAATTAAACAAGATCGAGTATAATACACGTGTCATTGTTTTGTCCATGTTGCTTGTACATATGTTTCTCCGAATGATGTTTGCGATCTGGGTGAATGACACAGAGTAATACCAAAGCAAATGTTGTCTTTTTAGATTATCAATTGAACATAAACAAACGACATGTCTGTTCCGCAGAATTCCTATAAATCCCGCCACTGTGTACCCTGTGGGGTAGAACAAATAACCCCTTCGCTGAGACGTATGGAAACAACTGGCACGTTAACACATTGTAATAATTATCACATTAAGTATAACAATCGATTGTATCATGTATTTACATTGTATCATGTATTTACATTGTATCATGTATTTACATTGTATCATGTATTTACATTGTATCATGTGTTGTGGTGTGTGCGCTGCGTGGTGCCACGGTAGAGTTTTCGTGTCTCGTTTAAGCATTTTTTTTCCACAGACGTGGACGTGTATTTGTAAATATTTTAGTACAGCGTTGGATGAGAATGACTGAAGAACGTCCTAGTGAATGAATTTTTTTTTAAATTCGTCATATTCTTAATTATTGGCGATTGAACATTGTTTTGGTGAGCGGTCAACCGGATCGGTCGCTACACGCCTACCAGGAATAAGCTGCCGAACCAGTTTTCGTCAGGTGCGTCTACCAGTCTATCAGAATGTCGTCAATGTGCGTCCCAAGCGACCTATTCAACACTGCTAACAACTTCAGTGACAATGCGAGCTGGGTTCATCAATGCATGTGACCACGTTTGGGTGTGTTCCAATTTACTGCATCAGTAACTCTATTATGTAAACATGTTGACTTTTACCGGCTGTCAACTACGGGCCATAGGGGCCAACATTATGAAGATGAACTTAACGGTGCCACTCAAAACACTCCTTACTCTTCGATCGTTAAATATATGTGCAACTTCCAGAACGCACCGGGGAACTACTGCTGGAAACAAACATTTTCGCCCCATTTCTTCCTTAATAACAGCTGGAAGACGATTAAGAACGAACATTGAACACATACACAAGGGGAAAATTAATCCAACAAATCTGGTTGACATATTTCGACAAACTGACACAAGGTATAATGTTATCTGCGTACTACTAAATGCACGATCAATATGTAACAAAGCAGTGACTGTGAAGGAACACTTGTTGGACCATGGTGAAAGTGTTATGCTTTTTAACAGAAACCTGGTGTAAACCGAATAAAACTGCATTGTCAACGAATTAACTCCACCTGGTTACATCTATATAGGAGAATGTCGTTCAGCTAAGCGCGGAGGCGGCGTTGGAATACTATACAAGTCAGAATATAAATTGCGAAAGACAACAACTAAGTGATATGAGATCTTTGAACATGTGGACGTTAAATCAACACAAACATTGAGACCTGTGCGTGTTGTCGTCATTTATCGTCCACCGACAACAAATGTACAGCAGTTCCTCGATGAGTTCGCGACATATGTGAATGAGATAGCCATGGCACAGCAAGACATTCTTATTGTCGGTGACTTCAATCTTCACTGTGAACTGGGTTCAGCACCCGGTGTAAAGTTATTGAATGAAATTTTAGCTGAAAATAATCTACGACAACATGTTACAGAATCAACACGCATCCGGGGGCACAGGTTGGACTTGGTGATAACACGTTCACCTAGTTCCACCGTATCATCTACAATGGCATACCCTGGCAGCATATCAGATCATTACAGTGTTGTTTTTCTTCTGTCTTCTGCAAACCCAGTGCCTGCTCGTACTATGACGCATCTGCGCGATATCCGTGGAATAAATCATGACCATTGACAAATTTATGTACAGCACTGAACAGCGTTCAACGCCATGATCACTCGAGCTAAGCGGGCTCACTATGAATCAATGTTGTCATCACTTGACCATCGGACATGCTTTCGTGTGGTCAACACCCTGCTAAAGCCGCCGAGCACTAGTCGACCACAATCATCAAGCACTGAGAAACTGTGCAGTGACTTCGCTACTTACTTCGCTGAAAAAAACACAAGGAATCAGAGTGCACATCCAGAAGAAGCTTATAAGTGATAAAGAATTTTCTGATTACGTCGTCGATGTTAGCAGACAACCAGTATCATACCAACTAAATCGACTACTACCTACGAATGACGAGGAACTGAGGAACATCATCAAATTGTGCCCCTCAAAGACATGTAGTCTGGATGCCTGCCCAATTGAACTCCTGAAGAGAACACTGAATATCCACATTCCCTATTTGGTGGCCATAGTATATAACAACTTCGAAGAAGGAATATTCCCTAACACGCTGAGAACTGCGGTTGTGAAACCACTGCTGAAAAGTGACACGATAAATAAAGATTTGCAAAAAAACTACAGACCAGTCTCCAACATAGCGTTCATCGGCAAAGTGTTAGAGAAAGTTGCAGTCCATCGGCTAACAGAACACCTAACTATGAATGGACTGCACGAACAATACCAGTCTGCATACAAGACACTGCACAGTACCGAGACAGCCCTGTTGAGAGTAAAGCAGGAGCTCTTGACAGGAACCATGCCATGATGTTTGTCATGCTAGATCTATCAGCAGCATTCGACACTATCGATCATGCACACTTGTTGGAACTTCTGCAAGATGAATACGGTGTGCGTGGAACGGCACTGGCTTGGTTCCGGAAATACATGGAAGACCGCGCCTATCGCGTCCAGATTGACTCAACAACATCAGAGCATATTCCTCTACAGTGTGGTGTACCACAGGGCTCGGTCCTTGGGCCAGTTATGTTTACTCTGTACACCACGCCAATGCAGCGCATATTCAAAAGACTTGGAGTATATTACCACAGATATGCGGATGACATTCAACTATATGTATCCTACAATCATAGACATAAATAGAACACCCGTTAGTAAAACAAGACCGCTGAGCTCTTTTCAGTTGACACATTGTAAGATACATGCCTCCCTCTTCTTGTCTTCTTCGGGGCCGCACGCAATGGTCCAGGAGGCATTTGTCACAACGAAAGATATTTTGATTGTCCGTCGTTTTTGCGCTCGCCAGGTAGAGATTTATAACTGTATTTCTACTCACTCGACCAATGAGTACATAGTACAACAGACGTGTAGTCAACGCATTGTTCTCCAGGTTCGAAACGATTTTAATCTTGTACATCAGACGGCTACGTACATAGTAGCAATATAATCACTCACGATGACAAATAAAAATAACAGTGACGACATCTATCACTGTAAACCGTAAAGAAAAGTAGTGAATGTAAACATCACTTAAAATGTATACAGACTCTTAAAGTCTAGAAGTTAACAAGAAAATTCTGACCGGAAATTTTGAATTCTAATGCTAAAGCAGGTATGGCCCGCCAGGACCACCCTTACTGAAAATGTGGATGCCTAAAATTCAGCATGACTACACACCTAAGTGTGAATTTAAAATAGTCTTGCCGACCCCTTGTAAACGCTTCTCCGGGGTATTTATACTCCCAGTTTTCCAAAATCAGACGCCGTCACTAGAGGCGCTGTGATTGCTTAAATACCCAATACGCTTTACTATTGGTCAACTTGTTAAATCCACCCACCCTCTCAACCACTGGACAATGACGTCTGCCAGTCTTCCTTGCCCAGTTTGCAAGTTAAACTTTTGAACTCTTGGAGCTGGGTTTCCAGGGCTCCTTCTCCATTCCCCAATTACGTTGACCCTCGGGTCAGAGCAATTTAGCAAATGTCAGGATTAAAGGGAAAGCTGAAGTGTCTAAAGTAGTAGGCACGACCACATAACACCAGTCTTAAGGGGCTTACACTGGCTGCCGGTAGCAAGTCGAATACATTTCAATGTGCTAGTGTTGGCGTACCGATGCCTCAATGGTTTGGCGCCGATCCACTTGGCCGAACTTTTACACATACGAACTCCTGACGGGCGTCTACGCAAGGACTATGCGCCAACACTGCACCAATGCATCACTAAGTAGAGCATTGGTGAATCTGCATTTGGAACAACAGCGCCTCGACTTTGGAATTCATTGCCCGCAGACATTCGTAATTCCAAGGCGCTAACAATTTTAGGAAGCCTTTAAAGACTCACCTTTTTATTAGTCACTTCAAATAAATGTAAATGAAGAGAATATTATGTGATGGACACTATGGATGGACTATTTGTGATATACATTAATTTTGCATTAGGATTTTCACCTAATGTTAAGGTTTTCTAAATTATTTTATTTATTTCTAAATAATTTTATTTATTTACTAAATATTATTTTATGCCATGTGAATAGTATTTTATACCATGTACAGCGCACTGATCCATTTAGTGGGAATTAGCGCTTTTAAAAATGCTGTATTATATATTATATATTATATTTACAAGAATGCATATGCAGCTCGTATTACCAAAAACTAAGCTTTTTGTAAGAAAACTAACTTCAACAAATCTGTGTCAATATCCTATGGAAATGGATGTCATTTTATCTATGTGATTAAAAAAGTATCATTAATAATTAATTGAACATGTCATACTTCTGATCAGTTGTGTGGGTAGCATAGTGTTTACATGGTGGGAATTACGAAATTGCAGAAAAGGAAGGCACTTGACAGTTCATTGCGACCAGCAGGAAACGTTCAGAGAATGAGAGACGAGAGTTTGACAAAGAGAGCATAAAAATTTGGAGAGGGAGTAGAAGAAGAAAGAGCAACATGATGGTGGGGGGAGGTGAGGGAGTAGAAGGAGAAAGACTAATATCATGGTGGGGGGAAGTGAGGGAGTAGAAGGAGAAAGACTAATATCATGGTGGGGGAAAGGGAGGGAGTAGAAGGAGAAAGACCAACATCATGGTGGTGGAAAGGGAGGGAGTAGAAGGTGAAAGACTAACATCATGGTGGGGGAAAGGGAGGGAGTAGAAGGAGAAAGACCAACATCATGGTGGTGGAAAGGGAGGGAGTAGAAGGAGAAAGACCAACATCATGGTGGTGGAAAGGGAGGGAGTAGAAGGAGAAAGACCAACATCATGGTGGTGGAAAGGGAGGGAGTAGAAGGAGAAAGACCAACATCATGGTGGTGGAAAGGGAGGGAGTAGAAGGCGAAAGACCAACATTATGATGGAGGAACGCAGCTGTGAACAGCAGAACATTTGGGGAAATTGAGAGACGAGTTAGATATGGAGACAAGTGGGCGGAAACGAATTCGTGATGTGCTCCGCCCCCCCCCACCTACCCACCCCACAGGGGGTTAAGGGGGAGAAGTATGTGAATTACGTCGGTTAGCCTCGTGGTCTAACTGAATGATACTTAGAGAGTTGTCACCATCCGGTTCAGAAGGACCTCGCTTCAAGTGACAGCTTGCATGTTCTGAGTATCTTCTTGATTTAGCAATGTGTTTGTTGTGATTCCCTCTTGTTTCGTCTCAGTCCAAGTAAGTGACAACTTGAATAATCTGTGTATCCTCATGATTTATCACAAGAGTTATTGTTATTCCCTCTTGTCAATTAAAGAAACCCGCGTAGATTGATTGCGAGTTGAATGTAACAGACTACTCTTAACCGAACATTTGACAACAATCTATTTGGATCGATGGAGTCGATTGCATACTCCAAGTGACATATTGGAACTTAGACAATTTCTAGTAGGAAGACAGATGGTTATAACCGTTGCTATAGCCGAGTAAATGAATTTAAAGCGTGTTCTTCTTTTTGAGTTCTTCTTTGTTCACGAAAGCAGACGCTAGGCCAATACATGCTAAGGAGTCGTATCAGCGTCGTGTGAAATCAAGAACACTTCTAGCAGGAAATGAATCCGAAATGTTTGTTTCATCTTGAGTTGTTTTCCATCGTCCGAGTAATAATGAGTCGTGGTATATGAACGTTTTAATAGCGTAATGCCAACTTAGCTTTCAAAGAAACAGGTTTGACAGTTTTTCAATGATTTCAAAAAAAGTGGCATCCTAAATATAATATATATATATATATATATATATATATATATATATATATATATATATATATATATATATATATATATATATATATATATATATTTATAATCTTTGCTGAGAAGCTTATTAGGAATTGACCTTAATCATGGACACATTCCATGGGCAGATATCCAGATGCTCAAAAGGGGAGTGCCCATTTTAATTAAAAAGCCCCCAGGTGGCAGGGCGTCTAGTTATTCAAACTGGTACGTTATGGCACACTCACTTAGACATACACGCACGCACGCGTATGTGTTTTATTTGCTGTATGGCAAGGTGGCTACTGCTGGACACACCCTGGATCTTCCCGACGAAACCTAGCTGTATATCAAACGCCAACGCTACACATTTTTTCATGTTTATTAAAGATCACATTCTGTAATTAATATTAATAAACTAGTTCCAAGTAAATATTAGGCTCAATGCATTCGAGAATTGCTCTAGAGATGCAATGCAACTAGTGCCTGTTTTTACATGTAAGTAAAATACAGTTGTTTCTCGAGTTCCAGGTCGCCGTCTGTCGTTATGTCGCAGAGTTTCTCCAGCTCCGTCTTCGTCTTGATCGTCACGAACCAGTCGACGAACTCGCGGCCTAGCAGCTCCACCATGATCTCGTCTGCCTGCAGACTGTCGAGGGCCTCTGACAGCGTCGTCGGCAGTGTCGTCGCTGTCGTGTCGCGTTGCGGGGGACATTCGAGGTTGTGGTTGATTCCGTCGAGGCCGGCCGCCACTGTTGCGGCGAGGACGAGGTAAGGGTTGCTGCTGCCACTCGGCACGCGGCTCTCGATAAACGTGCCGCCGACGTCGACGTTCTTGACCCTGAACGACGTGTTGCGGTCGTCGATGCCCCAGTTGGCCATGTGCGGCGTCCATGGCTGGTGTAAACGGCGGTAACAGTTGACGGTGGGGGAATACAGAGCCGTCAGTGCCCTGGCGTGCTTGACGAGGCCTGCTATCCAGTGGCCGGCCATCGTCGAGAGATTGTCGTCGCTACTCGAATCGTACAGGACATTATCGTCACCGTGCCACAAGGAATGGTTAAAGTGCAGGCCGCTGCTCGACGACTCAACTCGAGGCTTTGTCATGAACGTAGCACGCAGACCGCGCTGTTGGAAGAACTCTTTCACGCCTTCCTTTGTAACGACGGCGTCATCAACCGAACGCACGCCGTCGGTCGGCCGGCCGACCAACTCAAACTGACCGGCCCCGAATTCGCAGTTGAAGCTCTCGATGTCGATTCCGCTCTGCTGCAGTTGGCCGTCCAAGTCGCACAGATCCGCCTCAGTGTTCGACAGCGCCAGACTGCTGAAGATGTCTGGGCCATCGAACACGGGTTCACCGGCTGAGTCGAACAAGTAGAACTCGTACTCGAAGCCCGACTTGAGTCTGAGGCCGAGAGCCGAGAGACGGTCGAGCTGTGTGCGGGCCACGTAGCGCGGACACTGCAGTTGAGGACGCGGAGACGGTCGCAGCCAGTGCGTCTCACACATGAACTCGTAGACTCGGTGTCGTCCGGCCCCGGCCCACGCCAGTCGCCGGCTGGTGTCCGGCATCGGCCGAAGCAGGGCGTTGCCCAGTTGGGCCTCGATTAGCTCGGTAAGGGGGACGAACTGTGACCGTGGCCCGGTGGCTAGAACACCTGTAGAACACAGGTCACAACTAATGTTACCGTATGCGACAGTGGTGACTATGTGCGCAGATGTATATTTAAAAAAGGCTGTCGTGAAATGTGTTGACATGTTTTGATGTTACTGACCGACATCTTCGACAAGTTTAGCCAATATCACATAGTTCTTAGTCTCATCGCTAGCATGGCAACAACACATATTGAGAGTTTCCACGAATCGTCTTCCTCTGTGGCAGAACAAGCAACAAGAAATAATTTGTCAAAACATCCTTAGACAGCAGAGCACACTGTCTCACTTGTACTTGGCTCTATATGAAACCCTTTGTAAAATACCTAATTTAATTCTTTATGCAATACATTTCATAGTAACGAGAAACGGGCCATGAAGCTTCAAATATATATCCTGCATGTATTTGAACGCTGTCTTAATGATCGTGTGAGCAAATTTGTTATGACGAAGTGAGTTTGAGTTTACCGACAAAGTATACATACATTCAAGATGTACAAAACGAAACAAGTACAAGCATGTACGTAGTAATACAGTTTCAGGTTAATAGCAGAATCATATGGCTGTAACCTGTTGGGCAAACACAAACATTGCTAACAACGATTGCGATTAAACATTTATATAACAAATAGCTGTCAACCATGGTAATTTTACCTTTGGAATGATCAATAATAATTTGCGCAACAAGTAGCAATCAGGCTAAATTACAAATTACTAATACAAGGGTAATGCAAATGAATCATAGTAAATGAAATAATAAAAAACGGTGGAATATATTAATTATTAAGTTTACTTGCCTTAGCCAGTTAAAACACATGCCTTTAATGCAAATGTAAACTTGTTATATTATGTTTACATATTAGACTTTTTTGATGATCTAACAGTAGAACTACTTAAGGGACGAATATCTGTCTAAGTTGCAGCAAGACTGTGAATGTCATGTGTAAATGTAAAGATGTTTGAAAATTAAACTGATAGGATATAACTGTACCTACATTTAGTAATTTAAATTTGATAGATATCCTGCAATCTTATTAAATGTAAGTGTGTAAAGAGGAGATGATGGTGTTCATGGAAGCTTGTTTGAAGAATAGTACAAACTATTTTTTTGTGTTGCTGCCAAGCCAGTTTTTCGTCAATATAGAGGCGTAGAAATATAATACAATGTGTGGGCTTAATTATCTTATCAGACATCAACAAAACTGTTTCTTCACTTTGAACAGGGGGGTCCAGAAAATAACATATATTTTGTCGTGGTGTCATCCGCAAATAATATGGAATAATTTTTTTTACAAAAAGATCGTTTGTATATAAAATAAACAAGAGGGGACCAAAGAGAAACCACGTGGGACACCATACGTAAAAATCAATGTTAGCGAGAATAACCTGCAAAACGTTGTAGTTAGTATGTCGCAAGGCAGCGCAACCATTAATCCATGCACATAACGAACTTTGTACATTCGTGTCTACAAACACCACGCACACACGCCCACATGCACAGGCTGTAGTTTGAGACTGTACCCGAGTAGATTCCCAGCCCATCCCGCAGTATCCGGCCAGCGTGTCTGACGGGCACCGTCTTGCCACGTGGGATGCCATGTATGTCAGCGACAGTGAAACGAACGAAGTCACACTTCGCTGTCAGACTAGACGTGTCCACCTGCGGCGAGTCTGACATTTTACCGCCGGCAACTAGGTCACCATTAAACATCTCAAGTAGCGGCATCTGGTGACATAGATGAATGTAAACGATCTGCATCAATGTTTTGGCATAAGCGTCGATTTTACGGTAACCATGGTGCTAGGAGTAGGAGATTTTTGCAATTGTACTTGGGCTGTTTTTTTTGGTGACCCAACCTGCACAACTGGTTATTGTACTTGGACCCAGTATTTTTGGTGACCCCAGTATTCGCTAGGTGGCACAACTTGCAACTGTACTTTTTGTGACCCAAATATAGGCCAGACGATTCAGCTTGCAGTTGTACTTGCAGTTGTGCAGTTGTATATATATATATGCTCAAGTACAACTTGTTGTGCAGTTGTATATATATATATGTTGTGCAGTTGTATATATATATATGCTCAAGTACAACTGCAAGTTGAATCGTCTGGCCTATATTTGGGTCACAAAAAGTACAGTTGCAAGTTGTGCCACCTAGCGAATACTGGGGTCACCAAAAATACTGGGTCCAAGTACAATAACCAGTTGTGCAGGTTGGGTCACCAAAAAAAACAGCCCAAGTACAATTGCAAAAATCTCCTACTCCTAGCACCATGGTTACCGTAAAATCGACGCTTATGCCAAAACATTGATGCAGATCGTTTACATTCATCTATGTCACCAGATGCCGCTACTTGAGATGTTTAATGGTGACCTAGTTGCCGGCGGTAAAATGTCAGACTCGACGCAGGTGGACACGTCTAGTCTGACAGCGAAGTGTGACTTCGTTCGTTTCACTGTCGCTGACATACATGGCATCCCACGTGGCAAGACGGTGCCCGTCAGACACGCTGGCCGGATACTGCGGGATATATATATATAAACACACACCCACACACACGCACGCACGCACGCACGCACGCACGCACGCAGCAGATATATGGCAGGCAGACAAACATACATTTCATCCAAATTTTGCTGAAGTAGTTTTACTACTTGTGGGTCAAATATTGAACATATATATATATATATATATATTATATATATATATATATATATATATATATATATATATATATATATATATATATATATATATATATATATATATATATATATATATATATATATATATATATATATATATATATATATATATATATATATATATATATATAATATATATATATATATATATATATATATATATATATATATATATATATATATATATATATATATATATATATATATTATATATATCAGTGCGCTGTACATCAGATAACATACATTCATGTGGCTGTCACTAAAAAAGTTCGTCAGTTTAAGCGCAATCTCCATGACCTCTGGCTGAGTGCGGGCCTCTGACTGAGTGCGGGCCTCTGACTGAGTGCGGGCCTCTGACTGAGTGCGTGTGCGCCTACACGGCAGCACCAATAACATTCTCGGCTTTAGTGAAATCAATGTTAAGTTTTAATGCACTATCACATGCCAATTTTAGCAAACTGCTATATGAACATACAGTGATCGCGGAGAAAATAAAAGTTTCCGAACTTACGAAGGAAATCGCTCAATTTCGAACACTTTGACCAAGCTACAGGTGGCACAAACAGTAACAGGCGATTCAGTCAAGCATGACGGCAGCCCTGCAATATTCAGCGAAGGCTCTTTACCAGTTGGCCGGCTTTGTGTCAGAAAAATCAGTCAGCAGTTCATTGTGGAAAGCTCTGGCAATGAACGGCATTTCCTGCACGCAGCCAACCAGAAGAGGTCAACGAGGGGGTACAATGCTACGCAGACCCATTCAAGTGGTATTGTCTGGCTTCAGGCGCCTTCAATGTGTTAACACCACAGTCGACAAGGTGAGACATTGCAATGACAATTGTGTCAATTTGAACAATATGACACATACACAGGCGCGCCACACACGCGTCCTAGGGAGCAACATGCAACATGACGTTCACGTTAGCAGAAATGGGGCTAATTACAACAACCTCATCAACGTATAATCGAACAAGTGGGATCTACCAACCATCATCAATACTAACATTCGGGGTGCCTTGGCAAGCAAAATCGATTAAATCAAAGTAATTAAAGATAACTACGGAGTGGACGTCCTAGCAGTCACTGAGACATGGTGTACCAACTTTATTATGTATGCTGACGACATTATTTAGCACCATCAAATACTTTAAAGATAATATACCAAACAAATGCACTGAATCTGCAGAAAATTATAAACTCCTAAAATAATTGAATGGCCTAATACTAATCAATTGTCATTAAACAAAATAAATCCAAATATACGATCTTTCAAATGCCAAATAAAGTTAAACACACCTTTTCGCTCGAAATCAATAATATCAACATAGAACGAGTGGAAGAGTTAATTTTTAGAACTGACTTTAGATACAAACTTAAATTAAAAAAAAACACTGAAAAAATATCAAACAAGTGTTCCACAATACGGTAATATTATTTCAAATTAACTATTGTATCATGGTATGGGGTTACCAAGGTACCAGAATTATGAAAATTCAAAAGAAAGCTATGAGAATGTTGACCCTAAGTAAATACAATTCACATACAGAACCACTTGTTAAGAAAAACTTTATATTTTAATAATATATGATTTATTAAAATTACATGAACTTAATTTCTTATAATATATGCATATGCTTACTTATTAAATTGGAAAATAACCCGAAATATACACAATCATAACACAGGGTGTACAACTGATATATACATATTCAGAACTAAACATGAATTTAATGTAATACATATATGAATGCACGACTACTTTCTATTATAATTAATATTACATATTATCACACATATATCAATATATACACTCAAATATTCATGTACTCTTTCTCCCTCTGCACCCACTCACTGTCACAACCTTTTGTATAAATGAGTTAATTATATTTCATTGGTGACAGCGACTTAAAAGTCTTCATAGGAGTCACTGATACCTTATTAAGTTATACTCTGTTTGTATTTTTTCTATGTGAACGTATTAATGCACATTTTCTTTTATCACAACATTTTTATTTGTATCACAAACGGGGTCGAAATAAACTTTCTTGTTCTTTTTCTGGAAGGTCTCTATCTTTTCCGTTTCAGAAATGGATTGTATACTTCATTAGTAATGCATTGTGTCCCAGTGTCCCAGTAGGTTAAAGTTGAATTATCGCTACATTGTATTCTTGAGCAAGAAGGAAAACTCGATAATTCGACATGAAGAACATCTTGGTAAGTTATGCAGGCCATGTGTGTTAATTATACACATTTCACATGTTTCTCAGTGATTATAAAGAAGGTAAACTTAAGAGGCCCAGAAAGTAAGAATTGTTCAGTAATGCTTTTGTGCAACTGAAGGCGACTTGCTTTACGTGACCTTTGAACCGTTTTAGGTGGCTCTCCTAGCGGCGACGTTCGCCGCTGTCGTCCGATCGGCCTCTTTCAGTCAAAAAGGTACATGAATCTATGTAACGAATTTTTATTTGGACACAATGCTTTTTTGCGTTATGCGATTAATTATCTAATAAATATTGTTCATATTTGCTTTCACATACATGCGTACGTGTGTTCGTGCATTCGTGCGTGCCTTTGATGATATAATAATAATCATTCGTTTTCGGATGCTTGATATTAATACAAATCATATACCACCTATTTTACATGTACGGTTCTTTCGTTCGTGCACGTGTTTGTGCGTTTGTGCGTGCGTTAGTGCTTCGGTATGCATATGGGTGCGTGTTTTCGTTGTGTAGTTAATTGTGTAGCCATATAACTATCACGCGATAATTTGACCCTTCAGATATCAACAACAAGATTCGAGGTTGTATGGAGCAGTGCGAGGCCGACTTCGAGGATTGCGTCCTGATGTGTGACAATGACCTGGACTTTGACCCCGACATTAAAGTCTGCGAGCACACGCACACTATGTATAAAGGCTATTGTGTAGCGCACTGTTTTCACTAAACTACGACTTATTTCTCTGACAAGAGTTTTCTTGCTGGTCAAGGAGACTTGCAGTTATATCATTTAATGTTATGGACAATACGTGATAAGATGCAAATGTATGTTTCCGAATGATTACTTTGTCGGATGGTGTCATCAGTAGTCAGAGTCTGTCTAAAGGTTATCTGCCGACAAATAGTAGCCGACAACCCATCGGCCAACCGTGGGCCGACCGTTTTTTTCAGATTCCAGATGCCCATAAAAGTAATGCCATCTGTTGGTGGAGAACATACACATAACGACTACATTGAGTTGCCAACTGAAAACGTAGGTGTTAACATGTTGACAACTGAAGAATCGCTATGTCTATGGCGGACTTATGATTTGGTACAGACCTTGTGTTGAGTGTCACATCGCTTCACTCGCTTGCCAGTGAGACAGTAATTTATCGTTATTTATTACACTCAACTGTACTATGTATATACAATGTATGTACTATATATGTAAGCACCTCACCTCACGAGTTAGTTCATTTGTAGTAACAAATGATTTGCTTTAACTGAATAGTTATTTTATGTTTGTTTATCAACCCACGCCTTTGCACAAAGGAACCAATGCAGGTACACAAAATAGAACTGAGGGCGTGCAGTGTGAATTGGGATGTTCCCTTGTTATGGAAATGTTCCTACCCCAGTTAAAACTGATCAGCTGCCCCATTTCGTCTGACTCGTCAAAGCGCGAGTCGTCATTTCGTGACCTGAACCAGATAACAGTAACTGGGAATATGGTCAGAGGGGGAGGACGTGGGGAGAGTGAGAATGGAGGTAGGGAAAGGAAGGGAGGGGGAGGGAGAAACGGAGAAACAAAGATAGCTATAGAGTAAGATATACGGACAGACAGACAGACAGACAAGCAGGCAGGCAGGCAGGCAGGCAGGCAGGCAGGCAGGCAGGCAGGCAGGCAGGCAGGCAGGCAGGCAGGCAGGCAGGCAGGCAGGCAGGCAGGCAGGCAGGCAGGCAGGCAGGCAGGCAGGCAGGCAGACAGACAGGCAAATAGGCAGACAGGCAGACAGGCAGGCAGGCAGCTGTGGGGGAAACGATTTGGGAATGAGATCATCCAGCACGGAGGAGGCTTCAAGGGATGAGTGGGTTTCAATGACGGTGACACGACTTACCCAGAACGCCATTGTTGATTTCCACGCAAAGTAACATTTTATTTCATGTACACCGGGCAACTGATAATATTATATGTTTAGAGCACTTTCGTTAAATTGTTTTCATCACTAAATAATAAAATCACCGTTTGTGTTTAAGTGACATGAAATAAATATATCGCCTCTAATTATTTACTATACGAGCATTCTTAAATTCAAATTTCCCAATCCAAATACAAAATAATTCAAAATAAAAAATCAATTTACAGTTCATAGAAATACTCAGTTCGTAACAGTTTGATTACGTCGCTTTGACGAAACACGTACACATTATGTTACGTGTGCAAGGAAGCAGTGAGAGAGAGTGGCCGGGCCAGTGCCGTCATACTTCGATACTTGGATTTTCCATTTCCACATCAATGCTCGACATCGAGCAATGCATGGCCTTGGACTTGCATATGTTCGTGCAGTCGTCATCGATGGAGCCATCGCAGAACTTCTGATTTCAGTCGTAGCTGCACTAAGTACCTCTTTGTAATTTGTGTAGTCTTCATCCTTTCTGGTACGCCTATGAACCCTACACATAGTTTGATTGCACGCTATTTTTCTAATAGCTTCCTTTCACAAGTGTTTCTTTCTAGACCGTTTTCATTATTTTTTCAAGAGAACAAATTGTTCAATGATACTCTGAATTTTTTATTTTAGAATGATCGAATATTCAATTGCTGTCTTGTTTCTCAGCATGTAATTCCAAGCTTTTATAAGCATTTTGTCATATTTTTATGTTTACATTTGTGGAAGTTTCTCCTGTGTTTGATTGTGATCATTATTACCCAATGGTTCATGTATTTTGACATTGTCCACAAATAATTTTTGTGAAGACAACATTTATAATTTATTTATTTAACTTAATAATTTAAAAGCAAAACTGCTTTTCCTCACCCCATGTACTCTCTAGATATTTCCATCGTATGTGTTCGTGGGTAAAATATCCCATTATGATACATTCCCCTTTACTCACTTTTATGTTTGGACTACGGTAAACTAATCCAATAGTTAATGTTGAATTTCCGTCCTGTGTCCTCGTTAAAATTGACACCAGTAGCAGCGCAGTTAGTCTCTTTCTGATGTCAACTTGACCCATCCGTGAATAGACAGAATTGTTACTCTAAATAAATAACATTTACTAAATAAATGTAACAAATACCATCGACTTCTCCCTTCGTGTCTACCTAAGCCATGACTGTCACCAGCAGAAGTATGAAGGTTAACTGAGACAAAAATGCACGTGATACGACTCACGAAACGGTGTGAATAGATCCAAATATCCAAGCAAACGATCAAGTTATTAATAAAGGTTTCTTTTCAGAGTTATGTTCACACCGGAACTGAAATGCAAAAACAAGTTAATTCAAACGTTTATAAATAAATGAATTGATTTCAGTAATATGTACATAGCACTGATTGCAATATTTTTTTTAAAAAGGGGGCACAAAGAAGTATAATACTTATACAAAGAACAATGCTACTTATATATATCCATTTATAATTATAATGACATATAAATGCTTGATTAAGCATAACATAATTACGGTATGCAAGTATTTGATTATTATTACACATAAAAAACGCAGCAATATAATTTTTATGCATATTCATTGCAGATCGAAAACAATAGTTTGACAAATTCTCTTTTATGAATCAGTATATAAATTTTATTCAACATCGACCGCAACGATGACGCAGTCGTGGTCAGGAAAGGTACACTACAAACAATAGTGAAATTGGACAGTAGACTTGTCCTGACATAGCTGTTACTATGTGATATTCCATACATTTACAAGGGAACACCCAACTTGTTCTGCCTTTTCATATAGAAAACAATAAACATACATTTCGGCCAAATTTTGCAGTAGTTTTACTACTTGTGGGTCAAATATTGAACATTGTCGAAATTTAGCTAAAAAGTGGTTTTTACAACAACTTAATAAAATACACAAAATAATTAGTTTTTTTACTTTTGGGGTTAAATGGATTTCAAATAACCTATAAAATTTAAAGTTTAAGTATTTTTATTTTATTTCAGGAAAATAGGTCGTAGTTTTACTACTTGTGGATCAAATATTGAACATTGTCGAAATTTTGCTAAAACGTGGTTTTTACATAGTAATATAGTAAATAAGAAAAACGAATTAAACATTATGGTAGAAGATATTGACCCTCACATAATTGGTATTACCAAATCATGGGCCAACACAGACATAACAGATGCAGAACTAGGATTGACAGGTTACGTAATGTTTAGGAGAGATCGAATAGGAAGAAGGGAAGGGGGGTTATTTTATACGTTAAATAACATTAAAATGGGAAGCAGATTACGATGAAACGGTTTGGTGCAAAATGGTTTCAGGAAATTCAAAATTAACTATTGGATTAGTTTACCGAAGTCTTTTTTACGGACTACTTGTGGGTAAAATATTGAACATTGTCGAAATTTAGCTAAAAAGTGGTTTTACAACAACTTAATAAAATACATAAAACAATTAGTTTTACTAGTTTTATGCGAGTAGAACATATTAAGACTTATGTAATATGAACATGGTGACGATATAAAAAAAAATTGCAACGGACCACCCCAACATTGTTTTACTCCTGGGGTCAAATGGATGTCAAATAACCTATAAAATTTAAAGTTTAAGTATTTTTATTTTATTTTAGGAAAATAGGTCGTAGTTTTATTACTCGTGGGTCAAATATTGAACATTGTCGAAATGTTGCTAAAACGTGGTTTTTACATAGTAATATACTAAATAAGAAAAACGAATTAAACATTATGATAGAAGATATTGACCCCCACATAACAGTGTCTACAATCAAATACATTTTGACATCAATGTAAAATCAGAAAGTAAAAATAAAAAACGTATAGGAGAAACTTCCAAAAAGGTATCTATAAAAATATGAGAAAATACTTAGCAAAGCTAGATAGGAATAACCTGCTGATTAATAAGACCGCAGTTGAATGTTGGAATATTCTAAAATATGAAATTGAGAGTATCATCGATAAATGATTTCCGTTGAAAAACAAAGAAAACGGTCTAGAAAGAAACACTTTTCAAAAGAAGCTATTAGGAAAATAGTGTTTAAGCAAACTATGTATAGGCATACCAGAAAGGATGAAGACTATGCAAATTACTATGCAAATAACAAAGAGGCATTTAACCTAGCTACAACTGAAATTAGAAAATCTAAAAGAACCTTTGAAAAAAATTCGCAAGTAATATAAAAATGACAGCCAGAGTTTCTATGCTTATGTAAGGAGAAACTGAAAGTTCGAGATAAGGTCGGACCACTGGAAAACAACAGGGGAAACACAATTTCAGACGGGTTTCAAATGGCAGAGGTCCGTCCTGAATGAGTATTTCAGCTCAGTATTTACCATAGAAGATATCAGCTCACTTCCAGTCCCATTAAAAATATTTGAGGGCAATAAATCGGAACATTTAGGGCAGTTATTTGTAACTCCTGAAATGATAGCGAACAGGGGAGTAAAGTCATTCTCCCGGCTCAGTATATGTATATTGACAGTTTATCTCTGGTGAGTCACTTTTATAATACTTATATAGTGAGACTTTATTTATAAATTATTAGAAGAAGTTGTGAAACTTTATGTTATGTTGAATGTTTTGGAAGCCGCCACTTTACCATTCAGGTAAGGGCGTGGCGGCAATAGGTGTGCTGGGCGTGGCAGTACTGGGTAACTCTGTAATGTCTTTATACATTGCCATTCATTTAAAGACTGTATGCAACTAATTGTTAATTACAATTACTGATATATCAAGCACTGTATAAACGTGATAATGTATTAGAGAGGTTGTAATGCCGCGTTGGTTGTTTCATTACAGTCGCTGGGAGCAGGAACTCCATTTGTGATACATTCACCTATTAATTAAAGACCATATGGTGGACTTCCTCGTTAAGCATAAATTATTAAATTCATCTCAACATGGATTCCTTAAAGCGAGGTCATGCTTAACAAATATGTTATGTTTTTTGGAAGAAATCACTAAGTGGATAGACGTGGGATCGCCAGTAGATATTATCTGCTTAGATTTTCTGAAAGCTTTTGACAAAGTGCCACATCAAAGATTACTACTTAAATTAAAAGCCCATGGTATCGGGGATAGCATAACTGACTGGATAGAACAATGGCTGACTGACAGAAGACAACGAGTTGTAGTAGATGGAGAAGTTTCAAATGGAAATCGGTTTTGAGTGGGGTACATCAAGGATCAGTATTAGGACCTATATTATTCTTAATTTATATCAATGACTTGGACGACAGTATAACAAGTAACGTACTGAAATTTGCGGATGACACAAAACTGTTTAGAAAGGTTAATACTGATGGTGATAAACAACATTTACAAAACGATCTAGACAGATTAGTGAAATGGTCTGAGAAATGGCAGATGTTGTTCAATTTTGGGAAATGTAAATGCCTACATACAGGACATAGAATGTAAACTATAAAATGGGAGATACTGTTCTGGGTACTACTGTAAAAGAAAAGGACTTAGGAGTTACAATAAGCGCTGATATGAAAGTTTCAGAGCAGTGTGGTATTGCAGCTTCAAAGGGTAATCAAATTCTTGGATTGATTAGAAGAAACATAACATACAAGGGAAAAAAGTTAATTATACCTCTTTATAAAGCAATAGTTAGACCTCATTTAGAATACTGTATACAAGCATGGAGACCATATCGTAAGAAGGATATAGATACGCTTGATTCCAGAACTGAGAGACCTTAGTTATGAAGAACGCCTGAAAGAATGTGGTTTAACAACTCTAGAGACAAGGAGGTTAAGAGGAGATCAGATTGAAGTTTTTAAGATATTGAATGGGTATGAAAATATTGATAGAAATATGTTTTTCTCACTGAAGAAGGATAGCAGAACTAGAGGTAAAATTAGTAAAGGATCAATGTAGATTGGACATCAGGAAGCACTCGTTCTCACAGAGGACAATAAATGAATGGAACAAATTGTCTACAGATTGTGTAACTGCTAGCAGCGTGAATATGTTTAAAAACAAGGTTGACACATATCTCAGGAGGGCGGGCTATAAGTAGATGAACATTGTTGGACTCTCGATAAGCCAATGGCTTCCTTGTCCACTTGCCATCTGGGCCTTTGGCTTGGATGGCAAATCTTGTTAACCTACCTACCTACCTATCCTCTTCGGGCCCAGTGGCCCATAAGGCCGAAGTGAATCTCCTCCATCTTGTTCTGTCAGCTGCTACACGTCTGGCTTCGTTCCAGCTATTCCACCCCAGTATACGTCTTTCATTTTCAATAGTTGATCGCCACGTTGTCTTTGGTCGCCCA
>OY759261.1:59385981-59400046 GCA_963662155.1 Lamellibrachia columna | reverse complement strand
CATCGAAGCATTGATGCCTATCGTCTGCATGCATCAGTGCCACGTAGTCAACAGACGGCGTAATTTGAAATTGTTCTATGTCGACGTGTTATGGTGACCTAGTTGGATCACAAAGAAGCCGACGAAAGAATGGCCGACTCAATGCAGACGGTATGCGTATAATCTAACAGCGAAGTACGACTTCGTCCGATTCACTGTCGCTGACATACATGGCATCCCACGTAGCAAGACGGTGCCCGTCAGACACGCTGGCCGGATACTGCGGGATGGGGATGGAAATCTACTCGGATACAGTCTGCTTGTGATGAATTCTATTTACAGCCTTGGACCCCACTGTGACTGACACTGATAGAAACTAGTCAAACTAGCCAAACTACAACATCGAAGCAATGATGCATATCGTCTGCATGCATCAATGCCACGTAACCACCAGACGGCTTAACTTGAAATTGTCTCTATGTCGACGTGTTATGGTGACCTAGTTGGATCACAAAGAAGCCGACAACAGAATGGCCGACTCAATGCAGACGGACGCGTATAATTTAACAGCGAAGTACGACTTCGTCCGATTCACTGTCGCTGACATACATGGCATCCCACGTAGCAAGACGGTGCCCGTCAGACACGCTGGCCGGGATTTTGCGGGATGGGATGGAAATCTACTCGGGTACAGTCTCAAACTACAGTGTGTGTGTGCGTGCGTGTGCGCGTGCGTGTGTGTGTAGCAATGTGTTCACACGAAAGTGTGCATTTCCGTTTGTGTGTGGGACGTTTTGACCCTAGACACACACGCACGCACGCACGCACGCACGCACGCGCAAAACAGTGTTACAGTTAAGTGCATGGCTTAATGGTGGTGCCGCCTTGTGACATACTAAATACAACGTTTTGCAGGTTATTCGCGCTAACAATGCTTGTTACGTATTGTGTTCCCCGGGATCTCTCTTTGGTCTCGTCTTGTTTATTTTATACATAAACGATGTACATTTTTGTCAAAAAAAGTAAATCGATATTATGTGTGGATGATATCACTGTGTACATAAGTGGAAAACTAACTAATGATCTGTACAAGGACATAAACAAGAACTCGAGGTCTTGGCTGACTGGTTTCATCTTTTAAATGTATCTAAGGCAAAATATTATGTTATTTTCTAGATCCCCTCCTGTTCCAAGTGAAGAAACAGTTTTATTTACGTCTGATAATATAATTAAGCCCACACATTTTAATCAAGTTTCTAGGCCTCTATATTGACAAAAAACTTGATTGGCAGAAACACAAAAAAATCGTTCGTGCTATTCTTCAAACAAGTTTCCACGAACACTCACATCCCCTCTTTACACACATACATTTAATAAAATTGCAGGATATATATGTACTTGAAATTGCTAAATGTATGTACAGTTATATATATATATATATATATATATATATATAATATATATATATATATATATATATACTATATATATATATATATATATATATATATATATATATATAATATATATATATATATATATATATATTATAAATATATATAATATATTGTATAATGTATATGTATATGTATATGTATATGTATATGTAAGATACATACATACATACATACATACATACAGGTACATACATACATACATACATGCATGCATGCATGCATGCATGCATGCATGCATGCATGCATGCATGCATGCATGCATGCATACATACATGCATGCATACATACATACATTACATACATACATACATACATACATACATACATACAGTACATACATACATACATGCATACGCATCAGTACACATCTAGAATACATAGTCACTGCACCCTTAGTACACATCTAGACTTCATTGTCACCACACCCTCAATACACAGCTAGAATACATGGACACTACACCCTCAGTACACATCTAGAATACATAGTCACTATACCCTCAGTACACAGCTAAAATACATGGACACTGCACCCTCGGTACACAACTAGAATACAAAATACATAGTCACTGTACCCACAGTATACTGCTAGAATACATGTTTACTGCACTTCCCTTAACTGTAGTTCTCACCGTACCCTTAACTGTACCCGTAATTGTAATTATCACCACACCCTTAACTGTACCCCTACCTGTAATTATCACCGCAGTAAAATGCTAGAATACATAGTTACTGCACTTCAAACACACAGATAGAATACATAGTCACTACACCTTCAGTACACTGCTAGAATATGTGGTCACTGCACTCCAAGTACATAAGTAGAATACATGGTCACTGTACCCTTAGTACACATCTAGAATACATAGTCACTACATCCTCAGTACACAGCTAGAATTCAAAATAGTCACTGTATACCCAGTACACAGCTACAATATATAGTCACTGCAACCCCAGTACACAGTTATAATACATAGTTACTGCACACCCAGCATACAGCTAGAATAAATGGTCACTACCCCACACTACACAACTAAAATATGTAGTCACTGTTCCCACAGTACACAGCTAGAATATATAGTCACTATACGCGTAGCACACTGCTGGAATATGGTCATTAAACCCCAAGAACACAGCTAGAATACATAGACATTGCACCATTGTACACATCTAGAATACATAGTCACTACACCCTCAGTATACAGCTTGAATGCAAAGTATAGTGCAGTTTGTATCCCCAGCATACACCTATAATACATAGTCACTGCAACTCCGGTTCGCACTCCCCTGTAATTCGATCAGATCCAGTAGTTGTTATAAGTAGTAGAACTGTTGGGTATGTTTATCAGTGTAAAAGAAAAGAGGTCCAATTCTTTTTTATAAGTAGTTTTTTTCAGCCAGTGTTATAGTAATGAAACAACAATGGCTAAAGCAGACGCTAGTGCACTCGTTGCTAAGCAACGGATAAGGAGTTGTCTGTATGAAATCAACAAATGTGTGCTTTGTTAAAACAGTGTCACTGTATTATATAAGCAAGCATGGATTGTTATAGCTAAGGAACAAACACATGATTGCGAGTACATGTGTGTGCTTTATTGAAACAGTGTTACATAAGCAAGCATCATGGATGCTTTTTTATTGACACTGTATCCCACTACATAGCCAGTCATTTCACCCCAATACACAGTTAATATACATAGTGATTGCAACTCCAATACACATCTAGTATACATAGTCACTACCCACCATATACATATTTATAATAGATATTCATTGCACCAATGTTTTCTTACCAAGGGAAGGAACTGTGCAGCGGCCATCTTTTCGACGACTTAATTCCGAATGACCATGACACTTCCGGGAAGGACCAAGGGTCGTGGTCATGACAAAATCACTACAACTCCAATACACAGTTAGAATGCATAGTTACTACACCCTCAGCACACAGCTACAATACATGGTCAATACACCCGCAGTACACTGCTAGAATACATAGTCACTGCAACCACAGAACACATATAGAATACATAGTCACTACATCCTCAGCTACTACATAGTTCACTATATCTTCAGTACACAACTACAATACATAGCCACTGTTCTCACAGTATATATCTAGAATACATAGTCACTGTACCCGCAATATATATCCAATATAAATCAGGGGTCGTCTCGAGTGGCTATGTATTCTAGTTGTGTGCCGATGGTGTAGTCACCATATATTCTAGCTGTATGCTAGGAGTATAGCAACTATGTATTCTAACTATGTACTGATGTTGTAGTGACTATGTGTACTAGATGTGTACTGAGGGAACAGTAACTATGTAATCTATATGTGTACTGTGGGAATAGAGGCTATGTATTCTAGTTGTATGCTGAGGGTGTAATGACCATGCATTCTAGCTGTGTGCTGGAAGTGCGTAACTATGGCAGTAACTGTGACTATATATTCTAACTGTGTTTTGGAGCTGTAATGATTATGTATAGGTGTACTGGGGATACAGTGACTAATTTGAATTCTAGTTGTGTACTGAGTGTGTAGTGACTATGTATTCTAAATGTGTACTGAGGGTGCAGTATTTTAGCTCTGTGCTGGGAGTGCAGTAACTATGTGTTCTATCTGTGTACTGGAGTTATAGTGACTATGTAGATACAGTTAAGGGTGACTGCAGTAAAAATGTATTCTAGCAATATACTGTGGGTACAATGATTATGTATTTTGTATTCTAGTTGTGTACTTAGGGTGTAGTGACCATGTATTCTATCATCTAAGTCGTTTTCTCCCGCTTTGGATACATATGGTGACAACTGTTCTTACTGTTTGATGGCTAACGTATTGGAGAATCTCTGTGGTGCCTGAACGTTTGGTAAATCCCGAACGCACTCTTTATATTGTCTGATATATTGAGTCGCTTTGCTGGCCGTTCAGCTCGAGCGATCGCGGTACACCCGCCTGAAATGGCTGCAAAGCTTGTTACGTCAGATGTCAACGCGAGGTAGTCACCACGCTACCAAAAACATTATCAACAGGTTAGACAAAACTGAGACGCGCACTTTACCCCCAGGAAATAGCAGACAAAATCGACGGTTTAAACAGCAAGATAATCAACCTGACAAACCTGCTAAAGAAAAAAGAGGAACGCATCGCTGTACTAGAAACCAAAATACAGAAAATGGAAGAAAACATTGATCATCAAGAACAATATTCCCGAAGACCAAACATGCGTATCACGGTGTTCCTGAACACGTTAACGAAGACACAACAGCCATCGTAATGGATGTGATCAATTCAAAGATGTCATTCAAACCACCGCTAGAGTCCAGTCAGCTGGACGCAGTCACCGTGTTGGGCCCAAATTAGATCAGCAAGATCGAGTTCTCTCCCGCCCTATTATTGTCAGATGTAAGAGCGGGAACACACGTGACGCGGTTCTAAAGGCGCGGTTCCGGCTCAAGGAACACATTGAACGGCATCGTGACCCAATAATCTACACAAATGAAGATTTAACTGTGCGCCGTGCCACCCTAGCCCGGGAGTGTCGTGCCACCCAAGCCCGGGAGTGTCGTGCCACCCTAGCCCGGGAGTGTCGTGCCACCCTAGCCCGGGAGTGTCGTGCCACCCTAGCCCGGGAGTGTCGTGCCACCCTAGCCCGGGAGTGTCGCGCACTGAAAAGGAGAGGGAAACAAAATGACTGTTGGACCGCAAGCGGAAATGTTATGGTGAAAGACAATCAAAGCAAAATACGCCAAATCAGGTCAGCCGCGGATATCCAAGAGATTAAATAGATACTTCAAAACGGGTGCGCCGATCTAATCAGCCGGTGAAAATGAACATTGTATTGATCATTTTTGTTACCTATAATGCTCTATTTAAAAAAAATTGCAAGATGTGTAACGATTCATCTAGAATGTTATGTTCTCTGTACAGATTATCAAATTGTTACGACCATCCTTCGGTCGCTGTTTCATATGTATATATGATCCAAACAGGAATCTTAATTTGGGTTAAATGTAATACAATATTACTGTATTATAGTTTCAAATGTTTACAATTGTTTCTATATCTCCCTTGATATATATATTTATTTAAACAACGTTTAAATAAATTATGTCCACTATATATTTGTTTACTGTCAGTCACTGTATCTATGCAAACGTTTCATGGCCTTCACGAGGCTTGTGATTTTCCTCCTGTTAGTTACACTAAATCATATTCACGTATGGTATTTCTGTGATGTTTGCACGGGGCCAGCACACCCCATTTTCTGTCTTCCTACCACTACACCTCCTTATAACTTGAACTTCCTTCAATCATTTGAGATATTTATAATTTCCTACATATTCACATCACTTAGCCAATCTTACCCTTGCTACTGTTCTGAAACATGCACGGAGCCGACAAACTCCATCTTCTTTGTTTTCCATGTTGCACCTGGCTTATGCCATCTTGACTATTCTTTCAGTGTGTGTAAGATATCACACAAGGTGAATTTTTGTTTTATATACCTTTTTTTTTTAAATTACTGTATTATGCATTGTAATTCATATTGTGAAAAATATGTTCAATTTATATGTGACACTGTGTATATTCGACATACGTCATATAACTATTCAATTATTTACATGTGGTCTTTCAAATGAACGGAACAAAAATATTATGTATGAAAGGCATAGTTACAAATACAACAACGTGCTATAGGTTAATGTTACAGCATTACATGTTTAAAATAATATGCCGAAAAATGTCGAACGATGATTGTTTCCTGAGCAATTTTGGAGGTTTACGAGAACATTCTCTCCATCATGTGTTAAACAATAACAACATTGATTCCTTGGACGGAGAACCCATGACATTCAAACACTCTTCATATATTGATGATGACGAATTAATTTATCAACTCAAAACGAAAAGCAACACTTTCACAATTTTAAGCCTTAATTTTCAGTCTCAATGCAAAAATTTACGAAATCAAAATACTTGTGAAAAAGTTAAAATACAATCACTGTTTCTTTGGTGCTATATGTCTCCAGAAAACAGGGTTGTCCGATAAGTCTGATACATCCTTGCTAAGATTAGATGGTTACAACTTGATTTCACAAGACAAAATCTGTACGACGCACGGAGGTCTTGTTACATACCTAAGTGACAAATATAACTATAAATTATTATCTCTGCATAAATACTCTGAATTATTGGAAAGTCAATTTATTGAAGTATTTGGAAACAAATCATAGAAAAAAATAGTACTTGGAAATGTTTACCCAGAGATATAAAGGAAAATTACTGCACTTTTATAGATGAATTTACTATTATTTTGAAATAATATCAAAAGTCCAAATTTGATGTAGTTATTGCCGGTGACTATAATATAAACTTACTAAAAAATTACCGAGAAACCATTATATGAATATCTAGATAGTGTCCTTGCAAAAGGTTTCTCTCCAGTAATCACGCTGCCAACTAATTTTTTCTGCACGAAATTGTACTTTTCTGGATAATTTGCTTTGCAAACTTTCAGGAAATCCGGACAACTATTCAATGGGTACCTTAACAAACTGTATTTCTGATCATCAGCCATACTTCATCATCCTTGACCTCATACATATTCATAAATATGTGCCTAAATTTATCAAATCAAATTCCTATAATTTAAACTCTAATATCAACATAATTCAGAAATTAAACAGTGATCGAATATCCGATCCAAATGACAATTATAACACTCTAGATAATGTTATCCAACGGAATAAAAAAAATGCATATTTACCTACCAAAATATAAAAATATAACAAACATAGACATAAAAAATAAAACTGGATTACTAGTGCTATAGTGAGATCGATCTCTATTAGAGATCAAATGTACAAACTTAAACAAATGCCAATTGAATCAGTACTGTACGACAGTCTTCAAACCAACCTACGCAACTACAACACTATACTTAAGAAAAGCAATAACCTTGCGAAGAAAACATTTTATCAATCCAGTTTTGAAAAATATAGAAATAACATAAAGAAAACATGGTCAACAATCAAATAGATTATTTACAAAACCAGTCAACGAAAACAATTACCCGAATCTTTTAATATTGATGGACTTACGGTAACTGATAAACTTGTTACTGCAAACAAATTTAACGTCTTCTTCACTAGCATTGGTTTGAAATGAGCAAATATTTTTTTTATAAATGTAAACACTACCTAAACAACTATAACAAAAATCCAAGAATGCATGCCTTTCAATTTAAACCAGTTGAAGAAGAACCTGTATTTAAAACAATTGATATGCTACAGCTTAAACTAAGTTGCAGTATTGATAATATTTCAGTTAAGCTTTTGAAAACAATAAAGGCGGAAATATACAAACCAATTACTTTAACAGTTAATCAAATATTAGCGACTGGCATATTTCCAGACAAATTGAAACTTGCAAAAGTTATACCACCTCATAAAAAGTTATACCACTTCATAAAAAGTTATACCACCTCATAAAAAGTTATACCACCTCATAAAAAGTTATACCACCTCATAAAAAGTTATACCACTTTATAAAAAGACGACAATACCATTCTCAACAATTACAGACCCATATCAATCTTACCTGTCATGGAATGTATGGCTTAAAGAAGTAAATTAGTTCTTTTTTATGTTATCGACGAGACTAAGAACTATATGATGTCGGCTAAACTTGAGATGTCGGTCAGTAGCATCATAACTGTCGCCTACCATAAAATTATTTGTTACCTGTGTTCTACAGGTGTTCTAGCCAGCGGGCCACGATCACAGTTCGTCACCCTGTCCGAGCTAAGCGAGGCCGGACTGGGCAACGCCCTGCTTCGGCCGATGCCGGACACCGGCCGGCGACTGCCGTGGGCCGGGGCCGGACGACACCGAGTCTACGAGTTCATGTGTGAGACGCACTGGCTGCGACCGTCTCCGCGTCCTCAACTGCAGTGTCCGCGCTACGTGGCCCGCACACAGCTCGACCGTCTCTCGGCTCTCGGCCTCAGACTCAAGTCGGGCTTCGAGTACGAGTTCTACTTGTTCGACTCAGCCGGTGAACCCGTGTTCGACGGCCCGGACATCTTCAGCAGTCTGGCGCTGTCGAACACTGAAGCGGATCTGTGCGACTTGGACGGCCAACTGCGGCAGAGCGACATCGACATCGAGAGCTTCAGCTGCGAGAGCGGGGCCGGTCAGCTTGAGCTGGTCGGCCGGCCGACCGACGGCGTGCGCTCAGTTGATGACGCTGTCGTTACGAAGGAAGGCGTGAAGGAATTCTTCCAGCAGCGCGGTCTGCGTGCCACATTCATGTCGAAGCCTCGCGTTGAGTTGACGAGCAGCGGCCTGAACTTTAATCATTCCTTGTGGCACGGCGACGACAATGTCTTTTACGACTCGAGTAGCGACGACAATCTCTCGACGACGGTCGGCCACTGGATAGCAGGCCTCGTCAAGCACGCCAGGGCACTGACGGCTCTGTGTTCCCCCACCGTCAACTGCTACCGCCATCTCCACCAGCCGTGGGCGCCGTACACGGCCAACTGGGGCATCGACGACCGCAACATGTCGTTCAGGGTCAAGAACGTCGACGTCGGCGGCACGTTTATCGAGAACCGCGTGTCGAGCGGCAGCAGCAACCCTTACCTCGTCCTCGCCGCAACAGTGGCGGCCGGCCTCGACGGAATCAACCACAACCTCGTGTGTCCTCCGCAACGCGACACGACAGCAACGACACTGCCGACGACGCTGTCAGAGGCCCTCGACAGTCTGCAGGCAGACGAGATCATGGTGGAGCTGCTAGGCCGCGAGTTCGTCGACTGGTTCGTGACGATCAAGACGAAGACGGAGCTGGAGAAACTCGGCGACGTGACGACAGACGGCGACCTGGAGCTCGAGAAACAACTGGAGCTCGAGAGACAAATGTATTTTACTTACATGTAGAAACAGGCATTAATTGCATTGCGTCTCTAGAGCAATTGTCGAATACCTTGAGCCTAATATTTACTTAGAACTTATGTATCAATATTAATGACATAATATAATCTTTCATAAACATGAAAATGGTGTGCAGCTTTGGCGTTTGAAATACTGCTAGGTTTATATATTAGTTTGCTTCGTGGGTGGATCCATGGGGTGTCCATCAGGTGTTTTTCTTCAGGTCACTATTAGTTATCGAGATACCGCGAGGTGGCGCCATCTTGCGCCTGTTTCGTTTTATTTTTACTCGGAAACATGCTTAGTTAGGAACTATTTTCGGTGGCCGAGCCATTTACTTATCAATAATAAAACATTGTCATGTTAGCTTTACACAGCAAGTAGTAGATACAACGCACAACGTCCTTAGGTACTAGATGTCACGAGGGCCGATTAGGAGGTTACTTCGATATGGCGTTGGCATGCGTGGTCCAGTAGATTCGCTTGTAGATTAAAGTTACTAATTCATTCGTCTTCGTGTTTTACCTGATACTATCGCACATTCGTGTGATATACATAGACGTCGAGAAACGTAACGACCCGAGAACATTTCATGGTAGCAGCACGTTAACGAATCCGTGTCTAAGTATAGAACATTGACATTGTTGCAACCTACACACTTCGCACGTGGCACTACATCATCGCTCAACGCGAAGTCAACCTTCGTTATTTACAACATATGCGAATACACTAAATGCTTCACTGCCTATTTTCCCCAATGACACAGTTGTACTGACAGCTACATGTGGCCTGAAATAACAGTGTCATTAACAGCTGTGTCGAGTAACAATATCATTAGACGTCATTACAATGGGAACTGTCAGGCGTAGAGCCGCCAAGAATTAACTGGTTAGCGGCAGATTTGCCTACAGAATTTTGGTCATTCGAACAGTATTGTAACCTGATTTTTAGCGGGCCTTTCCGTGATAAAGACCAGGCCGCACGAGTGACTTACATACTGCTTTGGGTCGGCCAAGAAGGCCTACGTATGTACAATACGTGGGATTTCAGCGACGCGGATAAGCAGGATGTGGACGTTATTTGGACACAATTTTAATCACTGAGTCACTAAGTCAAACTACAGACTAAACAGGTTTCGGTTAAAAAAATTCAAACAGGCTACTGCAGAGTCAGTTGATGAATTTATGACGCGGTACAAAGCACAAGCACGTAAATGTCAATTTCGCGATGCTGTAGAAACGGAAGAAAGATTCATAGAGCAGCTGATCATGGGTGTAAAGCATGCCAAAATACAGGAAAAGCTACTGAGCAGAGATGCAACACTCGCTTTGTACGCAGCCATGGACGTTGCAAGAACGCATGAAACGACCCTCGCGGATATGTAGCAATTCACTGGTGAAGCAAACAGCAGTCACGTCGGTAGAACAAATAAAAGATGGCCGCCACGAGATGCAAGCAGATACCGCGATAGTCAGCCAGCTTGCAGGAACTGCGGGCGCCGTCACGACATGAACGATCGCTGTCCAGCTCGAGGCAGTAGATGCCGCATGTGTGGTAAAATTAACCACTGGCAGAGAGTTTGCAGGCAGGAAAATGGCTCTGGCACTGATACAAAACAACATCAATCGACAGACAGGCAGAGGACCCCCCAACGGACCGATGAGGACCAAGGGAGAGGCGTCAACTCGATGAGTCAGGCAACAGACCAACTTAGTGAGAGTTTTGAAACTATGACTTTCGACAACGTTAAAGTGAGAGCACACAGCCGAGACGACGTCTACGCTACTCTGAACAACAAAATAAAAGACCAACCGGAAGTACCTGCAACACTGAAGGTCAAAGTTGACACAGGCGCGCAAGGCAATGTACTGCCATTGAGGACGTACAAACGGGTGTACCCTACAGACATTGGCACCGACGGATTACCTATGCGAGGCAGCGTGGACAGGACAGACACCGTTCTTACCACATACAACGGGAAGCCCATACCACAGTATGGCACCATGCGGCTGAGATGTTCACACGATGCAAACAGATGCGAGGCTATGTTCTTCGTAGCAGACATACCACGCCCTGCGATCCGCGGACTTCCATCATGCCACGAGCTCAACTTGGTGGTCTTAAACTGCGAAATCAGCGAAACTACAAGGAAGGTGAACACGAAAGAATACCTACAGCGTCAATACCCACATCGGTTCGAAAGAATAGGAAAATTCAGAGGCAATTTTCACATCACACTCGATCCTGCAGTCACGCCCGTGATACACGAGCCAAGGCGGTGTTCCATTAACCTGAAGGAGGAGGTGAAGTCAGAACTTGATGGCATGGAAAAGATGGGCGTCTTTAAAAAGCCCACGTGCCGGATATCCAGTATTGTCTACAGCAGGAAGACGATTGGAAAACTCAGGACATGCTTGGACCCCAAGGACCTAACCGAGGCGATAAAGAGACCTCATTACCACACAACGACACTTGAAGGAATCACGCATAAACTAGCTGAGTCTGTAATGTAGTCCAAATTGGACGCAAGACAAGGCTACTGGTCAGTAAAGTTGGACGAGGAGTCGAAACTACTGACGACAATCAATAGCCCATTCGAATTTGCTAGCAAGCCGCATAGTGATTGCGAGCAAAGATACGCGAACATTGAACGATAGATTTTGGCAGTATTCTTCGGATGCGAACGCTTCCATACCTACGTATTCGGGAAGTCTTTTTACCATCGAGTCTGATCACAAACCGCTGGAGATGATGCACCTAAAGAACTTGTCAGCGGCCCCACAGTGTCTCCAGCGAATGTTGTTACGGAATCAGCCATACGCGATCACCAACCGTTACAGGCCCTGCAAGGAGATGGCAATGGCGGACGCACCGTCCCGCCAGCCTAGCAACAACAAGGACCAGATTCAGTTAAACACGCAACTCCACTGTGTCCAGTTCTCGACACAGAGACTCGAGATATTGCGAGAAGAGACCCAGCAAGACCCCGAGCTGGCAGAACTACAGTCCCTTATCGTCGAGGGATGGCCAGAAAAGAGGAACCAGGTATCTGCACAGCTAAGCAAAGATTGGGCATTCCGAGACGAGATGTCTGTAGCAGACGGCCTTGTCACAAAAGGCGACTGCGTGATGATACCAAAGACACGTCAAGCCGCCATCCTCCAGAAGCTGCACGTAGCACATCAAGCTGCACGTAGCACATCAAGTTGCAAGTAGCACATCAAGCTGCACGTAGCACATCAAGTTGCACGTAGCACATCAAGCTGCACGTAGCACATCAAGTTGCACGTAGCACATCAAGGTATCGAGCAAACACGTCTACGCGCGCCTACCGCGTGTACTGGAGTAGCATGAATGGCGACATAGAAGAGATGGTCAACAAATTCGACATATGGCAAGAGATGCAACACGCACAGAGACCAGAACCACTACTACAGCATGACGTGCCAACGTGACCATGGCAGACTGTAGGAACTGACCTATTTGCCATCGGAAGTCGTAACTACTTGATCGTCACCGACTACTATTCGAAGTTCTCTTTGTAAAGGAGGTGTTTGGAGCATTGACGAGCCAGGCCATCATCAGTTTGACGAATGAAATCTTCTCCGAACAAGGCGTGCCAGAGACTGTCTTCTGCGACAATGGCAGCCAGTATAGTAGCAGCGAATATCAACAATTCCCCAAGCAGTGGGAGTTCAACCACACTACATCGAGCCCACATTTTCCATAATCAAATGGGTTTGTGGAACGTCAAATACAGATGGTCAAACGGACTTTAAAGAAGGCCGGTGCTGCGCAAATCGACATGGCAATGGCACTGCTGGTGCTCCGAGCAACGCCTATCGACAGCCAATTACCTTCATCCGCTGAGCTTCTTTACGCGCGTAAATTGAAAGCGAATGTCCCCGTGAGGATGACCGACAATCGCACGAACCGAGATGACACACGACAGCGCTTAATACAGCGACAGCAGGAGCAGAAGTCGTACCACGAGTCACGAGGTACCCGACCACTGTCAGTGCTTCTTCCCGAGCAACATGTACGAGTGCGCGGTCACGTGACCGGTTCGTGGAAACCAGCCATCGTCACAGGTGCGTGCGACGACGAGCCACGTTCATACAACGTACAACAACACACAGGAGGTATCCTGAGACGTAACCGACGTCACATACGGACGATAGGCGAGCGTCATCAGATCGTGAACGGACGCGTTGACGACCAAGATGAAGTGTCTGACCAAGTCCGACGAGATTTGCCAGTCTACGGGCGCTGAACGTGAATCCGTATGGCATCACCCGCAAAGCCGGAGAAACATGTATCGTTCCACCAGATCCAACTTATCGAACGAGATCGAGTAGAAGCGTGAAGCCTCCCCGCCGACTGGAACTCTAGCTAGATCGGATCCTTTTTGAGAATATCTCTAATGACTTTTAAAGCAGTTGCTATTACATGTTCACATTGACATTTTCTATATTAGCTACGGACTCATAGACATTAGCACTAAACACGAGTACAAGAGACGCGAAATGTTAGGACGATCAATCTTTATTCGAAAGAAAGAGGATGTCATGTTATCGTTGCATAGCAACGCACAACGTCCTTAGGTACTAGATGTCACGAGAGCCGATTAAGAGGTTACTTCGACATGGCGGTAGCATGCGAGGTCCAGTAGATTCGCTTGTAGATTAAAGTTA